>OW121699.1:10295000-10895000 GCA_933228785.1 Lasioglossum pauxillum
TATAGAAATGGATAGAGTGGGAAATGATAAATGAACGCTTGGAAGCCTGAGGACCGGCAATATGGCGGCTTGAGGCCGCTGCCGGCGCCATTTTGGTCCCCATATTTATGTGCGGAAAATAAATCGGCGCCATTTCGGAACGCAAATTTCTGTGTAGAGAAATTAGCGAGATTGTTTATCCAGGTTTTCAGTCACTGACAATATTAACATCGTGTTTATTCGGTAAACACAGGTGTATCAACTTTTTAATCTTTCTTTTGTTACTCGAAGCTTTGTGTCCAGATAACAAAGATACTGGGAGTCACTCGCAAATTGGGAAACCCCTGAAGAATTACCAAACAGTAGCAATAATCAGCTTGGTACGAGATCAATGTTTAGTTGCAAGATCATTAATAAATATTCTTCTAATAATATTTGTCAATGTTCCATAATCCACAACATTGTTATCGGTCATAAAGGGCGGGAAAATGTATGAAATTCAAACGGAACTATAATTTTATCATTGAATTCAATTAATGAATATTCTGAAGTCACTTTTATATATTCATAATGTGCACCAGCGAGTTTTATTTATCATATTTAATTTATCGTGCCCGATCAAATTGAATTCAGACGACTGTTAATAATCTTTTACGACACAGGGTCGTCATTATCATGTGAATGGCGGGGAAACGCATCGGATTTGAATTGAATTGCAATAGCGACGATACAATGCTGCGACGTTACCAAAAATTATTCCTATTGCCGTACAACGTGATATAACAGTCACGTACAGGCATTATAGAAAACACTGGCAGAGGAGGTAGAACAAGTTGGTAGTGAATTGCGACGATTACGTCACGAGGGTCAGTTCTGCATGTCATCGCGCGTCAGCGAAATCGAGCGGAGCCTGATGATTCCCGAAGAGTTATACTATATCGGTGCAACAAACTCGTCCAACATTGTATTAAATAAATTAATATTTTCCTATCACATGAAATGGTCAACTCGAAACCTTAGTTTTTAATTCTGTGAATAATTCTCGGGATACTAAAAGCGAAAGAAATTTACAAAAACTACTATTCAAAATATACAAAAATTGACTATTACTGGACTAGACGAAATTAATTACATAGAAATATAAAGAACATGTGTACTATTCAAAACCATGAGATTTGCATATAAAAATTACAATACGAAGTGTATATTTACTATACATATAAAATTATACAAAACTATACGTAATGAACTATGCAACACTATATTGAATTAATTCTATACTAAATTAACTATACCAAGCTATACAAAACTATTAAAATGAACTGATATAGTATACAACACAAAATTAACGACATAGCACTCTATAAAATTGACTACTGAAAATTGTATAAAATTTACTATACATATAAAATTATACTAAACTACACTAATTTCACTATACAAAACTATACTAAATTCAGTATACAAAACTGATACACTATACTACACAAAATCAACTACATAGCACTCTATAAAATTGACTACTGAAAATTGTATAAAATTTACTATACATATAAAATTATACAAAACTATACTAATTTCACTATACAAAACTACACGAAATTCACTGTACAAAACTATACAAAATTGATACACTATACTACACAAAATTAACTACACATCACTTTACAAAATTGACTACTCAAAATTGTACAAAACTTACTATACATATAAAATTATACAAAACTATACTAAATTCACTATGCAAAACTATACTAAATTCACTATACAAGACTATACATAACTGATACACTATACTACACAAAATTAACTACACAGCACTTTACAAAATTGACTACTGAATATTGTATAAAATGTACTGTATTGGACTACATAAATTTTACTATACATATAATAATGTATAGATAGTGAATAGTGAAGCAGTACTATAATAGTTTAAATAATAAATGAAGCATCGCCGAGACAAAACAAACGGCAATTAATTAAATATGGTTGTTTCATGTTGGCAGAAGGTTTCCACAGCCTCGCGACGTATCGAAACGAATAATCGGTGGCACGCATAATCGGAGAGACACACATAATCGTCGGAAGATACAGCGAATAGGGTCAGGAACTAGACTTTGGCTTGAGTTAAGGCAGGTCTTGTCCACTTCGGTATGCGCCGCAAAATAGAATCGGCGGCCGTTTCATGTTCCCTGTTTATCCGCAAACCTAATTGCAATTTCACACCCCCATCACACTGCCCTCTATTCAAAAGCGAAGAGAAAAAAAAACAAACATTGATGCAGCTATTTTCTATAAAAACGAAGATACATATATACACAACGTTGCCATGTTAAACTGTGACAGTCTCGTTTCTATTTTTTCTCCCAGGTTTTTTTCCTGTCCTGCCACCATGATGGGTATCATTGAGCAACAGGTTGACACCGAGCCGGTGAACCGGCAATTTTGTAATGCTGTATGGCGAAGAAAAAAAAAGAAGCTGGAACGACTGCTGACCGAGCCTTGATCTCCGAGATAACATGCTTGGGGCATGCATAATTTTCATTTAGTCCCAATTTCGATTTGATTACACTCGACTCCGCTCCAATTCCAATTTCGTTCGAATCCGTTCTTTATTGAATCTCAATTTGATTTTGACCCAGCTGGCAACTATTATTTTTAGACGGGCCTTCGTGCAAAATGAAAATTGTTTGTGTCAACGGCAATTCACAGGAACCAATCAGTATTTATTACTCTCCCAAATTCCTTTAATTTGTATGTGCTTGCGACCTAACTGGGGCTCAACTAGGATCTGCCCTAATTTACAGAGACTTAATAGCGCTAAAATTTTCGTACCGGTATTATGCCAAGAAGCTGTACCGAAACCGAAATAATACCGAAATGGATGAAAACCGAAATCGTTAAATTACCGGTTTCGGTGTAACCGATATTCTACCGAAACCGAAATAAATACCGGTGTTCTTTCGGTTTTTCCAATGCAAAGGATGCCCTAAATAAAAAGGAACAGCGTGTCACTTACCCCAGAACCCTGAAGAAGTACAATCACCTAAATTAGTTACGGATACACAAATGATCCGTCGTAAAACCCTCCGTGCGAAGGAACAAGCGCGAGTTCGCATTTAGGTAAACTATCCACGGACGATGTACCTACTGTGGTCGTCATAAAACATTAAGCCAAAGACCTCCCAGATGCAGCTCCCAATTAAGTGATATAATATATACTAAAAGATTTGTATCAACATTAATTATTAAGGGAGTAGGGTAAACTGTACACTTTGTCCCACAAGAGTCCGGACTCGCGTAAAGACCAGCTTTCGTTCGTCGCTGCGCACCTTCGCCCTAATTGGTTCAAGAAAGTGGGTAGTGGGTAGTGGAGTGAGAGATGATAGGCTCGCTGCGCCCCCACCATCTTCCAAGCTGCGCGAAACGAGTCCGGACTCTCGTAGGACACTGTATACAATGATTGGCGCCCTAAGTTAAAATCGTAGTAAAAATCTTTGTATCTTTTTTTTAATGTTTAAGCGAGTTTAACTTGCTATTATTATAAGCTGATAGTGATTTCTCAGCAAAATCAAACAGTTTTACGAGCCATAAATCTTTTATTATAAAATATATTCAGTGAATAACAATCGTATGACAAATAGTACTGGCACAGTGAGAAGTAAACGTTAAACAGGCTATTTGTTTTATACTTAAACATATACGCACTTATTACGTCTGTAGTACATAAAGTATACATACTCGTAACGAAAATTTTAATAAAACACTATTTACACTGCACTGTGGTCATCCGTCGGTCTTACTGGATGTACCAGCGTTGCTAACAGTCGTATGTGGAACTCTGTTACAAAAACTTACAACGTTGCTTTGAAACATAAATAAGGAGCAATATAAAATGATTTTCTATACCAGGGAATTCTTAATATTTGACGTTTAAACAAAAAGTGCCAATATCTACTGCAGTGCCAGCAATAGTACAGTTTACCCTAGACTCCTTTCTCCATGATTGCAAGAGTGCGGGTATTCGCCATCTTATTTCTCGATAATACAAACACTGTTTGTCAGTAGTAGTCGGGGTTTTTCAGTAGTCAAAAACGCTAGATAAAAGATCGATCTATGGCAGCATTGTCCAGAAGTTGTTCGATCGGAGGCATTCTCAAGGCATACCCGTGGAATACCCCCATTTCTGCCGGCCACGCGTCTCGCTCCCCGTGGCGGTCGTAGTGCTCGAAGCAACTACGGCCGCCAAGGGGAGCGAGACGCACGGCCCGGAGAAGTGGGGGTATTTCTTGAGAATGCCTCCGATCGAGCAATTTCTGGACATGCCTGATCTAGGGCGCTATCTCCGTCAAAAGACCTATTTTTTCATTTACGGGGTGTAATTTGCATTATTCGGAAGCATACAACTGCTATTTTCATAACTACAGTAGCAGACAAAAGTTTAAAACCGCTCTAAAGAAGACGATAACTTTTTTAATATTGTCCTATACGATTTGAACTTTTTTGGGAAGCTAGATCAATTAGTTTACGAAAGGATGTGAAAAGAAATTTTTTCAAAAATTACAATTGATCGGAATTGTTGAAAAAATACTAAAAGTTGAATTTTTAACTTTTTTATGTGGGCCTATATTGAAAATTTAAAAAATAGGTTTTGTAGATCTGTGTCAATTAAACATATTCTGAAAATTTCGTCAAAATCGGTCGATGTTGCAATCAGCTACAAACATTTAATGATGGTAAAAATTGCAGATTTTCAAGATTTTCGGCAATAAATCGTGAAAATCTGCAACTTTTACCATCATTAAATGTTTGTAGCTCATTGCAACGTCGGCCGATTTTGACGAAATTTTCAGAATATGTTTAATTGACAGAGATCTACAAAACGTATTTTTTTAATTTTCAATATAGGCCCACATAAAAAAGTTAAAAATTCAACTTTTAGTATTTTTTCAACAATTCCGATCAATTACAATTTTTGAAAAAATTTCTTTTCACATCCTTTCGTAAACTAATTGATCTAGCTTCCCAAAAAAAGTTCAAATCGTATAGGACAATATTAAAAAAGTTATCGTCTTCTTTAGAGCGGTTTTAAACTTTTGTCTGCTACTGTAAATGCTGCCTAATAATGCAAATTTCGCCTCGTAAACGAAAAAATAGGACTTTTGAGGGAAATAGCGCCCTAGATCGATCTTTTATCTAGCGTTTTTGACTACTGGGAAACCCCGTGTTTGTATTGTATTATCGAGAAATAATAAGGCGAATCCCGCACCCTTGCAATCCGGGAAACGAATCTACCGCCTTGATAAGACGTGTGAGTCGCGGAATACTTCGTTTATGATCGTGAAGCAGTTAATGTATCCTACAAATTGGAAAAACTGGTAAATATATGCAATATATGACGTCATACCGGTATTCCGATATAACGGTTAGGAAGAAGTAACCGAGAAATATGGCATGTTGCAGGTATAAGTCCCTCGAGACCCAACTGCATCTTATCCAAGATTCGACAAAGCTGTAATCGATATCCAATTGATCAGGAACCAAGACCTCAAAGCTTGATCGAGATTTGATCTATTAATCCTGACCTAACCGAAATCAGATCTTATCTGATCCCTAATCAAGACCTGGGTTAAATCTGAGCAAGGTGTGACCATGATCTAATCGAAATTTGACCCAAATATGGCTTGGGTGGAATCTAAAGTTGATCAGGACCTTTGAAATCTTGCAAACATTGTTAGCTTTGCTCCACCTAGAGGTTGCAGGGAGTCTTTGGAGAACTATAGGATTGAGGACGTGGTTGAACCCAATTTTTATTCGATTCCAGCATCTTATGATGGTGGAAATTTTCGTTTTTACAATGATTGTATGTACAATTTCGAAAGAACCTTTTACTGATAATGTTTGCATACCGGCATGGCGTCTTGCTGTGGATTTTTATTGTTTAGCTTTTGAGGGAAGTTTCGAAAGAAACTTTCAGCGATCGAACAAAGTATTCATTGAAATGTGCCGATCTACTGACCTAACAGCCAGAGCCGCACAGCATCATCCATTATGTCCGGCGAGAAATATTATGCTCAACAAAGATGTCCGAAGCAAATATACGTTTCTAGTGTGCAAATAGTTACTTAGGGCCACGGCCACGATCGTACGCGGAAAAATTGCAAGGAGAAAATCTTCATAGACTTCACTAGAAATGTTGCCGTCGCTATAACCACTATAATCCATCGGGAGGACTAATTTACAGAAAAGTTCGAACTGTTGATATTAATTTATCTTTCGTAAAATGAAGCACGTCATCATTTCTTCCTTGAATTTTTATACAAATCTAAATCGATCAAAATAAAAATTGTCTGGATTAATCGTAAGGTACAGGAGCTAGATAATCATGTCTTTTCGAAAACAACGTCAATGGATTAGCGTTGCGATTTCGATTAATCGAGAAGCATTACGATAACTATTGTTCCCCAGTTATCTTTTGTTAACTTTTAAACACGATATCGACAGATACTGATCCGCTCTCGCGGCAACATAATTAAAACGGTTCGCAGATAATCTCTATGGCAACCTAATCGAGCTGGTTAACGATTTTGTGATTAATGTTGATTAAGACTCGTTACACGTCGATTGATAATATCGAAAGAATTCTTTTCGAGTCATGTTCGATGGAAAAAATCTATCGGCGCACAAAATCGTGGAATTTATTGTTCAAATACGTTGATAAACAAACGTTACTAAAACAATAAACGCACAGAATTCAGTATTAAAAACATTAATATTATATTCAAGAAATTTCTCGAACGAAAAGTGGAAGTGGCAAAATTGAAATTTATTTATTCACTCTGTAATAAAATAGGAGTTTTATTGAATATTCTGTAGAATTATTTTTGCATTTAATTAGAATACGTGACGACAGGAAATATTTATACGAATATTCGTCCCTTATTGAAATTCAAGTTGATGCAATGTTAATGTGCTTCTTTAATCTCGGGACAGTCAATACACTGCATTGAGCTCTATGGATTCAACCTTGAGCAAATCTTTGCGTGATACAAGGTAAATCCTCGGCTAAGATCTATCAAAGAGGATTCACATTGACATTCATGTTTGAGGACTCATATTTGAGTTTAGTGTTAGACAGATCGCGGCGAGAGATTGCGTTTGATGCAACCGAGCCTGCTGACTTCGACAGATCCTCGTTATGATCCTGGAAATACTATCCATGCTCACTTCAGCCATTTTCTACCACAATTTTCAGTGAAGGCTACGAAATTCGTTGAAAAGTTCATGTTCCAAGTTTGTATTTTTCAATCTAGCGTTCTTTTAGGTACAAGCGTACCACTATGACTATGTTCGGCGGGAAGTTTGAAATAACGA
Source organism: Lasioglossum pauxillum (assembly GCA_933228785.1). Taxonomy (NCBI): domain Eukaryota; kingdom Metazoa; phylum Arthropoda; class Insecta; order Hymenoptera; family Halictidae; genus Lasioglossum; species Lasioglossum pauxillum. The sequence goes on from OW121699.1 coordinate 10,302,357, forward strand.
TGCTCTTTTGGTGATCTCAAGATGTCGTTCGCCTCGATGAAAATAGCGTACCATTCAGAATTCGTGTAAAATTCCGTTCATCAAACAGGAATAATTTCGAACAACTGTCTGCAGAAAGTTTTGATTACTTGTAACATTCCAAGAGACCACTAAATGTCTCCTATTCAGGTAGAATTACGTAAAATTTGTCCAGCTCCGTGAATATGTAAATATCTTTGAAGTAGGATTACGTTGGATGTCGTGGAGAGTGGAATCATTAAGTGATGATCGCTCGAGAGACTGCGTGCTCGAGTATCTTTCCGCCGCGGCGGTGAATTCAAATAATTCATTTCGATTCGATACAGCAATTTATCGAATGTGCATTACAAAATTTCGGTTTTACTTTTCTCGATACGATGATGAAACGAAAACTTCCAAACGCGATGTAAAAGCAGATCTGAACACGAGCATCGCGCACGTGTCGCGTGTATCTCGCGGAGCAAATAACCGCCGGCACGACTCGCCGTTTAATAAACAATTAATCAGAAACGGGTGGAAAAACATGCGAACGAGCGTCTGCGTCCTTTGCGCGTGGAAAACTTTCCACGTTTCTCGCTCGCTCGCGAAGTCGATGCCTTTTATCGCTCCACTAATGATTTCTTTACAACACGGGGAAAAAAAGACGGCCGCCATTCCTTTTTTCCCCCCACCACCTCGTCGGCGACGACAGAACTGATTTTCATAATTACCCTACACGGGAAAGGTTGCATTTGAAGCTGTTTACGCAATTTCTCTGTCCCTCTCGCCCCACCCTTCTCTTTCTCGTTCACTGCTTTCGTTTTTCCACTTTTTCCCGTTCTGGCTTCGATGTTAAATTAACGCCACGCGTTTAATGGATACTAATTTATAGACCGCGACTGTCCATTATCGCTAAGACATTCTTAGATAGCAAAAACCGTTGCCGCAAATCGTCGCGGGGACTCCGTCGATTTCAAATTTCGCGCCATTCTTCGCGCAAGGGAATATATTGAATTTATAATCGTTGATATACCGTGGTTGGCGTTGCCGAGTCATTGAAGAATTCTGTAGCATTTAGTAGACACTAATTGGAAGAAGTAAAAGTTACTTAAAAATAGAAAGTGTGGATCGAGATACGAACGCATGTAGCAATTAATTAAATAATTGAACATGCAGGGAAATTCTGGGAGAAAGTCTGTGGAATTGTTTGAACGTGTCGCAGTGTTAGAAATAAATATTTCTCAGCATTGTTGTTAACTTGCTCTTCTATTTTTGTGGGAACTACTCGTACATTCGTTTATGAAGTATTATCTTCTTTTATATTTTCCATTTATTAATATGTAGGCTGTTGCTTTTATAATTTAACCATATTGCCAGCATTGATATATTATTGTGTACGAATTCGTCTAATCATTAATGGCGCCTCGAATGTAGCCATTTTAATTCAATATTCCGGAATATTAAAGCCGACGATAACATTTCATGCTGTCATTTTATATAATGAGTCTTTCCAGTTTCCGCTTGACAAACACTCGTTCATTTCGGCGTGTGACCATAATGGCATTACTATTCCTAGATATTTGTCCGAAATGATGAGCGAAATGAATCGCTATGACGTAACGAAATAGCTTCGAGCAGTGAAATTTGTATAGAGACGTAGTGTCCGACTTCGAGAAACTATATCTCAACGAGTAATAAATCAACGTGGTCTTTAAAAAATCATAGATGGTCTCTAAATCAATTCGTCTACACAATAAACATCTTATAGCGAATGCATATGATAAACTTTATTAGTTTGAGTTTCTATTTTCGGATATTTTGAAAGACATTTGAATATTTCTGGCGTTTCGAGTAGTAATTATGCGTTAAAATACAAACTCATTAGAATAACTACTTTTGCAAAGGATTCCTTTGATTGGATTTATATAACACAAAAATATATCGATGGTAGCACATTAATTAGCCTCAACGTACATGTTTGCGAATATTAGCTCTCTAACCTTGATCCACTTCTGATCTCCAGTGCAATACAGATTCAATTTTCACATCTAATTGCAAATAGATAATGCTCACAGCACGCGGATCAACATTTATTTTTGTGCACGAAGAATATTTTTTAAAATTCTTTTTCTTTAATGCTATGATATTCGTGTTCACGGGAGGACTCGGCTCCGTCATTTCAAGCGACAGGTGAAAAACAAGTTTTAGCAAAAATTTCCAGTTGAAATTTAGAACGGCGATAGAAAGAAAGCGCGGGGAATATGTATTTCGTGTAGCTCGAAAATGAAAGTGAAGAAACCTCATTTAACTTGGAAATACATAAAGTGTGTTATGATCTTGGAATGGAAAGTTGTACGTCGCGGGACAGAATGATAGCACGCATTCTATTATGTTATTCTGCACTCCATCAACTCTGAAAAGTCTTGTAAACCATTTTAATTCTACAATTTTAGTTCTACAACCATCAGGACTTCAAAAATTTAATGAGAACGATCTTTTTAAAGATGTTTCTTTCTAAATAATTATTTGATTATTTTCTATAATAAAATAATTAATATTAAAAGTTATTTGTTATTTGCTTCAATTAAAAAATAATTCATTTCCAGTCTACAATTAAGTCGAAATCTACCAAATTAGTATTTACACATGTTTAATGTGTCGTATGTATTTCGGAGACCCACCATTTTGTAAGAATGTTAACGAGCCGAGCCTACCGGCTCGCAGGCGTCGAGGTATCGCGTTAGATGCGGCGACAAAACAACGATTTTGTTGGGATTCGATTCGAAAATGGTGTCCAGCTGGGCGATTGGAATTCAGCGGTTCATTCGGTTATGTAATATAATAGTGCGCACACACGACATCTCCCTCTTTCTCTTTCTCTCTTGATCCGGTCTCACGTGCAACTCTCTTTCTCTTTTTTTCTCGGCAACCTCTTCGTGTCTTTCCCTTTTTCTACTTCTGTGTTCCTGCGGCCTTTTAATCTGCCTTCCTTGGCTAGTTATTCATCCTCTATCTTTTATCAACATTTTTTATCAACATTTTTTATCAACATTTTTTTATCGACATTCTTTTTATCATCTCTTTATTCATATTTCTACATTCTTCCTCAGGAACCTCTTCCTTGGCCTTCTTTAGGTAGTTCTTCATCCTCTATCTTTTATCAACATTTTTTTTATCACCTCTTCATTCATATTTCTACATTCTTCCTCAGGTACCTCTTGGTCCATTTTCTTTCCCTCCCACTCTACCTCTGTCCAATTCAGTATCTGTCGCAATTCATAAGTGAACAGGTGAATCAATCGGATACTTGAGAGACCGGAGGCGACAGTGCTACGAAGACCATGGACAAAATGGAGGTGTCGAATAGTGGAAAGTTCATGAATTGCCAAATAGGAAACAGTTGAGAAACGGAACCGAGTAATTAACCCTGTCGCAAGGCCTTCCTGACACGATCGAATCGATATACATATTGAAAATGATTGAAAATATATTGAAAAAGAAATCATTAACCCCTTGCCTTACAATATCGAGTCAGACTCGTGATGAAGATTCTGAATAGATTCTAACAAATACTATTAATTTCCTCTAAATCGAAATAAAATTCTATCTCGGTTTTGTTAATGTGCAGTTATTGGAGAACCTATAGGCGTACAATAGATATAAAGTTCCTCCTTTTTTAGGGAATTAAGAATTACAAAAACAATTTTAATAATTGAAACCGTAAAATAAATCGTAGGGCGAGGGGTTAAAATAAATTCATATTGCAAAATCTATTGATATACAGAAAATGAAAATTTGTTAACAGTACTGGCAACGATCAGCTCAATCTATTCAACAATTTTGAGAAGATGGACTCCATGATTGTGACAAGTATGGAATAATAAATAAGCATGTGAATGACGCCATGTTGACCGTCTCTACCCGTTCTAGTATGAAACCAGGATCGAATAAATCATGTTCCCATGGTTATAATTCTGCTACACACAATTTATGGCTTATATGAAAATCCTAAACCATTGACCAATTTTCCTAGAAGATTTATGGTTCTCCCCGTAGCCATATGGTACTCCATGAACCAATTCTCCATGGAATTTCGACGGTTGCCCAATTACCAGCAAGAAATGATTCCCAAACGAAAGAGTTCTACGCAAAAAAGTGAAAGCAAGGATAATACGTCGACGAACGTGGTGAATGGCTAGCTCGTGTACAAAATTTCTGAACATTTTTCCAACCATCAAAATTAACCAACAAAATTAAGTTAATACTTTTTCTTTTATTTCTCACTCTGGATAAATAATCGTTTTTAAAAATGACGACAGGAACATTTCTGTATTTTTAAATTAAGCTCGTGCATACGTTCGAACAATTTCATAATTCATAGGAAATTTGTTTTCGGATCGTTATCGAGCATACGATTAAACGATTTTGTATTTTCGTTTTGAGCAGTAATTCTCCCGGCTCACGAATCACTGTACATTTTACTACTCGCCGGATCAAGATAACGTTTAGGCTATTGGTCACTATTTTCGAGCGTTACTATGTTTGCTTATGCTAATGCCGTTTCCCAGAGAACGAGTCCGGAGGGGGAACCGCGAATTAACAAGTAAAAGAAGCTTTTAGCTAGAAGAGCCCGCATTAATTATTAATACTGCTAGCCCGTAGTGTAAACGCGCCTCTGAAAAATACGAAGGATATATTCGTCTTCGTTTTCTGTCTCTTTATTCCGGCGGTCTTTTTTCGGAATTTTTGGGAAGAGATTTTCAGGGACGATAGAAGCAGTCCAAAAGCAATTATAGATAATGATTAAAAAGTTTTGGAGTCAATATAATGCGTAACATATCTGAATTTGTTGTTCCCTTTTAATTACCAATTTAAATCTGTATAAATCGCATCTTGTGTGAATTTTATTGCATTAACAAATAAAAAAGTATCTTGTTGCCGAATAAAAAATAAAATCTGAAAACAGTTGCTTTCCAGATTGTTTAAAATGTGTAACATAAATTTTCCAGTCAGTACAATATAGTCACTGCACGCGTGTTTACAAACTTCTCCAGAAAAAAATTATGAAATACGTATCTGGTGAACAAAAAACCGTTGGTTTTTCGAAATTTTTTTAAATATCATTTTTACAATAAAAAATTATTAATTAATCTTTATAATGGAAGCTTACGAATTAAATGTAATTTTTGGTAAAATATACAAAACTTCTGCGTAAATATACAAAAACAATAATTAAAATTCGGATCGTTTCGATGAAAAATTCGTTTCTATTTGCTTACGCACCTGTCGGCTGCCATCTTGACTTTTCGCAAATCGCCTCGGTTGCGTAAGACGCGTCGAAAAAAAAGTTCGCAAAAAATGATAGACTCGTGTAACGTGGCAACACAGCTCCCGGCGGGACGTGTGGCCTTTTTATAACAACTATATCTCCGTATCTGGGGACAATACTTAAGCGTAAAACTATTTGTGTGACAAATACTGATTAGCTGCGAAACTAATATGGCGGAGCGCATGGCAATGAATGCCGCGAAACCTATCCATTTATAGAAGTAATTGTTACTACCACGTGACGGTCGTTTAAAAGAAAACTTGAAAGCCGGAGATTAGCTTCGTGTACCGGGTGGTCAAAAACTAACTCGATACTTTCTAAAAATTTTCACTGTTAAATAACGGACATTTTTATCACCCGAGTTATTCATAATTAACACTATACACAGCTTTACTTATCAATTATTAACATATTTTTATGCATTTTGTAACAACTATAATTATACAGGGTGGCCCAGAAGACACTAGACCATTACAAAATGGAATAACGCTTTTATTTTTTAAAACTGTATTATTTCGTAAACAAATACGAAATTTAACTGGCCTGTAACTTTGGATCACCATTAGATCCAGTAATACATTATTTCTATTTCTAGGGATAGATGGTGGCAGATTATTTAAATCATTCCTAACAAAACGAGGGTGATCAAAAGGGCGAGAATGTTGACAGAAAAGACTGTTGGAAAATCTCTCTCCTACCACTTAATACAAAGTAGATCGGCCCAGATATGAAAACCAACGCAAAATCTCGGTTCTAAATCACCGAGGAGTAACAGAGAGAGCTCAATAACAATAAAGCCTCGAGCCGCGAACAAACAAGCACGCACGTGGTAGCGAACGTTCACCAACAGAGAAGGAGAAAGAGAGCAAGAGAGACCAGGTTAAAGGCGAATCAACAATAAGCCCATTAATCATCCTACTTCCCCAACTTGCCGGAGTATCCTCTTCTTTAAAGAGTCCCCACGTTTTTTCCACACGGACTAATCATAGCATATATCAATAAAGTATTTCTATTTGTGTGCCCCTGCTACCACTTGACATAAAAAAATTAATTTCCAGGTCGAAATTAGCAGACCAAACCCAAGTATCACTCACAAAAGTCAAAAACCAAAAATTCCCTAGGGTTACCACTTCTCTCACAAGACAAGACGTACCAACCGATAAATCATAAAAAGTTTTAAGTGGCCTAGCCTCTTTCTAAAAAAAAAATGTTAATTCCAAAAATAAATACAGAGAATGTGTACCAGACCTAACCCAACAGTGCCCACACCGTCCAAGAAGGCATGCCAAAAATCCCCTACCCTCCGGGACAAAGGGGCGAGGCCTTATTGGGGTAAACAGAGTTCGATTACCTGCGAGGCCCATTTCTGAGTTGTTTGGGGGGGTCAGGCTTCCTTTGGGGGGCTGGTGGTGTCTCCGTTCCCCGTTGCGTCGGCGAGGGGGTCGTCGCAGGTGGTCCCCGTCATGCTGGTTCTTATCGCGGGGACGAATAACGTTGCAACGCGTCGTGATATCGTTAATTGCGTAATTGTTCGACCGTCAACGGCACATCATCGTCACGAAAAATCCACTGATGTCGGTAAGGAAGGGGCTGTCGAAAGGAGAGGGGGAGTTGAGGATCAACAAAAAGATCGAGAGAGAGGATTGTACGAGTAGTATGGTCACGCAGGGATCACGCAGACGTTAGGCGCGTGCGACCAAGAACCGAGTAACAGCGAAGATTGATACGCAAAACATATGACAGTCCCTAGACGACGTCGCGGGGACGACTGGCGAGCAGCTGACGCGTTTTGCGCTCGGCTCGCGCGTTAGTGGAGAGGGTAGCGCAGCAAGAGCAGAGGGGATAAAGTGACTCGAGTCAGTGGTGGGTATGACTCGAGTCATCGGATGACTACGGGAAGAGTGGGGGGAGCTACTGTGTGTACAGGGTGCTGCGAGTTCGAACGCTGACTCGTGTGTACGTAAATGATAGAATCTCGAGAAGTGTTGCGTTTAGACGCTGTGTACTCCGATACTTTTCTATGCGGAATTTGATGAGAAACAGGCGTTACGTTTGTTAAATGAGACGTGACCTTTGTATCTCCATGGAAAAGTAGAAATAAAATGATTATTGTATACGTTATTGTGTACGGCAACTTGTACGAGTTATACAGAGTGTCTCAGTCAAAGCGGGCCACCTAAATATCTCCTTTATTTTTAATTACACGAAAAATATTGATAGCACAATTTAAATGGTATAGAAAGAGGAATATCGTAGAAGAACAATTTTTTTGGTCCTGTTATTTTTTCAAGGTTATCATTATTTTTTCGGGGAAACTTATTTCTTTTATTCCATCTTATAGCGGCTGAAAAAATACATTTGAATATGCTCAAGTCATTAACAAGTTGGAATTAAAAAAAAGAAGTTTTGACCTTGAAAAAACTACGAAAAAATGATCGGACAAAAAAGATTGTTCTTCTACGATATTCCTCCTTCGATACCACTTAAATTGTGCCATAAATATTTTGTTTGTGTCATTAAAAATAAAGCAGATATTTAGGTGGCCTGCTTTGGCTGAGATACCCTGTATTTAACGTTCGCTACCAGCATTTGTTTCGTTGCTTACCCTCCTCGTTCGAAAGGGTTATTAAATGCAACGTACCCAATTTTGAATGATTAAAACAGTTTAGCAGAAGAAAGTCACAGATTCTCTGAAAATGATGCATTCTACTATGACTTTAAACAACGAAGTGCATAAAATTAATTTCACTGTTTTTAAGTGAACTGTCAGATTATGGATGTCACATATTTGTGACGGTGGTAGCGAACATGTTATATGTACTAACACACAGCACCACACAATAGCAATTCTCCTCGAAATGCATATATGCAACGTGATTGATAGGGTGATTCTCAGTTCTACTGAACTAGATCCGAGCGTGACGAAAAAAAACAGGTTTTACAATTAAAAAAAACCCGATTGTCGTCCAGGTATGTTGACATCCGATATAAATAATTCAGTAATTTGCATTTTAATAAGATCCACGGTCTCGTTGCAGTATTACGTGAAACGGAAATCGCAGGAAATTGCGTCACCAGGCCTGTCGGACGACATTTTGTATCGTCTTCGCTACAAATAATTTGCGTCAAGGAAAAGAGAACGCGATACACAATTCGCGACGTGAAACATCGAAATGATTCATGAGACTTTAATAACGATAAATCCGGAACGGTTTCGAGAATGCTGACATTTCAACCTCGAAAAAAAAACAGGAAAAATGAACTATCTGTAAACAGATATATTGTATAGTTCGCTTCGTATACCTGCGCGTCATTAACACGTTCTGTGCCGACCCTTTTTTTGCTCGATTTTTCATTCAGGCCATTTGCTTTGTTCTGCACTGCGTTTTTTATAATACGTAATTCTTTTGATGGGAGCATATTCTACAGTCTCAAACTTGTTATAAACTTGTTATAATGATTTTTTTAAGCGGTCACGCGCGGCCTGAATGAACATTTTAACTTGTAAATACCATCGGTGGTACACGTGGCACGGAACGTGTTGATCTTCCGGGTTTAAAAATCTGTTGCACGCTAACTATGAAAGCTATGCTAATGCTCGTGTCCGACGACACCGTAATTAAATTTCAATTAAAAAATTTCACGAATTACACAAAACCGAACGCTGTTATTTTGAACGTTCTCGTTTGGAAACATTACTTAGAATTTATTAATAACAATGGTCGCGTTAAATTCGGCCGAAATCAATCCAAGATACCAGTATCGCTTTCGAGATATACGGGGTGTCCCGTTTTAATCGCATCGTCGCGGCTATCTACAATAATTTCTCCAAAATAAAACAAAGACGCCGCCCCTTCCAAGCAGCAGCAATTTGTTCGTATCGTTTACCAGTATTATTCAGTTCAATGAATATCGTGTAATTGTCACAGAAATTTTCCGTGACCGTTAATTAACGATCACTCGATTTTCCCCCGTGAAAATCATGCAATCTCCGAGCGAAATTCCACGTGGATTGGTCAGTTGCGACCCGACAAAGGAACTCCAATTAATTTCATTAGCAACAAGGTGGATTTCCATGTAAGGGAGATTCGCGCCGGTGCAGCAGACACTGCCGAGGGAAATGATAAAACAAGAGGGAGGCGGAGGAGAGGGGTGAGGAGACAGGAGAAAAGTATAACAAAGCCGGTGGCTGGCAAATGAGTCAGTTTCGCGATAAACGGAAAGCAACCAACGGATTTTCAACGAGTTCCGCGAGACGGGAAAAGAGATTGGGAGGAGGGATATAGACACCGGGCAATGAGGCAGCCGTAAATGAATCATTTAATGCGCTCTGTCGGTATCTGCCTAGTAGCAGAACGATCATTAACGAGGAATCGATGTTGCTCGAATTTAGCCACCGTGGAAAACGGTGGAAATGAGAAATAGACTCATTTGTCTCATGTATGTATAGCCGGCATGTGTAGGTTGCATGGGTGCAAAATTGTATTTGTACGATGCTGAATCTGTACGACGTTGAATCTGTACGACGTTGAATCTGTACGACGTTGAATCTGTACGACGTTGAATCTGTACGACGTTGAATCTGTACGACGTTGAATCTGTACGACGTTGAATCTGTACGACGTTGAATCTGTACGACGTTGAATCTGTACGACGTTGAATCTGTACGACGTTGAATCTGTACGACGTTGAATCTGTACGACGTTGAATCTGTACGACGTTGAATCTGTACGACGTTGAATCTGTACGACGTTGAATCTGTACGACGTTGAATCTGTACGACGTTGAATCTGTACGACGTTGAATCTGTACGATGTTGAATCTATACGATGTTGAACCCACACCGTGTTCAATCTGTACAGTGTTCAATCTGTACGACGTTGAATCTGTACGATGTTGAATCTGTACGATGTTGAATCTGTACGATGTTGAATCTGTACGATGTTGAATCTGTACGATGTTGAATCTGTACGATGTTGAATCTGTACGATGTTGAATCTGTACGATGTTGAATCTGTACGATGTTGAATCTGTACGATGTTGAATCTGTACGATGTTGAATCTGTACGATGTTGAATCTGTACGATGTTGAATCTGTACGATGTTGAATCTGTACGATGTTGAATCTGTACGATGTTGAATCTGTACGATGTTGAATCTGTACGATGTTGAATCTGTACGATGTTGAATCTGTACGATGTTGAATCTGTACGATGTTGAATCTGTACGATGTTGAATCTGTACGATGTTGAATCTGTACGATGTTGAATCTGTACGATGTTGAATCTGTACGATGTTGAATCTGTACGATGTTGAATCTGTACGATGTTGAATCTGTACGATGTTGAATCTGTACGATGTTGAATCTGTACGATGTTGAATCTGTACGATGTTGAATCTGTACGATGTTGAATCTGTACGATGTTGAATCTGTACGATGTTGAATCTGTACGATGTTGAATCTGTACGATGTTGAATCTGTACGATGTTGAATCTGTACGATGTTGAATCTGTACGATGTTGAATCTGTACGATGTTGAATCTGTACGATGTTGAATCTGTACGATGTTGAATCTGTACGATGTTGAATCTGTACGATGTTGAATCTGTACGATGTTGAATCTGTACGATGTTGAATCTGTACGATGTTGAATCTGTACGATGTTGAATCTGTACGATGTTGAATCTGTACGATGTTGAATCTGTACGATGTTGAATCTGTACGATGTTGAATCTGTACGATGTTGAATCTGTACGATGTTGAATCTGTACGATGTTGAATCTGTACGATGTTGAATCTGTACGATGTTGAATCTGTACGATGTTGAATCTGTACGATGTTGAATCTGTACGATGTTGAATCTGTACGATGTTGAATCTGTACGATGTTGAATCTGTACGATGTTGAATCTGTACGATGTTGAATCTGTACGATGTTGAATCTGTACGATGTTGAATCTGTACGATGTTGAATCTGTACGATGTTGAATCTGTACGATGTTGAATCTGTACGATGTTGAATCTGTACGATGTTGAATCTGTACGATGTTGAATCTGTACGATGTTGAATCTGTACGATGTTGAATCTGTACGATGTTGAATCTGTACGATGTTGAATCTGTACGATGTTGAATCTGTACGATGTTGAATCTGTACGATGTTGAATCTGTACGATGTTGAATCTGTACGATGTTGAATCTGTACGATGTTGAATCTGTACGATGTTGAATCTGTACGATGTTGAATCTGTACGATGTTGAATCTGTACGATGTTGAATCTGTACGATGTTGAATCCGTACGATGTTGAATCTGTATCGATGTTGAATCTGTATCGATGTTGAATCTGTACGATGTTGAATCTGTACGATGTTGAATCTGTACGATGTTGAATCTGTACGATGTTGAATCTGTACGATGTTGAATCTCTACGATGTTGAATCTCTACGATGTTGAATCTGTACGATGTTGAATCTGTATCGATGTTGAATCTGTATCGATGTTGAATCTGTATCGATGTTGAATCTATGCGATGTTGAATCTGTACGATGTTGAATCTGTATCGATGTTGAATCTGTACGATGTTGAATCTGTACGATGTTGAATCTGTACGATGTTGAATCTGTACGATGTTGAATCTGTACGATGTTGAATCTCTACGATGTTGAATCTCTACGATGTTGAATCTGTACGATGTTGAATCTGTATCGATGTTGAATCTGTATCGATGTTGAATCTGTATCGATGTTGAATCTGTATCGATGTTGAATCTGTATCGATGTTGAATCTATGCGATGTTGAATCTGTACGATGTTGAATCTGTACGATGTTGAATCTGTACGATGTTGAATCTGTACGATGTTGAATCTGTACGATGTTGAATCTGTACGATGTTGAATCTGTACGATGTTGAATCTGTACGATGTTGAATCTGTACGATGTTGAATCTGTACGATGTTGAATCTGTATCGATGTTGAATCTATGCGATGTTGAATCTGTACGATGTTGAATCTGTACGATGTTGAATCTGTACGATGTTGAATCTGTATCATGTTAAATCCTCATCATGTTCAATCTGTACAGTGTTGAATCTGTACGACGTTACATTTGTCTAAAGTTGCATTTGTTCAACGCTAAACCTACTACCACTAGTCAAAGTGGCCTGTTCCAGATTTGTTATTTTACAATACAATCATTGAAATAATAAAAATGATTTTAATAAGAATTGATCGTATAAATATCTTTAATAGAGCACGTATTATCTTAGGAGCCGCTCGAAGTCTAAATAAAATGAATCTTGTCATTTTTATAAAGGAACATGTACCAGTTACTTTTAAGGCTCGGTAGATTAAGTGTTAAAGTTGCATTTGTGCAAAGCTGCATTTGGGCAAAACTGCATTCGTGCATAACTGCATCAAACGACCCTGTATTGATGCAAAATCGCGAAGCGATTTTACTTCTTCGGGCACTCAATGTAATGAATTCGACGCATTCTCTTAAGTACTAAAATAGAATGATAATTTTACTTTTTCGTAATGAAATATTGATTTATGTAAAACACAAATAGAAGATTGCTCAATACCACGTTCGACAATTTACATAAAATTCGCAGTCGTTTTCCTTTTATTCAGACGTCAAAATTTCAACAATATTTTCTTTGAATCATTCGGATGATCGAACGTGACGTTTAAATGATTCCACTTCATAAGTTTGCACTTAGTCATTCGACAACTCAAATTACGCTTCACGTTCTTATTCTCTGCATCGAGGTCACGCAACGATAGCTGCTTTATTTTTTTTTTAAATTAATAAAACAGTGTGTCACATCACATCAACGCGAAATCACATTTGTGAAAGAGACACGTAAATAGATGAAACTGATCTGTTATTAAATTAATTTTGCAAAATTTTGGAAACCTAACAATTCCTGAGATAATCATATAAGTATTTCATAGAATATATAGTCGTAATTACTTCGAAAATGATTATTTTTCAAAACGATAAGTAAAATACCCGTTCCCCTAGATACAAGCAAGACCAGTGTAACTTGGAAATGTAATGAAAAATCGAAACATTGGAAATGGACTCACGTCCGAGGAAGCATCAATTTCACAGAAACGAAGAAGATTCGCAATAACAGCAATCAACAACTGTTTTCTCGAGAAATTTTCTCATCGATATCCAATTTCAGTAAACAATTTCACAATAGAACCGTGTCCGCGTTTTCACTGAAAAGAAGAAACGATTTTATATGTGTGTCGAGGAACGAACGTGTTTAATCGCGACTCTTACAGAACTCGCGCAGATAGCGCCGGGAAATTAGCTTTAATTAACTCCGAAATTGCAGCAGATTAAATTAATTCGAGCGTCAATTTGCATTCATAAAATTCCAAATTTTTTACAAATTGCAACGTTTGTAATTACATAGTAGCAGTATAGACGTGACTTTTTGTTGCAGAATCCCGACGCTACGGAATCGTGCGAAATTTCACGCTTTTTTACTGCTGAGTGAGATTAGGTTCTCAGAACAGTTTTTTGCTACTTCCCGTTTGAACAATTAGAAAACATGCTTAAATGTGTTTTCATATGTAATATAAAGTGTTGAGTCTGTTGAAAATAAAAAAATAATGATTTTAGTTTACCATCTCTTTATAAATATACCCATGAATAAAGATCAAAATAAGATACACAAACATCGATAAAGCCGAAACATGCTTAGACAAACATAATCTCTGTCATAATGTTTAAACTAAGTGCACAGATAACAGAAACTATATTGATGTAACCATGTAACGCGATGCTGAATCAGCTTTCTACATTATTCCTTTTAGAAACAAGATTCTACTTTTTAATACATTCTAGCGACAATCTGCGCATTTTAATCTGCTGCAAACATTTCCATTATGCACTGTTTCCATTGAAATATAGAAGCTTCGAAAAATTGATTTTATTTATACTTAATCAATGAAAGTGAAGATCTTGAAATTCATTCTAAAATATCGTAAATTCTAGATAGTAAATATTGCTTGTTTATGCAAATCTGTTATCGTATTATAGTTTAAAAAAACCATTTTAAATCATTTTAAAAAACGATTATCTAAAATTATACAGTTCTTCTTGATTAGTAAAAATAAAAGACTACTGATCCGAATATTTAATTTTTCCCAATTGCTCAATATAACTGAAGTTAAAGTCTTTCCACTTTTTATCATAATTTTGTAAATGAGACGTCTATGGGTTGGAAGTTAAGAGAAAAGGTTCAAGTAATGCCAAGTAATGACAACGAAAGTTCTAATTAGCATACATTGTACGCCGAATGGCTCTTAAGTAATACATTTTCTGTCATAGTAAAATTTGCATCATCCTTATGCTGGCCATTTATGTTATTATGGCTGTTATCGACAGTGTTGGCCTCCTTTTTTTAGCATAACGATAAACTTGTTTTTGGTTTCATTTTTCTCTTTCCCCGCGGTAATCGACATTAATCGTTTCCAATACGATGACTATTTATTCGATTTTTCGTTACAAAATTCCAAGACACATTTCGTATCAGTTTATTTACGAGAGTAAAAAACCAAACACACGATTTCCACATTGCAATTCGATTTTCCTCGTTAATCATTCTGCCGGCTAAAATCATGGCAATGGTATGCATTACTGAAGTTAATTTAATCGTTTCTGCAAAGTCACGAGGTATTATATGAACGCGCATAATCAGAGGATTAATAATAACTGACATATGGAGCAATTCGTTTCCGTCTGCGACCGCCTTTGTCCACAAATAATTTGTTTATTTTTAAGTATTCATCATAAACGACGAGATTAAAATTGCCATACGATAGTTGATTTTACATCGGCTTGTTTATTGCTCTGTCAATTTGTGCTTTACGTTTAACGGCCTTGTTCAGCCAGCAACATTGACATTAATCTCCTCTTTATGCTCAACTTAATGAACTTAAAGATTCCAGCTGGCTTTTCGAAATTTCCAAGTCGACGAGCTTTTAATGCAATAGCTGCTTCTGAAATCGATATTCGGGTGATTTGAAATGCAGACGAGCTTTCAAAGATTTACTTTTGTCTTCCGACTATCTTTCGCGTACACTTTCGAATTTGGAAGTCAATGAGATTATTTAAAACTTCTAATTAAAACGCTCGGGAAGCTACTTGAAGATACTCTTCTGATTCGATACAAAAAGTATTTGAAGCATTGGCCAAACAATTCGATTCGCGGCCAGAACAGTGTCAAAAGAATTTAATACTAAAGAAGTACAAAATACGGAAAAGTGGGATTCATCATTCCACCAATGTTGGATCATCGGAATTTAAGGATGTTCTGGAGGTACAATGGGAGACAAAAGTACAAGAAATTCGAAATCCATCAATATATTGGGAATGAAAGCCATTCATGAGTATATTTTTGTTTTTGAGCTTCTAGTTGCGTTTTTAAGGTTTAAATAGGGTTTGAAGTGGAATTTTATGAATTCTCCATAAGAAAACGTGTTAAAATGTGCAAACTTTAAGTTGCTACAATTCTTAAACGGTGCAGTGAATCGAACCCAATCTTTGGTAATTGCATTAATTTAGTAAGAATTATATCTTGTCAAATTTTCAAAAATTTTGTTGCGTTTTTATATACCTCCAGAACATCCTTAATATCCAGGGAGTACAATGTCCAAAGAATTAAATATCCAAAGGATTCAATATCCAAAGAATTAAATGTCCAAAAAATTTGGACTTTTCACATTTTTGATTAATAAATGATCAATCAAGTAAATTGATCATTCAGACAGTGAAAACATCCAAAACAGAAGTCTTGATTCAATTTGTAGGAGTTACAAATTCAAACTGAACTAACACCAAGAAAATCATGCCTAATTTAAGAATATAATACTACCTTGACTGAAGTAACGCTCATCAAGTAAGAATTATATCTTGTCAAATTTTCAAAAATTTTGTTGCATTTTTATATACCTCCAGAACATCCTTAATATCCAGGGAGTACAATGTCCAAAGAATTAAATATCCAAAGGATTCAATATCCAATCGATTAAATATCTAAAGAATTCAATATCCAAAGAATTAAATGTCCAAAAAATTTGGACTTTTCACATTTTTTATTAATAAATGATCAATCAAGTAAATTGATCATTCAGACAGTGAAAACATCCAAAACTTAAGTCTTGATTCAATTTGTGGGAGTTACAAATTCAAACTGAACTAACACCAAGAAAATCATGCCTAATTTAAGAATATAATACTACCCTGACTGAAGTAACGCTCATCAATCCCTTTTTTTTTCATTCCAACAGGAAACTATTCCACCATTACTCGGAACGTCGAGGGGGGCCTTTTCGTCAATTCACCCCTCGGCGAATTTCCCGAGTGTCGCCACTCGTGTTCTTGGCTTTCGCTCATCAACCCCTAATACGATTTGTTCCTATATTGGATCCATATGTCAAAGAGAAGTCAACTTTAAGTCGTATAATATTCATTACATAATATCAATGTCAACTTAGACAACTTATGCAACCATTTATACAGAAAAATCAAATCCAACTTGAACAATCTCTCACAAAAATCAACGTCCACCTAAACAATCGTACTCGTACAAAAACCAACCAAACGCTGAATTATGAAATCGAAACCAACCCAATGCAATTATTACTGCACAAAACCAACACTAACCAATTGTACGAATAATAATATGTATTTATACAAAAAACCACCCCCGATCATATAAACTCTTTGACATAAAAGTGAAACTCAAGGTTACGTAACGCTACATAAAAATCAACCCCGAACATAAACAATCATGTTTAACCAGCATAAATATAACCATTCCTAACCGAAGCATCTTTCCGCACAGAAACATTCTCCTTACGTAACACAAAAATCGAATACAACGAACAATACCAAACAGTTCGGATGACAATAACAGCAATTGTTGTGATCGAATGTTTAAACGAAATGAAAGAAACATACAGAACTCACCGAGTACTTCGAAAAGCTGATCGTCGAACCTCATCTCGTTCGCTCAGCTTATTCTCGTTCTCGTTTGAACAGTGTGTGTGTATCTCGTCTCGTGGAACGATGCCCGCTCGTGCACGAGAGCCAAACACAGGCACAAGACAATACCTATTCACGTAGCTGTCATGCTTCTGTCACTGTTCCCGAGCGCCCGCTTTGAAACGATGGGAATCAACCAATCGTGCAACCATCGCGCGCGGAGGTCGCTGAACGACTGAACGCACGGTTGTTCTCCACGTTTCAAGCTGGCCGCGTGCTACCAATGATGGGGGGACGCGTCTTCCGATTGGTAGGGAGACGGAGCAGCTAGTGGTGGGGAACAGCACGCGCGACACAGAAATGCAACGGGCCCGGTGAAAAATAAAAAACAGTAACCATTATTCTCGTTTATGCAATTCATATATGTGAAACAACAATTTAGTATTCCTTTTAACTTTAACTATTCAAATGAACGCCGAAGAACGTTTCTGTATTGCATATTGTATTTATAGCGATTCCCTCTTCTGTGGAGTTTAAAAATATTCTTTAAGCTTTTCACACGTAGTAGCAATTCTATAATTGTTTTGCGATCTTGTGTCATTGTTTTCGACGGAAATAAAATTTTTCTTTGATGAAATGGAAGGTGAAGAACGTTCCTGTATCCTTTTTTATAACGATTGTCTTAATTGTAGCGTTCAGAAAAATTCTGAAAATTCATCTATCTGTTTCCTAAACAATTCAATCGATAATCAACGTGGACGTTTCGAAGTAAAATTAGATCACGGCGAAGCGTTTAACCAAGAATATGCATATTTCACATTGCCGTGACAAAGTAACATCAACGTCGTAGATAGCAATAATGCACGAAGTAGCATCGGCACAGTAGATAATAATGCACAATGGACAGTCGTTAAGCGCTGTATAATTTTTCGCATGAATTGTGCTCGTTACAGTTCCATTTCGGTTTGAACAAAGCGGACACTTTTGAAAATCGGCCCGAGCGAAAAATTCTCTTTATTATTCGATCAATGGTAGATTGTGATTTATTAGTTTTATTCTGATAAAAGGTGTATGCGTGTCTAATTGGGCGTATTGTCGGAGAACGTCCGGACAATCGATAGGATGGGCATTCTTCGGGGTTATCAAACCTGACCCCTTCGTTTATAAACTTTATTGTAAGCAACCTTCAGTTCGCCATGCCGTTGAAACGTGCCGCGA
This sequence comes from Lasioglossum pauxillum, assembly GCA_933228785.1. Taxonomy (NCBI): domain Eukaryota; kingdom Metazoa; phylum Arthropoda; class Insecta; order Hymenoptera; family Halictidae; genus Lasioglossum; species Lasioglossum pauxillum. Next base: position 10,320,906 of record OW121699.1, read on the forward strand.
TTTGTCAATTGGAAGCTTCACATGCTCCGGATTGCTCTCTTTTTTCCCCCCACTCGAGACTCTTTTCCAGTCTGACCAAATTAAAAATAAATTTTTACCCGAGCTGTCCGCGATTAGTTTATGTTGTGACTCGTTGCAATTCGACTCGGAGAATCGAGGAAACCATTTTTCTAGACAGACGATGTCTAGACTAATTTATTTTCTTATAATAATTGTAAATATTATGAAGTTCGAATTTTAAATGATAAATACTCGTGATATCTTATTATTCATTCGATTATATATAAAACAATTACAAACGCTGCGCTGTAGTAGCTCCTGTACTGGTTAGCTTCTCGAGATTACCCGGCGGCTACCCCCACCACTGCATTAAGCCACGCCCACGTCACCGCGTCACGCCCACTGCTACAAAGTTTTCCATTTTTAACGTTAATCTGTACGAATTTTCTGCGACCAAAAGTAAATAAACAAGTCAAAAAAGCAAAATACATTTTTTATTCGTAATATTTTAGATAAATTCAATTTGTTGGATGATTTTGCATATGCGGTAGAATATACGAGCGCAGCATTGTGAAAACATAAAAATACGCACGTTCCAGTGTTGATTGTCTGAACAACAACAGGAGGGCTTAATTAATACACTTGCAGTAAGAGTACATACATCGATACTTTGTTATCTCTTTTTTGCAATTTTTCGATCGTCATTGATAATACTTACTGATAAGGCCATCGATAATTAACCGATACAATCTCGACCGATTACAAACAATTACGTTCTAAATGCGTAATCATTGTTAACTGTTAAAGAAAAAACATTATTGCGAATATTTGAAATCGATTAAGGAACATTAATTAATTCGAGGAAGATACAAATAAGTAATAGTAAATTGTCGAAGAAAAAGCATAAATAAATATATGGAGTCATCAAATGACCTCGATAAATTGATGGATGGGATGGATAATAAATTGTGGGAAAAATTCTAAAAATGTAAGATATTGAAAATACATAATAAGTAGCATAACATTAGTATCGTTTCAGTGGAAACGAAAGGAACTGGTATCTGGGTGATTGAATTTTGTCACGACATCCTGACTGCGGATGCATCCTGCGCAATGACTCAGAAAACTGACAAATTTTCGGAGACTGTCGTCGAGATTACGTCCCCGTTGACATCGGGGGAACAATCCACGGTAAACAACGAAAACTTGTTGATTGTTTACGGTGTGTCGTCAGTCTTTGGTTAGGGAAGCAACCGATTTCGGTGAGTCAAGGTTGACTCTATCCCCGACGAACGCTATCACGAAAATTGATGACACATATCGGCTCGATAGGAAGATTATGTGAACGATAATCGAAAAGCACTGCATCGACAGTCTACGCACACTCCTTCCTGCCACTGACACAACTGTAGCGATTGCCAGGTTGGAAATTTTTCAACCGCAGAATTTTTATTCTGCACACCCCCTAAGTTCAGGTCCTATTATTTTCAGTCTTTTTTATTAAAAATGCTATTGGAATGGTGATCTACTTTAGTGGATATATGTTGTATGTTGTAAACATTAACTTATTTGATATTGCGATCTAATAATTTTTGGCGAAAAATATTTTTACAACTTAGGGACACATGACGTTCGAGCTTGAATTGTTTTAAAACAATTAAGGGTCTGCTACGGGGAGAGGAATAACAATATCACACAATTTTGTGTTTTGCATAAAAATATGCAGCCTAATTATAATACTTGTATAATTTCGATCCTCTTATACAGAAGTTGCATCACCCTGAATAAGTAAATAAGTAATTGGTTTTTGCGTTGGTTTACATACAATATTTTTTATCGCAACTGTCCGAGCTATAATTTGAAGTGACTTTGCGCAGTAAAAAGCACAAGGTGATGTCTGAAAAAATTACAGTAACTTCCTGTTATCAAATATATCGCCACTATTTCTGCATAATAATAATTATCCATATATAATATCAATTTAAATAATAATAGTTGTTTCAGACAAACAAATTAGGATTATATTACATAAAATAATAAAGACAGTTTAATAGAGTTAAATTTTCTAGAAGAAAACATTCCTGCTCAATAAAAATCTACAAAAAATGCAAAATCAATTGTAGTATGTATTTTATGGAAACAGCAAACACAAGTCTGTGATTGATGTCGGTGAGCGACTTCAGTTAAAGTTTCACTTCACGTCGCCGATAAGGGTGATTGACAGAATGATTCAAATGTTGACAGAATATTTTTGAACATGAATGCTGTAGGAAATAGACTTTGTAGGAAATAGTCTGTTGGAAAAATTCGATAACAGCTAAATATATACACCTTAAAGGACTTTTGTACAATTTATAAGAGACTTGTATTTTACCGTTAACAGTGTATCAATTATAAAATTGAACCGCTAAACATGAAATTATTGTGTGTCCATATAAATACTTGCAATTTATTATCAAAAATGTACGAATCGCCTATTTTTAATAAAATAATGGTACACTACCATCGAATACTCCACAGAGTAGAGAGCGAAGCAAGCTCACGAAACGTACGAAACTGTGAACGTCTCCCAGTGTTCGACCGCGTTGAATAGATTTTCTAATTTTGCCGGTGAACACAGAAATCGATGGAGCACTAAAGAAACTGTCCAGTTTCAGAATAAGATGAGCACTCGACGTGAAAGAGTGATTCTTAGTATTCATCTTGTAACGTGCGCTCAATAGACACTCATAAGAATTCAGGATGAATCTCTGCTCGCGTAACATGGTAACGTGGAAGACAGACATTCGTCACTGCTAATTAATTTGCAAACACGTCTCACGAAAAAATGGTTGAAATTTTGCTTAAAGAGATCTGCGAATCTTCGCCTCCTTGAAGATTGACTCCAGAGATTTTTAAATAAATGAAAACTGTGTGAAGGATTCCCGCAGGAACTTGGTTTGTAAAAATCATATGTTATCAAAGGATGAAATTTTGATCCTTCAAGGATCTCTAAAAATGAATTTTGTTGTTTGCAGGATTTTTGATGGGACCTAAGTAAAATATTGCAATTTAAAAATTATTGAAATTTCGTTCGTGAAATGGTTCCCAAAAATTGATCTTATGGGTTCTAAGATTTTTGTTGTTTGGAGCTTCCCAGAAAGGATCTGCTTAGTAAATATCGGTTGAATCCTCAAAGGATTTCAAAAATTAGTCGTGTTACAAATATATTTTGTTGTTTGATGGGTTCTAGGGGTAGCAAAAATTTGTTTCGCGGATTTAAATGCGAAGCAGCGGTGCACCTGTTTCGACATATGTTGTAAACATTTAATCGTTTTGGTGTTTATCGGTCATTACGAAATGGCGTATTCGGTTTACAAAAATACCGGTTGATCCGGAGGACTGACAATGTTGCGAGAGTGCAAGGCGTTCGTTTTGTAGCCGCTGATAACGCCAGATAAGAAGGATTAGAGTGTCGATAAACTCCTAATCAATTTCAAGGCGAACCATACCCGCCATCTCCGGAATCTTTTGTAGGGCCGAAACGCAAATTCGAATTTCCTTAGCTACATGCAGTTTATCACCAAAAGCATTGAAATCAGACTAAATCGATAAGAATTATTTAGCAATTTTTAATAAATACATTTCATAGATTTATAAATATTTTTACTCGATGAATGATTACTATGAAAATACGTATGTCATTTCTTTGAGTTTATCTTGGCCAATGGTACTTATTTATAATTGATTGTAATCGATAATACCGCAAGCGTTAGCTAATGACTTTATGGCTGTACAAACATTTACGGCTTGATCCCTTAATGATCATAGATACTCTTTACAGCAACAATGACAAAAAATACAAGAAATTCGTATAACAATTATTTCATCACTTTCACGAGTAAAAATTTCGTAAAATTAAGTCCAACAAAATTGCTGAAAATTTCTGATTTATCTGAAACCAATTTTTTCACGAAAAAATGTTGAGAAGGCGCCAAGAGGCGTAGCATAATAATTATTGCAACATAGTCTGTTGCACGTGGTCTCAACAGATGAAAAGACACTTGGTTGACCATCTTCGACTTTCGAATAGCATCCAGCGTCCTCGAGGAATCTCTCATAATTTTGTCTTCATTTCATCATCGACACGCGTACACGTTGGGGATCATGCACGTACAATGCGCGCCAGAACTGTTTCGAATCGGGTGTAACGAGACGTTTCACGGCGCTACACCGTACGGAATGCATCCGTACGACAGATTTAAATGTTTCTGGGGACAAGGATTACATAACGATAGGTGGACACGTGAAACGATGGGCGTTTTATCGAAATCTTCGGGATCTTCCCATTATATAAATATTATTATCGATGACTTGACGGAAAACGCGAGATCCAATCTTATCTGGCAGGCTTTATGTGACCACTGTCACGGGACACTGAGAATGATCGTTTTCCATAAACTATAACGAGCCTTGGTTCGATCGCATTCAACTTCGAAAGCGGCCATCTTCTTTTATGAACCTTATCGACGTCCATTTCAGCGAGATTAATTATAATTATTATTAGGATACTTTGTTCTATGTTCATTCTATGGTGCTGGTACAGAGCGTCCCAAAGGAGCGCATCAGTGGAATTTCTCGCCGATTTCGTTCTGTTATTTTGGCACGAGTCGACTCTCGAATGCTACAATTTTTGCTTACGAACGCCAATGAACAAATGTACCCTTCTCGAACATAAAAGGAGCTCACCAAACAACCGATTATCACCTAACAAACTAAATCTAATCGCCTGCATAAATTGGGAACTCTTTATAAGAAGTCACGCAAAGTGATACTACTGTTGCACAACAACTCATGGCCACATTTGGCATAAATAACCAAGAAGCCCGCCTATTCCTTGAGCTGGAAAGTTTCCCCTATTACTCCTCAAACTTGACGCATCGAAATCCACCGATCATTCGGCGAATAAAACTTGTTTGCCTCTAATGATATCTTTATGAAACATTTATCAATATATCCGTGACATTTTTCTGATTAAAACGAGCCGAAGCATGGCACAATTTGAATCTTATTTGCTTGTTTAATACGCGATACAGTGGAACCTCTGCTATCCGAACCGATGGTATGTCATGCGAATTGTGTCGCGTTTGAAAACGTCCGCAATATGTTGACGATAATTTTATAAACAGACAATTGAAAAGAAAATATTTCGATAAATATGTCTAATCGATACACCTAATTGAATATCCTGTTTCATTTCGATCGAACTTTTGGACTGCTCATGGTCTAAAGTGGTCTAAAGGGATAATTGAGGTATCAATAAATAAATTCTAAATAATAGTACGAATTGTCTGAATTGTTTAAGAGAATATGCAACCCCTACAGTATGTAAAGACACCTACAAGGAAAACGAGGGTGATCTGCGAGTGGAGGCGGTTCGATTGCTGCGCAGACGAGGGTCGACGAGGGTTATCTGAAGAAGAGGAGTGGAGACGTTTGGAGGGAGAGGAATCTCTAGAAAGAAGAAGAGGCTTATCGTCTCGAGACTCGCTCCGTTTCGCCCTGGATTTTTGCGGGACACTCGCCAGCAGGAAGACAAGTTAGACAAGCGCAGACACGCTGCACAAATACACGCACGTATAGATACTATACTCGTGTCCTCTCTCTTTCTCCTCTTCTACCGAGTTGCGTAACCTATCAATTTCGCACCGCGTACACTTTCGTAATTAACAGAATTCGTTAATACCTATTAATAAACCGCAATAAGCCCGGAGGACTGGACCGCCAGAGATACGACGTAGGAAATCTTTTGGTCGCCGAATGAGACCGAGCTCTGTCAACAACGTATTGACTTCTTTGCGTCTAGGGTACAGCGTAATTCACTAGATTGTTACTAGGTTACTGGTCTCACGCGGTTTGTGAAATTCGCTAATTTTAACCACAGTAGCTACCAGTGGCGCGTTATCCTATGGGCAACTTGGGCAAATGCTCGAGGCCCCAAGCAAAAGGGGGCCCCGAACCCAAACCAAGATCCAAAATCCAAATTCTACGTTTTTCTCGTAATGTTATTTGATTGGGTTTAGGGGCCCCGAAATTCTACTTTGCCCAAGGCCCCAACTATTTAGTTATAACGCGCTACTGGTAACTACGTTCCTTTTTTAATATTTTCTGTGTGCTATGACTGTGCACCTTTATGCAAAATAAATTTTTTAAAAATAATTAACAATTGTCGTTTGCAAATTTGTTAATATATGTCCATAACAATCGTCCAGACCGTACATGGCAAATAGAGAAAGCGGAGAAGCGATTAAAAAGTTTGAAAAATTACTAAAAACGTATTATGTGATAACTAGAAAATAGTGTACAGTATTATAAGACGTGGTACGAAGAATGAAAAAAATGAGAAAACTCATCAATTAATGTCACTCACCGTCCACCGTAGTGGAAGAGGAAATGACCACTGGTTCTTCCGTGTTCTTCGGCCGTTCCTCCATTTCAAGGTCGCCGATGACGACTTCCGTCTGCGCGCTTGCGCACTAGATCCACGACACGATCCACACGAAACACGATTCACCATCGAGCCACGGATCGAGCAACAAATATTTCGGAAATATATCTCGTTCTTCTCCTTTTTTCCTCTCTTTTCGCTTGTCTGTTATCGTCGCAGCGTCTCCCGCCGAATTTCGTTTCGTCTTTTTTCCACGGCGACGATTAGGCAACCGCCATCTTGAACCGCGAGTGGGGAGAGTTCGTTATCTGGCACAGAATGTTCAAACGAATGGTGAGAATGACAGAAAATTTTTTTTTTCGTCTACTCGATTATCATCCGAGATCATTAAATTGTATATTTCAATGTTTCTTCAATGATAAAATTGTCGGAGCTCATCTTAATTCGCGAGTTAATTCAATATGTTTTTAATAAGTTAAAACTAATAATTCTTTTAAATTATTCCATAATTAATTTACTAATGTCTGTAAATTAATTTTTAAACTAATTTTCATGTTTGCAGGTATATAAAAAAAGTACAATTTATTGTTCATATTGAGGTATAAAAAATTTTAAAATTCAAGGCAGACGGATGCACCAAACATGCACCTAAATTGTCCATCAAATACAGCTCCTATTCCGCATCAAACATATGTTTAATTAAAAATTTATCGTTCGTATTTGTATCGTTATGATTACGGCTCGCAAACCTATCGATAATTATGCTATGTTTCGAGTACTGTCTGATACGTACAACGAATTCCTCGATCGAGATTGAGGATGATCGATAACAATCAGCCCGAATTCACGTATCCGAATCACAATCTCGCAATGATAAGCTTCTGGTTTCCGAATGATAACGGGCAGAAAATTGCAAAAAAATATGTTAAAGATAACGAGACACAGAAAAGACTTCATTTCATCAATTAAGGATTAGTTTTGAATAATTTATTAACCTCGAAGATTTGATAAAACTTGAAATTTTGAAAATTGAATAAGAATGACATAAATAGTTTGTATTACATCTAATGCATAACCAGTTACATTTCATTAATTGCCTATAAACTTTTAATGTTCTCGCCTGATGACGTAAGATCAAATTAAGATTATAGTAAAAGAGGATAGGAGAAAAATCGAAAGAAAAGCAATAAATTTAGCGCACGCAATCGCACACATACATGAGTCAGACGCTTAATATTCCACAAAAAATGTTAACTCTTGCATAACGTCGAAATCATTCATAAACATAATGATTCGTCGCTGTAGATGTGTAGATTATTCGTCCCCTCATATGCATGGACATTAATAGTTTTATAACCCATTAGTTTTTCATCTACTAAAAATTCAACCCTTTAATACTGCCTTACAAGACCACGTGCGTGCAGTTAGCAATTTCTGAAAGAAAAACTGATTACCTTAGTGACAGGAAAAGACTAAAAATGAATTCACTTAAAAAATAATATCTTTTCCACGAAAATATATGCAAAAATGTTGTCACTTATATACAATTTTCTTTTTCGAACAATTTTCCATTATTTAAGTAAATATATGCCATAAATTTTGAATGTTAAGTAAAATTGCGTCAGAAAGTGATGTATGCTGTTTAACTTTTGTTGTATAATGGTATTCTGTCATAGCTGAAAGCGTCGTGAAAGAAATTTTCTGAATATTTGTTGTTCTTACTCGGAATTCGCGGATTTTTCGGTTCATCGTTTGAATTCTCCCATTTTCAGCGCCACGAATGTCGTCGCGCGCACGCGCAGACGATCGTAAACTCCGAAGCATAGAACACAGTCACGCGCAAGCGTGGTACACGCGGCGCTGGATACGCATGCGCACTCGCGGCTCGCGACAGCTAAGTCCGATCTGCTGGAAAGCAATTGCGCTACTGCTACACCGACCATCATCGGTGATCGACATGCTCTTGATTTCGTACAGTTGTGTGAAACAACACTTTTATTTATCGTGTATATGTACATTTCTATTTATATATCCATATATACACGATCGACACTCGTGTGAGTAACGCTCGCCAGCGTGCATTTATTGAACGCACACTGTACAGTTCGAGCACCACATGCGTCGTATATGCGAACATCAATTGACAGGTTTAATATTGAAATCGTGTTCGCGTGTATGTTTTTGTTTATGCGCAATATTTGCGTTTTTAAGGTTATGTCAACCCCGGATCGAAAGGGATAACCTTAGGATACAGGCGCCGATTGTTCGGAGCCGCTTGTGTATTTTGCAGATTTCTTTTCATGCGACCGACCGCATGACTATTCATGCAACGCGGATACCTCGAAATTTTTTGTCTTGTATTCCTTTGCTTTTTGTATGACTCGGGACAAACGATGAGAAAAGAACCGAGCAAAAACTTTGAGTCGTCTACCTTGAATTAATGAATGATTATTTGAGTTTTTTGCCGGCCGTACGTGTACGCGCTGATGAAACGTTAGAAACCGTAAAAATGAACGTCTTTATTACGATGGTAATAACAAGAGGCCTTATCTCAGTCGGTTGTCGTCTAATAGTGTCGTTTGCGTTGGCATAACCTAATTTGCAATAACAAAATTTGTATTCAATAGATCGTTTGAACTCACGAAACTGATAAATTAGAGTCCTGACTTTTTGTTGAAGATCGACGATCTTCGACGAGACTACAGAATTGAGGTTAAAAGATTCTTCATTATTTTTATATTACTGTTTTTTTTTATTTGTATATGTATACAAATGTATACATGAAAGAATACGTTCATCGGCTAATTTCTTTTATTTATAATTTTAAATTCGATTGATATTATTTAAAAAGTAATATAGAATTTTTTCTACTTCTCCTTTTCTATAGAATATTCAAATCAAGATTTAAATTTCGCGCGCTTATGTACATCGGTAACAAAATTCGTTACCTTCCAAAGATGACGCACATAATCAAGCGAAATGTCAGCACAGAGACCGCCGATATCGAGCAAAATTTTGAACAATTTTGCCAAAATGAATAAGCATTGCTCATAATTCATGCGAATCTTATTTATTCGGAATAATAACACCTTATCAAATTGTATTCGAATATGTGTGCTGATACTAACAGGGTATGATAATTCCAAATGTTTATGATGGCCTGTTTAAAATGGCTAATAATAATTCGAAAACATATTTTCCCCAGAGACCGTTTAGTAATCTGTATTGTATACGAAAATTGTTGATATCGTGATAGTAATTTGTTTATTAAACCCGTTACGTAACATGTCGATGCGCGATACAAATTATCAGTGTCTATCAACAAAACGACTCGATAAAACATGTTCTTATATCTTCCCCAAAATAATATTCGTGAACTTACGATACGGCTATTAGAAACGAAAACGGTACTTAATTACTGAGTCCTCATAATTAAGCCCAAGGCCCTCGAATCTCTTTATCTGCTGAAATTTGAATAATATGCCGATTCTAACGGTTCACCTTGAGCATGCATAAACCCGAGGTCCTGACCCACTGTTTTAAATCGGGATTCTATCCGTAGTCATTAGTCTTGTCACAGCACTAATACGTGTCAGATCCAATATATTACATGCTTTTTTATTCATGTATTAGTCATGATATGGTCATGATAAAATAACGTTACATAACCTACACAATGTTAATGAACTTCCGCGCGCTTCTGGCTAAGTTCGGAGCAGTTCGGAGACATTAGCACCGACAAGACTGCCAGCCCCTGTGCTACTCAGCGGGACCAGTAAGCGGGCGCGAACGGGCGCGGGGATAACGTGGAACTTACAGTGATCTGAAATACCACATCGCTAAAAGTTCTACCACCGACAAGATACTCGTCAAGTAGAAGAAGAATGATATAGTATAGAATGCTCACATTACCCATTCTGTAATGGCCTTATAATACTATCACCGACGAGATCCTATCTCGTCTCTTTATCTAAATACTACCAGACGATATATGACATTATTGTTCACGCCCGGGGCGAACCAACTTGAATAATACATACATTTTTTTCTGAAGGAAGATGAAATTGCAAAATGTTACGGAAGACAATAGGTATAGGAATAGAATTTACTGAAAATCAACATATTTATTAAATGTGCAGCTATTAGCTCGATATTATCCTTTATTCATAAGAGTTTCACTAGAAGTTCTTACAAATAGAGGATAATACCGATTGCCCAGGTCTCGCCACGAGGAGGTTGCTGCACAAGAGACCCGAAAGGGAGTCAGAACGAATGCAATATTCCTTCTGGCTCCCTTTCTGACAACGACGGACTTATAGTAAATTACGCACGCAAGTCGAGCAATTATCGCAGGGCTAAAAGTGTGAATCGGAGAAGAAGTCTCCGATCCACGGGGGATCAAAGGCGAATCAGGCAGAAGGCTCTGATTCTTTCAAAGAGAAAAACTAAAACGAACCAGAGCAGAAGGCTCCGGTTCGAAGGAGGTGCGTACAATGCTTGCAGCCCATCTAGGGCCAGAGCCGATACCCGACGTGTCCTCACCAAGAGAGATGGTCACGAGAAGTGTTCAAACGTAATACCATTCCTCTGCCAACTACCTGCCACCAGGCAACGCAATGCGATGAGGTGAACCCGGATAGGATGACAAACAGAGAGAACTCTGCCAACTACCTGCCACCAGGCATCGCAAAGCGTTGAGGTGAACCCGGTAGGATTACAAACAGAGAGAATGGCAATACGAGTGAACAGATCTCAATGAACCACCTCTCTCAATGTATCGACGCCGAATACCAACTCCAACCGGTCTGGTACATACAAGCAAGGTCCGACACAGCAGAAGGCTGTGTCGGAATCAAGAAAACGAGCAAAGTGAAGTTAAGACAATAATTACTCGATATTTACAACGAAAGTATACAATCTTAATTACTAACGCGAGCGGCCTATAGGCGATTCGGGTGCCCCGGGGACGCGACTCCCCGTACTCACTCACGGCAACATCCGTGAGTGAACCCCTGGGGGACCTCACTCGGCAAATAAAACTAACTTCTTCGTATATCCTCTTCTTCATTTGTCCTCTTCTTGGTGTGTCCTCTTCTTGGTATGTCCTCTTCTTAGTATGTCCTCTTCTTAGTATGTCCTCTTCTTGGTGTGTCCTCTTCTTGGTGTATTTCAACTAAAACAGACTAATAATAATTAGACATAACAATACATTACCCCGCACAGGAGTGCAAGCCTAAGACCCGCTCACAAGAGCAAACCTAAGTCCAATCACGAGAGCCAAACTAACCCCGCACACGAGTGCGAATGAAACCAGCTCACGAGAGTCAACCTAGCACCAGCTCACGAGAGCCAACCTAACACCAGCTGACGAGAGCCAAAGCTAACCCCGCATACGGGTGCGGCCTATAGGCGATTCGGGTAGCCCCGGGGACGCGACACTCCGTACTCACTCACGGCTCCATCCGTAAGTGAGCCCATGGGGGACCTCCGATCGGAGGAATACCAATTTCAAACTAGATGTGATTACTTTTAGAAGAGGGTCTGGCCAAAGTTCCGAGGCGAACAATCCGAAATTCAGGAATAAATATGTCATGATCACTCCCAGATAGCACAGGACGACTTTAAGTTGCCGTTTTCATGTCCGGTCTACATCTTTACGTCTCACGTCTCAGTAAGACGCATTTTTGGCGTCCATAAAGGCACCTCTGCTGGGACGCCGTTTTCACGTTAGAAATGAGATGCATAAAAGGCACCTGCCTTCGAACGTGAAAACGTCGTCCCAGCAGAGGTGCCTTTAAGGACGCGTAAAAGTTGCCTCTTTCGGTACGCCGTTTTCAGGTTAGAAATGAGATGCATAAAAGGCACCTGCCTTCGAACGTGAAAACGTCGTCCCAGCAGAGGTGCCTTTAAGGACGCGTAAAAGTTGCCTCTTTCGGTATGCCGTTTTCAGGTTAGAAATGAGATGCATAAAAGGCACCTACCTTCGAACGTGAAAACGTCGTCCCAGCAGAGGTGCCTTTATGGATGTGTAAAAGTTGCCTCTTTCGCAACGCCGTTTTCACGGCAGAAACGATTGAAGTACTTACGAAAATATGTATATCTCTTAATCGTTAATATACTGATACTATACTTCATTAAAAAAAAGTAGTTTGATTTTTACCTAAAAAATATTTTAGGTAAATAATTAAATAATTAGGTTATATAATTATTAGAAGAGATAAACTTCTGTTAAAATATTTTTTATATAATAATATATATGATTTGATATGATTTGAGCGTATAAGAATAAAAAGTAATGAATCTAACAGTAAAGGTTCGCATGGCTCAGCGAGGAAACCATCATGAAGTTAAATGGTAGGCCCGAGTTCGATTCCCGCCCAGAGTATGCTGCATAAAAACTAAATTGTAATAAGGTTTTTTCGAAGAGACAAAATGGAATATTCTCTCTCAAGTAGTACATGAAAGTAGTAATATATATATAGATTCTAATTTTTTCTTAAATTTGAAGATTTTGTACATCTTTTCAAATGTCCAAAAAGGCAACTTTTTTGCATCTTAAAGCGGCATCTTAAAGATGTAGAAAAGACCTGTGAAAGGCGACTTTAAGATGCACAGTTTTGTAACAAAGACCTGTTAGAGTTGTACACAGTACGTGGAAAAGATGTGAAAACGACGTGCCACAGACGCAACGGACGACTTAAAGATGTACGTTACGTCTTACGTCAGGCAACTTTTAGGCGTACTTTAAGATGTCCTTGTGCTATCTGGGCTGTCTGAATAAGTACTTCGAAATAACGAAGTAAAGTTGTACCAAGGGTAAACGAAGAAAGCATTGTTGTACCCTTGGCCGACAGCAAGCTACTTGAAAGTAAGTTCATATACAATTTAATTGGGGCTGTTTTCACCCCTTCAGAGTGGATGGTTGCCGATAAAAAAAATACGTGTCAAATATTTTTCAAAGTACTATAAGCTCCCAAAGTTTCATCAAAATCCGATTTTCGTATCTGAATATGTTCCCTTGTAAGTATTTAAATAATAAGTATTCGATTAAATACTTATTAATCGTTATTTGCGGTTAACGATTAAATTTCTACTTTAGTCGTTAATTGCGATTAACGATTATTAATCGTCAATCGGATAATTGATTAATGATTAACTGCTGAAATTTCGAAATGAAATACGTAATCAGAACTGTATGAATACTGAAAAAAATGTAAACTGAGTTTAGGTGTATTGTCATTTGGTCTATTCTGTCAATTCTCTATCCGCTCTCTGCTCCCTCTCTCTGTCTCTCTCTCTCTCTCACTCTCTCTCTCTTATTATAATTTATGAATAGACCATGAGGCGATTAACTTCAACAATTGATTAAATCATCCGATTTTTCGATGATTCCTTTTTTTAATCAACGATTGACGATTAAATCAATCGATTGAATCAATCGCCGATTTTTCGACGATCTCTTTTTTTAATCGTATACATTAATCAATCAATCATGATTAAAATTTTAATCAGAATGTAACAAATTGTTACTAACAATTCATGGTGCTCAATATGGTTTCGTGACGATTTGCCTTCTCACCGACGAGAATCTCCTCAGTAGCCTTCTGCACCGACGAGATGTTTCTCACTCCAGTCAGAATATATCTTAGAGGGCGTAAGAGAACACCGAAATATTCGAGTGACACGATCTTCCATAAGGCTAGCAGTCTGTAATAGTATCTGGTCGGTGACATTAGAAACTAAACTGAACTTGTTATGTTACCAGGGAACATACATACAAATATTGGAAGAAACTTATTCCGCAATAAAATAGTCTGTACCCTCTCTATCTGTACGCATCTTATAACTACAAACTAGTTATTATAACATATACATATATATACAAAGCTAAAAGTGTTGCATATATTCAGTCGCCAAATTCAATTTACAAGAATGATCACCAGATGTCACCAGATGGCAGAAAACACAGAAAGCTGCACGGGTTGCATACGTCTAGGGATAACACAGAGACTTATAATTATCGATTTATATAAAATATAGTAAATCAATAAAAAACTGACCAATATTTAGTGGGTATCAATTCTTTTATCTGCTGAGCATGAGTGTTAGTATCACAGACGAGAATCTATCTAATTGATCTAACATCTAACATTTATGCAATCCCTGAAGTTATATCAATATGAATAATTTCTTTTTAAATAATTTTTTGAAATAAATAAACATAATTCAGTTAAATAAACTATTTTCAATGTTAAAAGATAACAAAACTGCAGAACGGTCAAGATTAAGAGACCAGCATATACAATCAATTTAAAAAATAAAATTACAGATCAACAAATTCAACCAGATTTTGAAAATTCGGTCACTGGAAAACGTTGCCAAGTTTCTCTCAGAACAAAAATAAAATAGTTTTATTCAAATAAAGTAAACTTGAAAAAACGACTTTTATTCTTCATATGTATTTTTGTATATGTGCAACTGCAATGAAAGAAAAATGTGTTTCTTCTTGATCTCGAGTCTTTTTTTATTACTGCCCCGGAATTAATTTATAATACTTAATGAAACGTGATGAAACGATAGAGAAGTTGAAGTCGTCTGGTCCATTTATAAAAAAGTTGTGATCAGTTACGTGCGTAACTGTACAGCATCGAATAAAGACCCATTCAATCTGCACATGATTTACGGCGCAACGCGATCGAGTCAGTGCGGCAGAAATTCGAATTGCGCGCGCAAAGTCGGCTCGTCCCCTCTGCCTGCAACCAGACAGTCGAATCAATACTTCTTTATCGACTGTGTATTTAGTCTCCTCGGCGGTCTCGAGCACTGCAGTTGTTGTGACACATTGTGTCATATTGTGTCGCAATAATATCCCGAAGCTCCTCCTAAAGGGACGTTAGTGAGAGAACCGATTCGCCGCCCTCGAACTTGTTCGAAACCGTGATCGTTCGGGCAAAACGAGCGGCGCGTGTGCCATGTAAAACCGCAAACGGACGTGTGCGTGTGCTGTTAGCTGACGGACAATCCCGAAGACCCGACAGAAGAAAGTCTTCGCTTTCGGTAGCCTTCCGGTGTGCGTGTTCCCTTCCCGTCCCGGTATTCTCGCTTTTTCCTCGAAGTTCTGTGCAGATATGCGTTAAGTGGCGCCCAAACGGTTCGGAGCCTCGTCCTCGAGCAGATCTGTGTCCTCGTTCCGGTGATGGATTAAGGGCAACGTGTTCGTCGATCTTCGATTCCAGGTGAGTCCACTTGTCCCCTATCGATGCTGCGTCTTTTTATAGTAGTGCGATATCAAGTGTCATTTTCGCGAATCTGTCAGTCGACGAAACTCGAAACTCTCCTGGGGTCCTCGAAAACCGTCTCGGCCGAAATTATTTTTGCGGAAGCCCTAGCGAAAATTATTTAATTTCGGCGGAACACCTACCGAAAATTATTTTATTTCATGGATTATCGAGTTTTCTGTTAATTCGTGTCACAGATTGGAATGAAGATCGAAAATATGAGCTTGCTTCGTGTTTCGCCAAGTGCTTTCTAAAGTCTTGTCTCGATGCAGGAGAAAGTTACTTTTCCTAGGTTATTCGCGGAGTACAGATATCGAAGGATGCGATGCTTGAATAATTGTTTTCGCTCCGAGCTTTGTACCGAGATCTCTCGTGGCAGAGATAATTTGATATGGTTGCGCGTAATAGCTGTAATAGCGGAACGTGACACATTTGGGAAAGCTGCAGGAAATTGTTTAACGAATGCGTGACACGAATGTGCGGCCGTAAGAAAAGGATAAACATAAATTAGGTGAAATTGGTGGGATGCGGGAGATGAATGCATAAGTTGGCTATAAATACCGGTATTCTACTCCGTGTAGGATAATCCGTGAAGGAAACTACAGAAGGCTGCAATAGAACGCTATAAAAAAATGTATCCTGTCATCTTGTCTAATATTATTAATAGTAATCTGCAAAGATAGAAATTGATTAGTATGTGTCTAGTAATTCTTGCATAAAAGCTCATGTAATATTTATTGCCGAGACGACTAAACGATGGACTAAGCAAAATTAGATGAATATACACGTGTAATGCACGTGATATTTCATAAATTGTAATCACGATTGTAATGTGAGTACATCATGTGACTGAATTACTTAGCTTAATCTTATATGTATAATATTAACAGGGAAGCCCTGAAATGTGTGCGAGAAAAAGGAAATGGTAATTGAGTTACTTTATGTACGATACAATCGTCAATTGTTTCAGCGGCAAAAAGTATTAATCTATTCCGCTGCTGCATTGTCGTCGTGAGATCTGGGAAAAAAGGATGATAGAGACAATAGAGTCACGTGTATAAATAATTGGTAACGAATATTGAAATCGGCCGGTCGACTTATCGTCCGTTTAAAAATACTCGGAGATTCTATAATGACCGATTACAAAATTATTCTTGGCAACTACGACGCGGCCCGTTGGAAGTTTTCGGTCGCTATACATGACAGCGGTTTTTTTGCCGCAAAGAAACACGATTAGGGTAGCATGTGCCGTTTACGTGCGCTGCATCGCCAGCGTGTGTTCTGCACTATTGTATGTAAACCATCGGTCGTGACGGTTACAGTTAACATTTAACGACTAGACAATGAACAAGACGATTGTGAACGCTATCGCTTTTGTTTCTCTGCATTTTTGTCAGGATGCAACCACGGCGGTTCGGAAACGCGAAGTATGCGACGAATACGTGACGTGTGTTCGCGAAGACAAGCAAACAATAGCGAATAATTGTTTCCTGCTCGAAATACGAAAACAATCATCGTGGCCGACCTTGGGAAAATTTTAACTTGTGCCCGGCCAGTCGCATAATCGCGGGCAATACGAGACGATTGCACTACTATTGCGGTACAAAAAAAATTCAACTTTATTATTCAAGAATCATGAATATTGATAAAAACAGACGAACAATGAATACATATAACTTAAATAGAATTGATTGTAGTATCTTTATTTTGTTAACCCTTTGCACTGGGAACTATTTTATATCTCCATTCTAAACATTTTCTTATTGTATGCATATGAGACCGATTCAATGTAGTTCATTAAATTTAATTAAAAAATATTTTGAATAATGGTATAATTTCTAGTGGTGTCACGGAGTCGCCGTTCGAGTGCGAAGGTTTACCAGTGAAATAGTCAGCGACCTACAATTATGTTACATAACGGTTAAAATGTTTTTTTCCCAGTAGAACCACTTTGTTTTGATACAACACCGTTTTTGGGCTAGATAAATCCTATCGGGTCACGAGCAATCCCCCGTGTACGAGAACAGTGTTACCCGATAAATTACTCTAAACCGATTTTATCTCGATTTTCGTGGTTCTCCGTGCGAGACGTTATGCCTACTGTTTTCTAAACGGACACTTTCCGCGGTTCCAAGGTCGCGGCGTCAGTGGTTGCGTCGTTGTAACGGAAATTTCGGTGTCAGTTAACCGATGACGACGGCGATCGTCGATAGCGCTAACGGAAAGTGTTGGCCGGCGTGTGCCAATGAACTTGTCAATTATCACTGGCGATCGAGCATCTGCATAAAACATTCGGTTGACCGAGAAAAAAGTAACCGGTATGCGTCCGCCATTATTTATTCAGTCTTCGCGGAATTTTTAACCGTCAGAATTTTAATCGATCACGGCCACGTGGACCGGTTTTTCCTCAATGAAATTGGGAAATTCGATTCACAATTTACCACTCGAATTCTTTATTTTTATTGCCGCCTTAGTTTCAAGTCCAATCTCGACGTTGTCCGAATATAATTTATACGCTCGGTACAAACATTTCCTCAGAATTATCATAGTGTTATGTATAAGCTCTTCAATTGGACAATACATTGTATTTTATCTTAACGTTGCATCAGCTGTAAATTTTATTTACAATATAATAAACTCTTGTTTCCCGTATTTAATTTCTTTTTACCACGCTTATATTAGCTTGCCGAGTTGTCGTTGTTGTTGTTGTATGCGTCAAATCTTGTAATCGAATTTTAAACCACTCCCCGATGAGCTAGAGATTTGAAACTTTAAATATAGTTCAGAACTGGACGACAATGCAATATTAAAAAACAAACTAAGAATGAAACTGTGCGTTCAGGAGAAAAAAAATTTTAATATTAACCGTCACACCTCGTCGCGCGGCACTCGGTAGCACGTCGTCGCGTTCAGCGTTCCCCACTCCGCGCGCCAGCGCTCCCTACTCCATTGCGCGTTCCCACTCCGACTCATCCTCACTCCACTGACCCATTTCGCACCGAAGGAGCTCAGTCAGTGTGGTGTTCCGTTCATTTAGTTCCATTTCGGACAATTTCGGACTCCATCAAGGGACGTCGTCTCGCGGAGTCATCCCCTCATTCTGTCTCGCGTATTTCCATATCTTGCGTTTCTATATCTTACTATTTCATACCAGTATTACTATATCTTGCGTTTTATTTAAAAAAGACTAAAAAGTAGAAAATAAAAAATATATAAAAAATACTTTTTAAAAACCACGCTTACATTAAAATGCAATACAGAGGAGAAAATAATTTTTTTAGACATTAGTGACTATAAATAAAAGCGTGGAGCGCCCTCAAAGATTACGTCAATATAGTTTAGCGCTCCACGTTTTTATTTATAGTCACTAATGTTTAAAAAAATTATTTTCTCCTCTTTACTGCATTTTAATATAAGCGTGGTTTCTAGAAAGTTTTTTTTATATATTTTTTTGTACACATGCTCGTAAGTAAACTGCGGATCTTTATGCAGAATAAAAATTGTCGTGCTTGAATTATTTCAATAAGTTGAAGCTATTACATTGATATTCTTGAATTCTTTTAATCTCTCTACTGTTTTGAAATTCGCCCACTTACTTTCGCCAAAGATGCATAGAGTCCGCCGTCTATTCACAGTAAAACGGGTTATTGCTTATCAAATTGCACTTGCTGCTCCCGTCGTAGCCAAATCAGGTGCTAAAGTAAGTGCGAATGCTCAATCAGTGTGACGAAGCAGGCTGAAGGCCATCGAGTTCGGCCAGCTTCTTTCGACCACATAAGGAAAGCGACTAATCGAGTGACACTGTGCCCTTCAGGAACAGGACAAAAAAGAATATCAACCGCAGAAGTAGCAATGGAGTTCTTGGACAGACTACCGATCCCCAACCTCAGGGTGTACACGGCGATCAGTTTCGCCGTGCTTTCCTGTTCTGTCTGCTATGCAGCCCAGATCATCGAAGACCCTGCGTGGAAGAGCAACCACACCGTAGTGGAGGTGGAGCTCGAGTCGGATCCAAGGAATCTAGGGATGCGTTTGAAGGAGCTGTTCGAATGCATGCTGGATGAGCCGATCTGCATCTGGGTAAGCAGTCCCCTATCTCATCAGCAGAATTAGGATTCCAAGGCTTCCGAAAGGCTCGGTTAATTTTTGATGTTCAGCGCCGCTGGCCTCTCTGCAAACGTTTACTTTGTTGCCAATTGCTTCGGGGGGCTGGCCTGCATGCAAAATACGTTGACCCCCAAAGCAAACAGTCCCGAAGTAAACACTTTTAAGACAGAGACTCGTGAATCATACTGTCTATCGTCCAATAGAGTATCTAAAATAGAAATCGGGTTTTCTGAATATAATAGCGTCTCGGATAGAAACTAAATGTTCGCTTGGGGAGCGTGTAGGGTTGCAGCAGAGTCCACGTGTTCTAACCTTTAAGCTCGATTGTCGTTAGCGACCAGACAATCTGTTTGGGCAGAAAGTGTAATTGTTTCCTAGGTTCTATTAATCATTGCAAGCCCAACAGGGAGCGATCTTCCTCTTTGGCAAATGAAGTAGGAAGCGGCGAACGGTGCCGGTCAAGTTGCGCACTAGCAAAGTCCGGTCACTGCCAAACGTGTCTGATCGACCTCTAATTTTAGTCTTGCATTTCGGCCATTTCCGACTGGCCATGCCGCTCGATATCGAGAACAATGATCCACACGATCGATGGGGCCTTTTCTCGCTATCTTTCAGACGCTGATCAACATGGCTTACTGCGTGTTAATCCTACTCGGCAAAACGATCCAGAAGCTGGTGTTCGGCGAGCTCCGGGTGTCAGAGAGGCAACACCTCAAGGACAAGTTCTGGAACTTCGTTTTCTACAAGTTCATCTTCGTTTTCGGCGTGCTGAATGTTCAGTACATGGATGAAGTGGTTCTTTGGTGGGCCTGGTTCACCGCTTTGGGATTCCTCAGCCTGCTCAGCCAGCTCTGCAAGGATCGATTCGAATACGTAAGTATCCGCCGTGAAATCGTGGTCCGGTTTCTCTCTCCGATCGAGAGAATCAACCTTTCAATCGATTCTCGCGTGAATTGAGAGCAATCTTCGCTAACACTGGATTCGATCCGATTAACTGGCCACGTGGCTGTCGTGGTGCTCATATAATTACACTCTTCGCTACTTCTAGACTTCGTGGTTTGAACTAGTTTGCAGTTTCAAAGTGTTTTGGAAAATTGAATTTTTCATAAATTCATTATGAGCGCCACTGTACGCGCGTAACTTTACGACCAGTCGAACGTAAACAATGCCTGCCCCATATTTTCACTGCAACAAAAAAATCAGGAAATTTATGTCAGTGAAACTTCAGTCGCCGGTGCTAATGTAAAAGGAGCACCAGTGCTAAAGATGGCGGCAAAAACTTTCTTCTGGTAAATGTAAAGCGGTATTTAAACGGGTGAAAGTGCCGGTATCCTTGCATCTGTCGTTCCCTTTTCAATAATTCAAAGAAAAATAAATACTGCCTTGCAGTTTAACGAAGATATCTTAAACTGTTGTCGTACAGTAATAGACAACCATTGTGTTTGACGACGATGAATGATCTGTTCGTTAGACCAAGAAATTTACACGAATTTTTGTCAATCGGGACAGTTCTGATTTTTTCAATACCGAAAGTGAGAATTCGTTTAGAAATATTTGAATGCATGCTGCCGGAAGGGTTGCAAAATATTTTGTACTTCTCAAGTGACGCTAATCTCACGACCGCCATATTGTATCATCTAGAACTCGATAGATAACCCCGGGGTTCCTCCGTATCAGACCATAAATCATAGTTGTTTTTGCATTTGTTTCTGCGCCCTCTATATTTTTATCTATTAACCACGTTTCATCTCGAAAACAACTTTGCAGAAACCAGAGATTAATTCAGGAAATGGATTGAAACATTTTTGAAATTTATCAACAAATTTACGAGATTACGAGAAACTGGTTTTGCAACTACACTTGAATATCTTAAACAGAACAGGTCTGATATTTTGCTTTCTTTTTTTTTTTTTGCAATCAAGTATTTAATTCTGTTATTTTACGAATTTTTTTCTCAAATGTCAATGACATAAAAAGTTATCGAGGTCATTCGAATGTTGTCTGAAACATTTTCTCTGGTGCTTTAAATACCAAGAATATTTCGTTGTCTCGAGCAACAGCTTCTGAGAAATTAATACACAAAAAACAAACAGCTCTGCGCAAGTATATTTAGTCTTGTATTCGTTTTATCGAATTTTTGTATTTGACAGAGGTGGTTTGGGCGGTCGACGATGTTCAATGGAGCGAACTTGATATCACAGAGAGCGGCATTGGAATTCTAAATAAGGATGACCCCATGGGATTGATCCTGTCAAAGTTTATAAATATTCCGAATATCTTAACATATTTCAGACACCGGTAGTTTCGGGACGAGTTTCGATGCCGTTGGCACGCGTTCCACGCGAAAACCGACAAGAGCTGACGCGCGACGGTTACGAAATTCGCTACGTGGCTGCATTTGCATTGTTTCGTTATATACAGCACTCGGTCATACTTTATTTACGCAGAGCGTGTGCCTAAAATCAATATGTTGCTTATTTATTCGTACAAAGTTTCCCGCATTCGCATGCGGGACTGTCCCAACGTTCGATCTGCTCGCATACTCGATACAAAGTGTATAGTCAACGTTACGAAACTGTTTACCGGGAAGAAAAATATGTTTCCGGTCATTGTAACACGCTTACGTGTCCAATGGAAATGAAACACTTTTTTCTCACCGCGAGGAATACAATTGTCCGACGGAAAGAAAAAGAATAAAAATCTTATCAACAATACACGTGACCTTGACGCGTTGCCTAAGGCTTAAATTAACCTATATAATTTTATGTGCATATCATAAGTCGTAAAGCAGCTCTGTTCTTTGTTAAGTGGCGATAATCACTTGCCAAGCGGAATTTTCGATTTCGAATAAAGAAAGAAATTGAAAATGAAGCATGCTAATCGCGAATAGTCTTCGTCGGGTGTAGAGGACTTCACTATAAACACAAAGAGTCTCGTGACTCCGTTATGCAATGAATTCAAGAGAATCCCGTTAGTATAATTGAATAGAGGTAACCAGGTTATGCCTGTCGTGTGCGACATTTGGTTTTCCTTGTTTGTCCCATTACGTGCCTCTTTTGCAACATAGGAATTATGACACACTGCTATAACTATTCTCAGCGATTCAACATTGTACACTTTTATTATGTAAGGAGACTATTCATGCCAGCAGTGATTCGCCCCGATGGATCGATTTGCAAATAGAAAATATTAGAAATATTTTTGGAATATTTCAAGTCTATAAAAATGTATAATCTTGCCGTACCTGGTATTGAATATCTATCCCGTTGATCCTGCTGCATAAAATTAAATATACGCGGAACAGGCTGTCCTTCAAACATCCTTGAGCAAACTGGAATGGCCAAACAAACCCATAGGCGGTATAACAGTACATATCTTATAAAAACCTCATCTGCGTTCATGACCTACCTAAAGTCCGATCCCGGCAAGCACAGCCCGTAAAAATGTAAAATAATTGTTTATTTGATCGTTTTGCAGTTGTCCTTTTCACCTACAACACCCGGCTGGAGTCATGCAAGGCTTCTCGGACTGCTCGCCGCGATTCTGGCGTTATCCTCTTTCATGTTATTGTTATGCACGGCCGCAGCCTTTATTTTCGTCTCCTTCAACACGTTTGTGTTTACCGCGGCCGAGGTAACTGTGCAATACGCCCTAATTAAAGTTACGATTACAAATACGGTGTACGAGTACGGTGCTAACGATACTCCCCCTCTCTTTGTTTATAGTGCATTCTATTGGGCGTGAGAACGATTCACGTGATGGTGAGATACATTATCCACCTGTACGACATCAGGGGAGCTGGAACGCCCTCGCAACGGTCATGGGACAAACGGGGTCCTTTGACTTATTACGCGGACCTCGTCGCTGAATTGATAGTTCTATCCGTCGACTTTTTCCATCATGTTCATATGCTGCTCTGGAGCAACATATTCCTCAGCATGGCCTCCTTGGTGATCTGCATGCAGCTCAGGTACCTGTTCTACGAGATCCAAAGGAAACTGACGAAGCACAGGAACTATTTAGCTGTATTGAACCATATGGAGCAAAAGTAAGTTGTCCTTGCCTTGGGTGTCGTTATTGGCGAAAGTTTTAAAGAATTAAAAATTTGGTACATCCTGGGTTAAGTCTTAAAAGCTATGATCTAACGACGTATCTTTTCAGCTACCCAATGGCAACGCAAGAGGAGCTGGCCGAGAACTCGGACAACTGCGCTATTTGCTGGGAGAAGATGGAGGCGGCCAGGAAACTACCCTGCTGTCATCTCTTCCATAATTCCTGTCTGCAATCCTGGCTGGAACAGGATACATCTTGCCCAACGTGTAGGCTTGCGCTCAGCATGCAACCGAATCACCGGGAAAGCACACTGGCACTGCCGAACGAGCTGCAAACGCTGGCCAGAACGAATGAGAATCACTTCTTTCATTTCGACGGCTCGAGATACGTTTCTTGGCTACCAAGCTTCTCCGTGGAGGTTTCGCATAATTGGCTGCGTGGAGACATTTCAACCATTGCGCACAACAACTCGCAAATGGATGCTATGATCAGACAGGTACGTTGTGAATTGTTTATTGTCGACAAAAAGTTGCTCGATGTTGTTTCAATGTGGACATAGCTTCATGCTGATCTGATCGATTATAATAGCTGTTCCTCTGTTATGAACTACTTGTTACTGAACCAGGTGCAGCAACTGTTTCCGCATTTCCCACGCAACCTGATTGTGGAGGACCTCAGAGTGACAAGATCAGTCGAATGGACAGTTGAGAATATTCTCGATGGAGTGCTGATCCCGCCTCATCACCTAATCGAAGAACCACAGTCGGAATCCGTCCCTCAGATTCATACTAGTAACACTGAGAACAGTGTCCCCTCCAACACCGCTTCAACGCCACCCACCGATCCAAGATTTGACATTCCCATTGCTGACAGGTAATCTTACAGAATCATTTTCTATAAGTACCTCCAAATCAATTGTTTTTTTTTAATTTGACAATAATTATCAAGTCGCATTTCGACAGGACCACGAATGCTATTTATTGGAAGAAAACCCAGACAATTTCTGAATAAAATGTAATTGATTTCAGCAGCAATGAACCTTCCAGCTTAGGAGGACGGTTTTCCAGATCCTCTTCGGAAAGGGAGCTCATCCTCCAACACCGCAAAGAACACATGAGACTAGCTGCCAGGAGGAGATACTACGAGATACGACGCGAGGCTGACCGAGGTGTCTCCGAAGCTACTTCTTAAAACAATAGGAAACGCAGAGAAAAGAAATATATGTTCAAGTTTTTGAGTTTACAATGCTTGGTAGACTACCTTCTTCGAAGAAGTGTATACGACTGATTTACTTTGGTAACACGTCCATCGACGACCACTTACTGCTCTATTTTGGTCACCTTCTGAGTCTCGCATCCTTTCTAGTTTTGAGAGATAACTATTTCTTTATTCGAGATGTTTGTTCCTAAGATTTCTCAACCATCTTAACTTTTTTTATTACACTTAAAGGAAGTAATTTTTTGTTGTTTAGACACACATATTTTCTGATGCTAATCATTCGGCATTGTATCGTCATAAACAATCGCCACCTTCTTTTTTTTCATTTTAGCCTCATTGTATTTAAAAAGTATCGGTTATATGACTTTTTTGTAGAGATAGGTTTCCTCCCGAAAATTGTACACCCCGCTTTCGTTTTTTTTCTTGAGAAGAATAGTTTTCTTAAGAATACAAGTTATTCTATTCATAAGTAAAATAAGAATGATGAACTTAAAGTATTAATTGTTTAATTCTTTAGAAATAATAAGGAAAATTAACTTAAAAGTATTACTGGCTTAATTATTTTTTATTCTTTATTTATTAAAATAATTGTTAAGTAATATACCATTCTGAAAGATCTTAATCTTCTTCTTCATTTTTGGAACGAATTTTCCCCGAAACTCTTAATATCGCATTCAAAGAAATAAACAAACCTTCTAGACGACCCTTTTCGCAAAAGTCAATCATTCTAATTTAAAACACAAAGATACTTAGGCACGTTTTTATTTCACTTTTTCTTAAGAGAAATATTTTTCTTGGCAATTTTACAGTGTCCCAGTTATAATTTTTTTTCTCGAAATCTCGATTTTCTGTTCTCGAGGAAATTGATTTTTCTTGAGAACGGAAAAAATGGATTTGAATAATTAATATTGACTGGTTGTGATTATATACTCATCGGTGGATTAGAGGACTGATAAAACTAGGAATATATCGTCGAAGGAAACGTTCTTATCATAAATTCGTTTTCACATGAGTAAAGAGTAAAAACGTCTAGTATTTTTCATAGTAAATGATTACGATCATTTTTGTTATTAATTTTATTATTGATATTTAATGTTTTCATTTTAGAGATAATATAAATGATTGCAAATAGATATATTTAAATCATTCGAGAGAAAGAGAGAGAGAGAGAGAGAAAGAGCGCGCGCGCGTGAGAGAATAATATTTAAGACACATATGTTTGCAAATAAAATATTATTTAACAGATTATAATAAACAGAAGTCTATTTCTTTCACTGTCAGAACTACAGTGCTATTTCAAAGATTTTACGAGAATATTTTTCTTTTTGCGAATAGCTCTATATTGAATTATATATATTTAAATGTTAACGAAATTCGACGTTAAACAAAATTTCACGTAAAGAAAAAATTACTCCGAATAGTATATGTGACATAAATCATTTCTTTGACGGAGTATTTATTTTTAAGCACCCTCGATGATTTTTTGTTACGAATAAAAAACATCTTGTAAGCTCACAACGAAAATGAATGAATTATTCAAGTGCCATAAAAATTGATGAAAATACAAATTGCTAAAATATTGAAGTAATTTGTTAATATAATTTACAATATCTGTTACGCTTCTTTGTAAAATATTCTATTTTGAACCCTGTAATTTATAGCGTGCATTACGTTATGCGATTCGTTCGTATTATATCTCGCAATTATGGATCAATTAACACTTTACGATCTGCTCAATGGAAACATATGTTTTACATTAAAGAAAAAAAAAACGTCATCGCTTGGCAAAGATGAGTTTTCGCAGTTGATTTTTATACTACTGTCTATAAAATAGAAAGTACATAGGTGAAACCTCAAATATATTGAAACGGAAGAGCACAAAAGCTTCGAGTAGCCCGCGGAACGCAAAGTGTTAATACGTGAACACTATAAATTGTTTCCCACACTAATGTGTAAGATGGAACGGTAGCTTTTTCCTCTGTGAACGAATAGTCACCCTGTACGCTTGAATTATACTGTAATTCCAACAAACAACTACAAACTTTTCTTCTGTTCCAATATCGGAGTGTTGATTATCCGAATATTTGAGAGAGGAGAAACATTTCATTTTTATATGTCCGATTCGATCCAAACAGAATTTCAGTAGTCGACAAACAGATGAATTTAGCACCAGCTATTAACGACACACGAATGAATCAACTTTTGTAATGACCTTTTTACACATAGTAGAAACGATGGAAAAGTAATAGCATGTATTATTTAAATACTCAGTGTATATAATGCAAAAGTGTAGTAGATGTTTTCGTAAAGCAGAACAAACTAAATTCTCCAATGTTGTAGGAGGAGTAAGGAGGACATTGTACGACATGGTCGAAGTATTTGTGAATTGCATAAGTGCCGTCAAATGATTTCTTTGTCACAAACAACACTGTGTATGTAATATATAATTTTCCTATCCCTCTGAGATAACAAAATTTTGTAAAAATAATTGGGTAGTTTGTTATTTATGTAATATAAGGACGAGTGAGGAAGAAGTTTACTATGTCTTTGCATCTTGTTTCTTTTTTAATTTGTAGCTGAAAGTGCTAGACCTACAAATATATTATAGCATTATGTAAATAAATGTAATATAGCCGTATTTAGTTACCACTAAAACAATTGAATAAAATTTTATGCTCTATCATGCAAAACTCATTCGTTGATTCATTAAATAACAATTTATAGTTCTTGAAGTATGCTATTGTCTGATCTCGTTAATAAGACTCTACGAATGCATTTAAATCTACGATGATTAGCAGTGAATTTATTGAATGACGATTTTGAGTCTGAACATTGAATTCATTTATTAATCTTACAAAAATCAATTTTAATCTATTACTTTTAATTGCGAGTTGCAAATGTAATTACAATCACTTGTGTGTAACTGTACAGACATTTTTGTAGCGGTCAACGTGTACGTTTTACCGATACCGTACCGATCACCGTGTACGTTTTATTAGAAAGGTTTACAAATTTGTTACCTAAGTTTAACCAATGAAATTCATTACGACAATGTGCAGAATAATGTGCGCGAATATGAAATCTGCGAATCCCCTCTCTGGACTTATCCCATGAAACTGGCTTTTATTCTGCGGATTCACTTGCAGTCGTAAGCAAACTGTAACAAAAAGTACGAACCGATAATTTAACAAACGAAGAAACGATGTGTTTAATATTATCATTGATAACTACATCGACCAATATCATAGGAGAGATTGTCAGACATATTGATAGGGTATCTAAACTTGATAATTGATCCGAGCAATCTATGAATCGATATTACAATAGGAGTATGAGTTTATCGGTTGGAGTATGAATTATAATGAATAAAATACCTCCAAGGACGAAGCAGGAAACACACGAAATAAATCCACTGAGAAAGCTGTTGAACGGGAACGTTCCAACAAGACAGCAGTAAACGAATTGTATGACACCGGTTAGGAACACATAAAATAGATAAGCGTCTATTATTTTAAGTTTCTTCGGCGTGGTTTTCGTATATTCGTTCCAGAACTTGCCAATTACCGTAAACATCGTCATTTTTGTAATTATTCTGACGTTTAAGGTTGTGTCGAACCGCGACGCGTGGCACCGGTGAGCAATGAATGGCAATGAACAAAATTAGAATCGCTATAAAGTAAGCAACCTGTCGTGTACCACTCTAATTATATAAAACTCCCTAAGAAAAATGACTGACACGTAGATTCGTTTCTTGTATCAATATGATCTAATAAATATAATTGATTAGGTACATAGACACAAGAAACTTTAACCAATAATATAAATTTAACAAAGGTCTTTTTTAATTCCTCTATGTACTTTTGGTAGCATAAGTTCACCAACCTTTGTGACAATCGATACTATAGCTATCGATAAATATCTCGATAATCGTTATCGAGCAACATCGATAGTGTAAACTGATTTGAGGTTAGGGTGCGCTATGTAAATAATTCAATACGAGGGAAAAGTCAAACAAAAATTGGTACGCTGAGAAAACGTTAAATAAATTCCATTAAAGGCAATGCGATAAGCAGGTGTGACTTATGTTAACAAAATGGCTGATGAGAAAGCACAAACGCAAGAATTCAAATTGGACCCGGACTGCGAGTTGCGGTTCGAAGTTGAGTCAAAAAATGAGAAAGTTACGCTTGAGGTATTTATTTATCATTAGTGATTATCATTATGAAACGGGAAAAGATCGAACAAATTCATGAATGCTGTAATGTTGTTTTTAATGCAACAAAGTCGTTATGTTTGCTTTATTCCTGCTTCCCACAATCAATGCAAAACATTTTTATTTTGCATAAAGATCCGCAGTATATTTATCATTCTTATATACTATGCTGTATTAGATAAAATCCATTTTAAGTTCTAAATGCAGTCGTTATTTTGCAGCTCAAAAGCGGTTTAGCGGAGGTATTTGGTACAGAACTGGTGAAAGGGAAGAAGTATGAATTCATTGCTGGAGCTAAGGTAGCAGTGTTCACCTGGCAAGGTTGTACAGTCGAGCTAGTCGGCAAAACCGACGTCAGTTACGTTGCCAAAGAGACTCCGATGGGTCTGTATCTAAATTGCCATGCTGCGATGGAAAGGCTCAGAGAAACTGCAGAGAAAGACGACACTAGAGGCCCTATAACAATGGTAGTAGGACCCTGTGATGTTGGAAAATCAACGCTTTGCAGACTTCTGCTGAACTATGCAGTCAGAATGGGTCGTAGACCTATTTTTGTAGATTTAGATGTGGGACAAGGTCATATAGCAATACCTGGTACAGTTGGAGCTCTGCTTGTTGAACGTCCATCGAACATTGTCGAGGGTTTTAGTCAGCAAGCACCGTTGGTATTCCACTTCGGACACAAATCTCCGCAAACCAATGTTGCTCTGTACAATCTCCTAGTAACACGATTAGCAGAAGTCTGTTCCGATAGACTCCAAGCTAACAAAAAGGCTAGAGTTTCCGGGATTGTAATAAATACTTGCGGATGGGTGAAAGGAGACGGGTATAAATTATTGACTCATGCTGCTCAAGCTTTCGAAGTTGACGCTATTTTGGTACTAGATCAAGAAAGACTTTACAATGAACTCGTTAGGGACATGCCAGATTTTGTCAGAGTTGTTTTCGTGCCGAAAAGCGGCGGTGTGGTGGAGAGGAGTCAAACGCAGAGGATAGAGGCCAGAGATCAAGGAGTTAGGGAATATTTTTATGGATCCAGGACTCCACTTTATCCTCACAGTTTCGAAGTTAAATGGAGCGAGGCTAGGTTGTACAAAATTGGTGCTCCGGTGTTGCCTGCGTCCTGTATGCCACTCGGAATGAAAGCGGAAGATAATTTAACAAAATTAGTGGCTGTTGCACCCGGACCTAATTTACTTCATCATTTACTGTCAGTCTCGTTCGCAGATTCGCCAGAGGACGATGTGGTGCAAACCAACGTTGCTGGATTTGTCTGCGTGTAAGAATTACAATTTTCTCAATTTATATTTATTAATCCATTGAAGAGTAATTTTGCATGTATAGAAAATGTTTTTTCTATTTGCAGCACCAATGTAGATGTAGAAAGGCAAACGTTCACAGTCCTGAGTCCTCAACCGAGACCGCTACCAAATACAGTTTTATTACTATCGGATATTCAATTTATGGATAGCCATTGATGTAAAGAATAAAATCTTTATCGAATACATATTGATTTACGATTTCTATGAAATTAAATATTTCTTGTACGTATATGGTTGTTTCACTTTATTATCTAATTAGAAATAATTAGAAAACTGTCTCCCCTTCCTTATTAATAAAAAGATACATAGAAAAATGAAGGTGATTATTGCTTATTGTCAAATCGAAATTTCAAATATTTTCGCGGCATTTTTGTCTAGTTCGAGATATATCGATCGAGATACGGAGTCATATCTGTAACTCAGCGCGCTTTTAAAAACAAGAACATTACAGTCGACACGGAGTTCTAAATCGATTAAAATTGATTAACAGTGAACAATTGTTAAAAAAATAATGAATAACATTCTACCGAACGGTCCAGATTTTTCTCATTTTGAGAAGATATTTCAGGAAATGATTTCTGAAATTCAGCTAACCAAAGTGAGCATGATTTTCGTATTTACTTTTCTGCCTCATCTTAAAATATGTATCTTCATTTTAGACTGAATTTAATAAATTAGAAAAGGAATATCTTCTCATTCGCGAGCAACTTTGTTCGAAAGAATCGCTTTTGCAAAATGAACGAAGAGCATCGCAAGAATTACAAGCTCGTCTGCAATTAGCAATGGAAACGATTAATCATTTGGAAGAAGAGAACATACGCTATAAAATTGATCATTCGAATCTATTAATCAACTACGAAACTGTAACTAAGGAGCGCAACACTTTGTCGAAAGAAGCTCTGTCCAGTCAAACAGAAGCCGCAAAATTCAAAATTAAAGCAGAGAGCTTGCAGAAAACATTGCAGCGGGAAATTCAAAGGAAAGACGAATTAGAAAAAACATTAATTGATTATAGGAAAGACAATGAGAGACTTATTGCACACATTGACATGTAGGATAATATTTATAATCACTTAGTTCTTATTAATTATTTGCTTAATTTATAGAATTTCAAGTTTGTACACATAACCTTTTAATTTGTGAAAATCAATAATATATTTTTACTCGTTTTTTGTTGCTGTTATGTTTAAGAAACTTCGCGAAAATTTCGAAAGAGCATAAATACTTGTTAGAAAGTGGGAAAACAATAGTCAGTTTAAACAAACGCCTGCAATCGTTCGGTCTCTGTTTCCATGCGATAAATCAAAAAAATAGAGCAGAGATCAAAGATCTACAGCACAAGTTAATGGCCATCTCGATGAATGATTCGAAATCATTATCTGTCAATAATAAATTGCATCCAGAAATAGAAAGTTTATGCTTCAAGGTACATGTTGCACAAATGATTTTTAAAATTTATATTGCAACATATCTAATGGAATAATTATAATATACGATAAGAAAAGATATTATCTATTATTTGATTTATTTTAGCTAAAAGAAATGTTGTTGGAGATAAAATCTAAAATGCAAGGCTCTGCATTGATCGAAGAAAATATAAACAAAATTTTCCAAGAATTAACATACATGTACACTAGCACACACTGCAACACTGCTAATCATCAGGAAAAGTAATAACCCGAGTGCTGTGTTGATTAACAACATTTATTTTAATTTGTCGATACATCTGGTAAGTGATATGTTCGTTGAACTTGATAATATTATATTCTTAAATAAAGTTACATTGCTGGTCATTACAAAATGATTAAAAAATTATTAATAATTTTATATACACAGTAACGTTATTGTTGTGATGTACGGCTTTAAGGAATATTTAGTTATTAATTCGTTGCCCTTTCAATTTAATCTCCTCCGTTTAATTAATATCGAATATCTCTACTAAATAGTTTAATTGTAAAAACTTAATGGAAGCATAATCTTTTGAATTAATACTACGAAAAATTTCATTCAAATAAGCAGCTCGTAGAGGTTTTGTAATATAGTAAAGCTGTAGGATTAAAAAATGAAATTTCTGTTAATTGCAGTTCTAGATATAGATGCATTAATACAAAACCTTAACGAAACGATAACACAGACGATGATACTAATGCGACGATAAAAATAATCGTTTGTCATCGAAGAATTAGGGAAGGCGGGTTTCAACAATAAAAGAAGACGAATAGGATTAATATAAAATGTATTATAATAATCGTATATTTAAGTATAAGTGGAAACAGATCGGAACCCCTTTTTCTCGTATATGTATATTATATTAAAAAAAAGAGAACCCTCTGTTTCCTCGAAAAACTATTACAACAAGCGTTTCAGACGAAGACGAAGTCCGTGTTCCACCTTTTTACTTATTTATCTTTTTTTTAATTACTTCAACAATAGAAAGAGGAAATAAGTGAAAGAAAATCGAAAGAGTCCTCTCTTCGAGTCACGAATTTGCGCTAATTAATTAATGAGTTAATTAATGAAGATTCCCCTTCGATTCGGTGAAAAAGCTAACTTGACAATGTGTATTATATATATATATGTATATATACACACGCGTGCGCGTGCATGCGTGAACAACGCGTGTATATGTATATATGTATATTTATTTATATATTTATATATAAAAAATGACCGCCCATTGTTTTACCTATCCGTACCCTCTTCTTTTTGTTATAAACAAATATCCTCGAGCTACTATAAAAGGGAAGAGAATGGGATTTCTCTTCCGGTTCACGAGAGAAATTCCTCTCCCCCTTCGAATCGTTTAAATAAAGTGAATACAGACGTGTGTTTAAAAAACTCGATCGTACCCCTTGATCGTTTGAGAAATGGAGGAGAAACATTGCAGTGTGTAGCAACAGTATCGTACAACTTTTCATATGTTCCTTCATTCACGCTACTTGATTTCAACCTGAATCTCTTTTTGTGCACTCATCGAAACGCATCTCGTTTAAAAAAAAAAGAAAGAAGAACGGCACGCAAATAAAGACAATCTTTTTCTATGTTATTGCTTTCAGAAGTATTCTCTGTAAACGTTTACGTTAACAATCACCGTGGCTCTTCCCCGAATGAAACAAATTTTCACAGCTCCAGGAGGTCCTCTTCCAAACAATGAAAAAGAACGTTGACCGTGTTCCATTTTGAAAAGATCACTCGGCGTCGATTTACATTCTAAAATTATTCGTTGATCGCGCGTCACAACAGTTCAAATCATCCCCTTTGACTAGTATAAATTCTATCATGTCTCGTCGTCCATCGTTCACCCACTCGAATAGGTTCGGATCGTCTTAATTTTTAAATCACACACCCAGGATTATCTTGTTACCGATATTTATACTCTTTATGAGATTAGGCAAAGGGGAATGAATGTTTGTGGTCATGTTTTCGGATTTTCTGTTTTCAAATCGCTTTCTTTTCTCGACGTCGTTTAGAAAATTATCAAAAAATGATCACAATCCGCGATGATCGTTTCCTTTGAGAATCCTTAAATATGATTTTTCATTTTTTTTTTCTTGAGAGAGGGATAGTTAGAGAGATTGAGATAGAGAGAAAGAGGGAAGTGTGTTTCTCCTCCAGGATAAAAAGAGCTCCTATGAGTAATCAGTAAAAAAGAGAGACCGGCAGCGACGGAGGAAAACGAAGGTGGCCATCAAGGAGTAAAATCACAGAGACACTCGCGTCGTGAAGCGAGTGAAGGAGACCGAAGGTGAAGAGTAAAAGGTGACGGTCAAGGTAATGCCGGCCAAAGGGTCAGAGTATGGAGCATCGTGCGAGCCAACTTGGTGGCTTCCTCTGTGGCTCGGATGCTTTCAACTGGTGTCCGCCTCCCTTTGGTGGGTTTGACGCCTCCTGTTCCAACACAATTACATTAGTCAACATCGTATCTCCAAGCGAACATAACATTCAATATCAAGTAGGCTCTCGTTTCCATTTTCGTTTTCATTTCTCGATAATGCATACATGGGGTTTTTCAGTAGTCAAAAGCGCTAGATGAAAGATGAATCGAGGCCGCAATCGCCCTCAAAATTTCTATTTTTATGTTTACGAGACGCAATTTGCATTATTCGGCAGCATAAAACTGCGCATTTAGCTATTTTTATAAAGCTGCGACAGCTACATGCCCTAAATATAGGACTTTTCAAGGCGATCGCGGCCTAGATTGATTTTTTACCAATCAAAAACTCCATTTTTGCATTATCAAGAAATGAGAAGGCGCATCCCGCACCCTTGCAATCCTGGAAATGAGTCTACCACCTTAACCCATTTGCATTGCTAGAGTACGCACTGTCGAGAATTTTATTCGGGAAAGGCTATAGCCGGGTTTGATAGTGAAATTCGCCCCCGGCGGGATTTTAATCGTGCTTGGACCATTCGATAGCCTACCCAAAAAAACCCCTCTCTGCCAAGTTTCAGCCCCCTACCTCATCTGTAAGGGTAGTTATTGAGAAAAAACGAAAAATCAGTTTTTGGCCCATTTTCCCTATTTATTGACAATTAAAAATTCTGAAAAAAATCTGGCACATTTCGGATACCGAGCCACATATTAGGTATCATTTCCAGATTTTTCTGCTGCAAGCTCTGCTTGTGAAAAATGAAAAACACGAAAAAAATCGAAAAAATGCAGGTTTTATATAGAAATCTAAAAGGTGCTACTCCAGATTTAATTTAGCAATGAGGTATTACCGTAAGTATTATGCTCAATTTTTTTCAGATTTTTGTGAGTGGTGCGTCATAGTTAAAAAAAATAAAAACCGCTTTTTTCGGCGTTTTTCCTAAGTTATACTTATATTCCCTGAATCATAAAAATATATTATGTGATATTAAACGTTCCTACGTTCAGAAAAACATCTCCCAGACTTTAAAACTTGCCTAATACGAAATACGAAAATAATACCATGTACATATATTCGAATATTTCGAAGAGAATTTCAACAGCGCCGGTTGGTGCAGTGGCTATGGTCTCCGTCTGCGGAACCGCTGAAGACTTTTTGGACCGGGTACGAGTCCCGATCAGGTCAATTTTTTTTTCTAAGTTTTTTAAGATTATTTTTCTAAGATTATTGTTGAACCATTGTAAAAAACTTATTTGAACTATATTTAGACCATCTTAAAATATTTTTTCGGAAAAATATTCTTGGAGTACTATCGGCCAGTAAAGATAAAAAAATCAAGTCGATGCACAAATCCACGTAAAAAATGTAAAGTAGAGCTGTAATACAGTCCGTAAATGACTAGAGGCCGATAGTACTCCAAGAATATTTTTCCGAAAAAATATTTTAAGATGGTCTAAATATAGTTCAAATAAGTTTTTTACAATGGTTCAACAATAATCTTAGAAAAATAATCTTAAAAAACTTAGAAAAAAAAATTGACCTGATCGGGACTCGTACCCGGTCCAAAAAGTCTTCAGCGGTTCCGCAGACGGAGACCATAGCCACTGCACCAACCGGCGCTGTTGAAATTCTCTTCGAAATATTCGAATATATGTACATGGTATAATTTGCGTATTTCGTATTAGGCAAGTTTTAAAGTCTGGGAGATGTTTTTCTGAACGTAGGAACGTTTAATATCACATAATATATTTTTATGATTCAGGGAATATAAGTATAACTTAGGAAAAACGCCGAAAAAAGCGGTTTTTATTTTTTTTAACTATGACGCACCACTCACAAAAATCTGAAAAAAATTGAGCATAATACTTACGGTAATACCTCATTGCTAAATTAAATCTGGAGTAGCACCTTTTAGATTTCTATATAAAACCTGCATTTTTTCGATTTTTTTCGTGTTTTTCATTTTTCACAAGCAGAGCTTGCAGCAGAAAAATCTGGAAATGATACCTAATATGTGGCTCGGTATCCGAAATGTGCCAGATTTTTTTCAGAATTTTTAATTGTCAATAAATAGGGAAAATGGGCCAAAAACTGATTTTTCGTTTTTTCTCAATAACTACCCTTACAGATGAGGTAGGGGGCTGAAACTTGGCAGAGAGGGGTTTTTTTGGGTAGGCTATCGAATGGTCCAAGCACGATTAAAATCCCGCCGGGGGCGAATTTCACTATCAAACCCGGCTATAGCCTTTCGGAAATCCCAGAAATTCTCGAGATCCTGTACCGATCCCGAATAAAAATTCTCGACCCTTCTTGACCCAACACTCTCGGGTTCTCGCATACCTCTAATTATCATACAAATACAACAATACAATATCAATAGAAATGTTTCCCGATTATTTTCGGAGGATTTGATAATATGAAGTGTAACAAAAAAAAATGAGAATGCCATATTACATTTCCGTGTTGCGCGAATAGATTTCCAAATCGGTAAAGAAATATTTAAGGTATTACACTTTTCCATGACTCACTCTGATGAAAGAGCTGTCATAGAATGATTACAGTCATTCCTTTTTTGTTGTTAGTGACAAAGGTTACATTTGAGGAAACATGTTAAGAAAAAGTGAGAGTAAGCAGAAATAATTTGTCCATGTAAGAGTAGAATTGTTAATGGAAAGTTCATGGATAAATATTGAAAGCAGTGGCCAGTATGTTCGTTGTATTGGTACATGCATACATAAATTGAATAGCATGCGTGTGGTTATATAAGACAAGGCAGACATAAAATTACAAAAAATATTACATAACGGTGTCAGGTTTTATTTTGTTCAAGCTCGATTCAATGCACCATGGTTATTTTGGTAAAGTGATACTTTGGGAAAACGAGAGATTTCTTGATTACATAAATTGCTGAATGAACTCAAATCGAATGTACAATAGCATAATCTGTTAATCACAGTACTCGTAAAAAGTACTTCATTCTAATATTTGTTCACACTTCTATACAGCTCTACTGCTTACATTCAATTAGAACATATTAACTCAAAAGAAATCTACGTAATATGTTAGTTCACAATGAATATGAATTATTTCAATTAATGGGAGATTTTCATAACCTGACACAGAGTTCAGCAATATAAATAATCAAACTTCAAAAAGGTATGCAAAACAAAAGTACATAGAGAGGGGGAAAAGTTACCTTCTGCAGAGACCGACCAGCACCAAACACAGAGAAACAGACACAGGAAACAAAAAAATGGTGGTTAATCAATGTAAAACTATTTGCTATAACAAATCTGTAAAAGCAACTAAATTACATGTAGATAAAAATATTACATTGGTTTCAACATCGGCAAGTGATTCAATCGAATTCTATATTTATCTTCGAAATAAACTACACGACATACACTTGCTTGATTCTTATATCCTGTAAAATAGTTCAATAAAATGTACTCTGGCTTTTTAACCTTCCAGCAATATGATAAACAATATAGAACATTAAAATTTTATGATATTTCTGTGCACGTATCTACGAGTGTTTCAACACACCCACAGTCTTTACACGAGCCACAGCTATAGATTTGTATATAGGTGTTGAATATTGATTACACCCACCATGTTTGGCATCAGCATTTTTATTAACTTGAAAGACTGAAGTGATATACTCGCCATCATAATAGAAACTGGTGCTCTTTGATAAACCGGATGTGACTTTACAGCAAAGGAGACAGAAAAGACGAGAAGAGATAGAAAAGGAGAAAGTATTTTTCTGTTAAGAATTGTAATATTGTATCTAATGTTACCATGCATTGTTTCAAAATTTCTTATACTCAGTTTTAAATTTGATGTATCTCTTTTACATTCGAATCTAATTAACCCTTTACTGGAAATATTATTTACATCCCTAAAGTACATATTGTCGCGGATATTAACAACAAAATTGAAAACTGACATTCAATTTAGTATTTATTCGTTCCTAGGGAAGATGAAATTGGAATTCATGTTTCATTTGATTACTAGACAGTGGATCTTTATACGATACAAAAATTTTGTACCTTAATAGTATCTTGAAATTCTTCTAATACTTTTACTGTTTTAAATTACACCTATTCATTTTTGTCATAAACGCAGAAAATCCTAGACTAGAAGTCTAGTGATTACTATTACTGGAAGGCTAATAATAATCTAATATATTATTTTCAAACACAGTAAGTATTGATTCCTTTCATTCTGTATATGGATAAACTATTTTCTTTACTATTTCATGGAATTCCGAATTTTCTCAATAAACAATATATATATATATATATTTTTGAAAAGTATTTACCAGTTTCTTTTCCATTTTGGCTTTAATGTCTCGTGCAAGAGTGTAAAATGCCTCTTCGACATTAATGCTGGACTTGGCCGAGGTTTCCATGAACTTGATTCCATACTCGACAGCTAGTTGTTCTCCCCGCTCCTTCGAAACCTGTCGCTTTTCTGTGAGCTCGCACTTGTTGGCCAGCAGCATTTTTTCAACGTCCGCCGACGCATTCTCCTCAATGTTCCTAATCCAATTTTTTATATTCTCGAAGCTCTTCTCATTGGTCACATCGTAAA
Organism: Lasioglossum pauxillum; assembly: GCA_933228785.1. Classification (NCBI taxonomy): domain Eukaryota; kingdom Metazoa; phylum Arthropoda; class Insecta; order Hymenoptera; family Halictidae; genus Lasioglossum; species Lasioglossum pauxillum. The sequence goes on from OW121699.1 coordinate 10,359,992, forward strand.
CTAACATTATTCCCATTGCACCACGATAGTACGCTGTAGTTATTGTACGAAACCTTTCTTGGCCAGCTGTATCCCTTTAAAACATCCAAAAAAATGTATATTTCATTCAATTAATTGTTGAATGAATACAAGAATGTTTTCTATGAATTGAACATGATTTTATTTTTTAATTCGTGCAATGCAATACTTACCATATCTGTAGTTTTATTTTCTTGCCGTCTAATTCTATCGTTCTTATTTTAAAATCAATTCCTGAAAACAAGAAAGAAACTTGTAACTCGATACTCGAGAAAATTGTTATCTGAACAATTACAATTCTGTTCCTCATATATTTATATATGTTATTTCACATGCTACACCTGATAAATGAAATGAATTTCTGTTTAATCATTTGTCCGTAGATTTATAACAATACAAATTTGAATAGATATTCATAGACTAATTATAAATATGTATCTTTACGCAATTACCAACAAAACAAGTGCTACATATATAGACATTTTGTTTACACATGTCCTACAGTATATATGTAAAAATTGGCGTATCAATATTAATTTATAAATAAGTAGATAATGTATAAATTATTATAGAAGCATAAACAATGTTAAATATCTCTAGATTGTAAACTAACAAATATGTGCTATTAATATCTACCTACTTAGAAAACTTGATATGCTCGTGTGTACACAAGTATGTATAAACAAATAATAAAATCATTAATAAGAATTAAAAATTACTAATAATTGGACATATTTAATGTACATTTAATTTATAATAAAAATGCTGTTTATACATATAAACATTCTCGTGTTTTCAAGTTATGCTCTATCTGTAGTGTACATCAAGAAAAGCATGAATACATTTCTGGCACAGCAAAGACCAAAAGATGTAACAGGTTGCACACTTTGATTTATTTACTTGAAGGCGAGCAATTTGGTCATGAATCTTTTACCTCCAAAATCAAATATTGCGAATCGTCCGAATAATTCGACGAATCACGTTGCAAAATACAAGTGTGCATTTTCTTGAATCAGTTGGAAACGCAAATAAAAGGAGAAAACCATAAAAAAGTAAACTTATCGAGAGGTACCGAATCCGATGATCGGTCTATTGTCTATTTTGGATAACCGAAAATCAGCTAAGAAAATCATATTCGTAGATAGGTGAGCGTGCTCTCTTTCCTAAGATCGGTTAATTGGCGGTGAAAAGAGCATGGAGATAAAGGGGAAGACAAAAAAAGGATGGGAAAAAAGCGAAGGATACTTACCAATGGTTGAGATGAAGGTCGTATTGAAAGCATCTTCAGAGAACCTGAAGAGGACGCACGTCTTGCCGACCCCTGAGTCACCAATCAGTAACAACTTGAACAAATAATCATATGTCTTCGCCATACCCTTTGCTTTCAGTCCCTCTCGTTTTCACGTGTTCCCGTCCACAGTTCTTTTATTCTTTCTTTCTGTCCCGTGTTCAGTCTCTTCGATGATCTTTCCCGAGTGATCGTGATCCTTGGAATTCCGATGACGCACCCTTCAAAACTGAAACGAGCGCACCCCGCGTCGTTCGGTCTGTTTATCACGATAAGATCGGGTTCACTGGAGGCGCGGAGAATAGATTATCACTGGAATATGTTTGGATAAGGCAGAATTCGCGTAATAGGGCACGTAAAAACATCTGTCAGAAAAAGCGATGACAGCCATCGGTAAGTACAACTTTTTCTCTGCTGTTGTGGCCAGCCTTCTGACCGCACCACAGGTGATGCGCGCGTGTGTATACGCATACGCAACACGTGTGTCGACCGCAGGGCGCGTTCCCACGAGAAAATATCAACGTGCATCCACATGAAACGTACGTTTCTCGCATCACTCGCATGCTGCATGCCGCATATACTATTCTCCGTCAATCCCTCGTGTCAATTTCACACAGTTTTCCCGAAGTAAGTTATATTGGTTATATTGTTCCGTTATTTGTAGGTAAATTTGTCCAAGACTTTGTAACTTTTATTTACATAACATAACTGAAAAACCTATATATAAGATGTAAATGTTAACTGATGTTAACTCATCGATTTGATTAAAAATTAATTTTTTTTTAATTTCTTTGAAATTTTCTAAATTTAAAATATTATTTCAGTTCGTGAAATGAATTACAGCGGATATTGGTGCTGTCATTGGCCGAGCCGGAATCCATTCGCTATAGCCGCGCTCTAATTGGTCCGTGTTTTTCCCCCGGAGAACATTTTCGCAAAGGAAAAAGCTATTTCAAATGACCCCAAATCACCTCTTTCAAGAAAGTTATAATTGAAAGTAATCATAATTGATCATAATACATTTTGAGCCATCCTGTGTACTGTATAAATTACTGATCATTTTTTGCACTGATAATCAGTGATTTTTTGTAACCTTTTATGCCATTTATATGCTGTATAGTTTCGGGCTCAGATCTCACTGGATTTCACCAATCAAGCAGCGTAAATTGGCGTAAATAGAAACCTGTAGAAACTTGTTTTCAAGTTACAAAACACGTTTCTCTCAAAAAGACAGAATATTTAATCCTGTTGTTATATTACTTGAAATAAAATGGTCGAGGCTAAGACGAAAAAACGTAAGGTATCGAAGAAAACGAAGAAATCGTGGCGTAAACATGTGGACATGCAAGATGTTGACAAATTCTTGGAGGATACCCGACAGGAAGAGAGGTTAGGATCCTTTTCAAATCGCGAGAATGCCGATTTATTTGTAATCTCTACAAAGCCGGAGGTACTCTCGAAAAAAGCACGCCGGGAATTGTTGCAATCTAAGGAACCACGGTGTTTTAATATTCTGAAACCTCAATCGTCGGTTCCGGACCCGATTGCAAAAAGAAATCGTGTCAGAACAAAAGAGGAGAGGAAGAATCCTATTCTTTTGAAAAAGGAAGCTCTTATGAAGGCTCAAGGTATTGTGAAATTGAAAGACAAATTGAGGTTAAAGAATAGAGACATCGCGGCAAAGAAAAGATTGCTTAGGCCGAAGAGGGGTGAATTTAAAGATGATGTATGGAAAGAGAAGACTGATAATGGAATTGACACAGAATGGATGACTCCAGACACTGTAAGGCATACAATGATACAATTCGGTGTGAAGAAGAAACGATTGCCCGCTTCGCTGCATAAGAAGCCTTCTGTTTTGCCAGCAATCGAGGTACCACACCCAGGAACATCTTACAATCCTTCGTACGAGGATCATCAGAATTTATTGCGTGAGGTTGCAGGAAAAGAAATGGAGTTAATGAAGGAAGAGAAACACTTGGAGAGGGTGACCACAAAGATGTTTAAAAAGGTATTGTAAAATAAATAATAATCTATTTATTTCGCAACTTATTCAACTTTCTTGTTACAGGTGTCGGCTGCAGAAAAAGAGAAGAACTTCATGAACGAAATGTCGGAAGGTCTGAATCTGGAGAATGAAAATGCTATCGAAGACATTGACAAAGATACAGATGTGAAATCTGTAAATCCACCGGTAAGGAATGTAAAGAAAACTCGTGTTCAGAGGCGTAAACAGAAAGAGCAGAGAGCATTAGCACATAAGATTGAAACGGAGAAAGTAGAGAAGAAGAAACTTTCAGACATTTACAAGCTGAGATTGTTAGATAAACAATTAACTAAAAGAGAAAAGAAACAGAAAATGCTGAGGGAAAAGAGGTTGAAGCAGAAATCTCTTAAAGTTACGGAGACTAAAGTTCTTGGTAAAGTTAAATTCGAGCCCCTGGATCCCGATTTTAAATTAGTAGACGAGTTAACTGGAAATTTACGAAATTCTACGCCGGCTGGTAATCTACTGAAAGACAGATTCAAGTCTCTTCAACAAAGGAATATCGTGGCTCCTTCTGTAATTAAACTGTAAGTATATGTACATACATATAATTTTTATATTTATTGTATATTAATTTACTGAAAAAATGTTCTTTTTCCAGGAAACGAGATAAGGCTAAAGTAAAACGATATATAAAACCAGATCACAAAATCGATATGACCGCGATGAAAGTGTGAAGTATAGATATGTAATTTTGATAAAGTCATGTACATAGGATAGGTATAAATGTTTCTATACAAACATAATCGACATTATGTTTATTAATTATAGAGAAAGTTTGAACCGAGTTAATTATTCTGATCATTTCATGAAATATTATCCATTTGTTATTCTGAACAGAATGAGGGAGGAAATACATGAATTTTGATTAAGAAGAATGGAATGTAAAGAACGATTAAGTAAAAACAGTGGACTTCATTCTTCTATAATAACAAATGATTGTTCATTATCTAAAGATTCAGTCTCTTTAACTTCTTCGTATTCCTCTTCGTCAGATAACGTCACAGTATCAAAAATTTCATCAAATTCTATTTTATCAGATGCACTACTTTCAGTGGACATTTCTCCAATTGCCTCTTCTCCAAAGCTTTCTGATTTTATCTGAGCATGGTACAATTAGAAATAAAAATGTAACATTTATAGTATGTGTACTATATAGAAAAAAATGAACGAATGAAATTTTTATTACATCATCTAAGATTGCTCTACTATATGACTCTCTTGACTCTTCAGACACAGTCAGTATTTCAAGATCAACATCATCAGGCATATCTTTTACATCTTCTGGACGATAGGCTGTTTCTTGTGGAATAGTTTCACTCCTTAATATTAAATTTTTAAATTATTTTTCAATACAAGTCCAAATATATGATTTTCACTATTACTTACGACGGAACAGTGTTACATCGAAGCCTCAACACTCCTCTAGAAACTTTATATTTCAAGCATAGAAGCAATTTAGGATAATTTGATTCAATCTCAGGACACTGTGAAATGTTAAAAATGTTTTTTGATTTTTGTTTCACAATGAAATATATACTACGCATATATATTTACGTAAAATACCTTAAGCAAACGTGCTACAGTATACTTTATGTCATAGAGTGTTTCTACAACTGCTTTTATTCTACAGTCTATCTTTCTTCGTAAATGCTTTGCAATGTTTATTTTCGTTTTCTCTTTGTGGAGTAAAGCTTGCAGTTTTGATAAAATTGTCTGTATATTTCGTTCCTGCATTCGAGTATTATCAATTGTTGACAATATTTTCGATTCTGCTCTAGGATCAGGAGCAGTAATACCAGACAAACGTTCTTTCATGCGTTCATACTTGCTTCGTAAAGTATTCAATACCGACTGTTGTACTTTGAATGTTACTATATTACGTTTGGCTTTTGAACGTTCAGTAACAATGTTCTTTGTGTGGTCGATAGATGTACTCCTGCAAAATATAATTTTTGCAACAAAAATCCAGAACCGATTTTGATCAACTATTACTTGCAATCAGTTTCTATTTTTCTCTTAATCGAAACTTCTTTAGACAATTGTGACAACTCTTTCTGTAACATTATATTTTCTCGCATTAATCTCTTATTTGGAAGACTTATGAATTTATTCGTTTCAATTTGAAAATGTGCTGCTAAGTCAAGAAGGTAATTATATAATTCGAGCTTCAGCCTAGAATAAATGAAAAAAATCATTTCATCAGTGAAATCGAATTCCTTGATTTCTAAGACAAAATATAATGAGATACATTTCTTTATCGAATTCAAATTTTCGCCTAATTCCCTCCAGAATTTCTTTCACCTCTTTCTCATACTTTATCATTCGTTCCTTATTTTCTTCCAATCTTTCTTGCAAAACCGTTTGTACTTTTTTAAAATCTTGCAAGCCATTAATTTTTGCATCTACGATAATAATATTCGTTGTTCAGTAAGAGCAAGTAGATCATAAAAAAAAGATCTTCATCAATTACTCAAAATTTTTATTTGAGAAACTAATTCTAATTTCTTTGCTGTGTATTTTTGTTGACATAATTCTATGTTGTTGTTATGGGTTTCCTTGTCTTGTATTCGATCGTTCTCTAATTTGTTAATTTGATTTTTTAAATGCTCTATCCTGGTGTTGTGCGTATTGGCTTGTTTGGTCAAAGTTGCTATTTCATCGGCTGTTTCTGCATCCACAGTCAACATGAGTTCATTGGTAGTTTCCATTCCTTCTAATAGCTCATCGTTTCGATTTTGTAACCTGAATATTTGTAATGTTTAATATAATTTTTGTGGATAATCAAATAGAACATTTATTTTCAACCTTTTTATTCTATTTTCAATGTCTTCAATACGAACGTTGTAAAACGTTCTTTGCATATTGATGATTGTCGGTGTATACATTGGTTTTCCCTCTGGGTAAGATTGCAATTTCACTGGCAAGGATATATTTCCTGCGTCCTGTCCTCGTAAATCCACCATTTTTAATAAGTCAATGTAATCCTTCAAGTATCTTAAAAATTAATTGCTATACGAAGACTTTGAAGTCCAATTATATATGCCTGTTAGTATTGGACATAAACATTGAAACAAATACAAAGCACATGTCACTCTGATACTCTGATTATATATATATATTTAAAAAATCCGAATCACATACTATATACTATATATATTTATACGATTCGTGGCTGTAAGCTGTCTGATTGGGTCATTTCAGTATTTTACACGAATATTTTCGATTCTAATCGTATTATTGGCATATTGACTAAAGTGTTGTCGAAGCTTAGGGTAACCATTGGGGGCGAGGTGCGAGGTGCGAGCGAGGACCCCCTTTGCACCTGTACCGAGCAGATATGGCCAGATATGGCACAGCCTACCGAGCAGATGGCGGGCATTATCCTGTCCGAACGTCGCTCGACGTTGGTCGAAGCATAGGATGCTCGGAATCTGAACGAATCTGCCGAGCACACCCTGTCAGCATAAAGTGTTACTTCTGCTGACGCAGCTGCGTGGTATTCTCCTGGCAGCGTCTGGCCGGCAGAAACTTCCGGGCAGATGGAAGGCAGCTCGTTCCTGGATTCTGCCTTGCCGTAGGACCGAGGACCGAGCTGCCTTTCATCTTCCCGGAAGCTCCTCTCGGGTCTTTCTGCCAGCAGCAAGCGTTGCCTCTGCTGACGAGTGACGAAGCTGTCCGGCCAAAACCGAGCATTTGGCTGACTGAGATACATTGTTGTCAGAATATATTTAAATCAAAAATTGAATGCGCCATTATGGACTTTGCTCACGAAGTATTTTTAAGTTTATGACTTCCTCTTTAATAATTACCCAGATAGCCAAAATGCTCGATTCTGGCCAGGGCAGTTATGACCGTGTGGGCTCGTAACGTTCCCTCGGCACAAGCTGCCGAGGGAACGTTACGAGCCCACACGGTCAAAATTTGGCAGGAACCAGGACCGACGGGCCGAGGGGAAGCTTGTGCCGGGTTTGCGCCGAGGGAACGTTACGAGCCCTCACGGTCATAAGTGCCCTCCTCAGATTATAGCCATCGTGGGCCTTTTGCCCATTCAAGCGACGTTCGGTCCGTCTACCTGACCCCGACACGCCGGGCTCGATCTGTGCGCGAGGATCGCTTGGCTATCTGGGTAGCTATTTTCATAACATCCCAGACAGCACACCGGCTCGATTTGGGCCTGGTTTTTATGCGCGCATTGATCCGGAAATAGCCAGGCATGGGCTCGAGCACATGGCCTGCCGGCCGTGCCAGATTTCAGCCAGATTTCAGACCATTTACAAGATTGCAAGGGTGCGGCATTTGCGTTCTCATTTCGTGATAATACAAACATGGGTTTTTTCAGTAGTCAAAAACGCCAGATAAAAGATCAATCTAGGCAGCAAACGCCCTCAAAAGTCTTACCCAGATAGCCAAACGATCCTCGCGCACAGATCGAGCCCGGTGTGTCGGGTTCAGGTAGACGGGCCGAACGTCGCTTGAATGGGCAAAAGGCACACGATGGCTATAATCTGAGGAGGGCACTTATGACCGTGAGAGCTCGTAACGTTCCCTCGGCGCAAACCCGGCACAAGCTTCCCCTCGGCCCGTCGGTCCTGATTTTTGCCAAATTTTAAGTAGGTCCGAGATTGTAAGAGGGTAGCATGGTCGCATTAATGTGGCGAATGTCGTAAAATTTGGCAGAAATCAGGACCGACGGGCCGAGAGCAGCTTGTGCCGAGGGAACGTTACGAGCCCACACGGTCATAACTGCCCTGGCCAGAATCGAGCATTTTGACAGTAAAGTGGGTTCTGTTTCCTGCTAAAGATGGTGTAGGTTCTGTTCCATGCTAAAGATGACGTAGGAGCTGTTCCAGGCTAAACATGATGTGGAGAGAGAAGATGTCGCGAGAAAAGTTGGGCTCAATCGAAGCACTAATTGGCCACATTAGTGTGACCGTGCTGCCCTCTCAAAAACAGGCTGAAATCTGGCACGGCCGGCAAGCCCTGGGCTCGAGCACATGCCTGGCTATTTCCGGGCCAATGCGCGCATAAAATCCAGGCACGAATCAACCGGTTTGGGCCTCGAGCCGATCCAAGCATTGTGTTAGCTAGTAACCTGTAGGTCAGGGGCCTTGCAGGTTTGGTCGGGTGGTGGGCTCGGGCAGCCTGTGCTATCTGGGATATATATGCTGCCGAATAATGCAAATTACGCCTTGTATAGGAAAAAAAAGACTTCTGATTTTGATTGATCTTTTATCTGGAGTTTTTTACTACTGAAAAACCCGTGTTTCTATTCCCAGATAGCCAAGCGATCCTCGCGCACAGATCGAGCCCGGCGTGTCGGGGTCAGGTAGACGGGCCGAACGTCGCTTGAATGGGCAAAAGGCACACGATGCCTATAATCTGAGGAGGGCACTTATGACCGTGAGGGCTCGTAACGTTCCCTCGGCACAAACCCGGCACAAGCTTCCCCTGGGCCCGTCGGTCCAGGTGCTCGGCCCTGGACGGGCCGAGGGGCAGCTTGTGCCGAGGGAACGTTACGAGCCCACACGGTCATAACTGCCCTGGCCAGAATCGAGCATTTTGGCTATCTGGGTACATGCGCAGTTGTATGCTTCCGTATGATGCAAATTACGACTCGTAAATGTAAAAATAGGACTTTCGAGGGCGATCACGGCCTAGATTGATCTTTTATCTAGCGTTGTTGACTACTAAAAAATCAAATTTTTGTATTATTAAGAAATGAGAACGCGAATCCCGCACCCTTGCAATCCTCATTTCCATGCGACCCGCACTGTGACACACATGCGCCAGAAAAGTTGGGCTCAATCGAAGCACTGATTAGCCACATTAGTGTGACCTTGCTGCCCTCTCAAAAATAGGCTGACTCCCGGCACGGCCGTCAGGCCCTGGGCTCGAGCCCCATGCAGGTGATATCCGCGCCTATGCGCGCATAAAAGCCCAGCATGAATCAACCAGCCTGGGCCTCGAGCCGATCCAGATCCAAGCGTTGTGTTGGCCCGTAACCTGTAGGTCAGGGGCCCTGCAGGCGGGGTCAGGTGGTAGGCTGTGTCAGGCTGTGCTATCTGGGATGATTTGAAAATGCATTGAATTAGAAATGATAAAAAACATATATTTTAGGAAGATATTAATTATCGTATAACACGCGTAAGCAAACGTTTCTTTAAAACAAACGTGTTATCTATTGTATTCTCGAATATTAAAAATTTGCATAGATAAAAAACAACATAAATCTAAATATATAATATATTTATATCTATATCGTCGTTACATTTTACAATGTGAAAAGAACATTGGTTTCACTAATGGGATGACTTTATATTTCTCTTTATTCTTTATTCTATTTCTTAATGATCTTATAAATGAATAATAGAATAACAGTGTCTACTAATATTTCCTATTGTAAGCATGAATTTTTCTTAATTTATGAGAGTTTCATGTTAATCAATGATAATGATGATTCGTAATTGTTCGTAAATAGTACACTGGTACACGCTAGTATATACTATATACTGATATATATTTACACGCGTTCAAATGGTACACATATCATATTGGTAACAATGAAATGGTGACAAATAAAAAAATGCTCCATTGTTATCACATGACAAATAAACTGATATGATATTTATTCAAGTACTAGACATTTCTTTGTGTTCGACGCAGTTAGAAGTATAGTTTATAACATTCCGATTCACGATTACGATAAGTGGACTAAAATGTTGATTGTTTAGAGGTTAGGTCGCCGGAGGATTATGTAGAATATGTGTTTGTGCGTAGAGAAATAATTGCGCATTATCAATTGTAAGATTGGGTTTTGTTGTACCGAAGCATTTATGTTTCTATTTATTGTAATACTCAAGTGGTATTTATATGATTTGCAGCCAACTTCAATTATTCAACGCACAGAATCTACAGATACACTAAGATTTTCGAAAACAAACATCCGAGAAACAGCTGATTCGTTGATAGTTAACATTGTAATGTTCTCGCACGTTTGATGATCGAAAAAGATTGTAAAACGGTATCGTACTAGCATGTAAAAAGCAACATTGTTTTCGGCAATGACGAGAAATCATTAGGGTGATAACCGAAGATGTTCGTTGACGTGTCTCAATGACGTAACGTTGTCTTTCTGCAACGAAAGTTCGAATTCTCGTGAAACATACCGCAAAATGAATTCAAGAAGGTTCTTACCAAGCTGTTCGAACTAAAAGTAAGAAAACAATTATCTTTTTTCACGCCCGGCTAGCGGTTTTTTTCATTCTTGTTTAACGTGCGCACGATTTAGGTTAGAGAACATAGAGAATGAATATTTTCGAGATTATTGTACACAAAGTTGATGTGTCAAATGTAGTTGGCATGTTGAAGTCCTTCAGTTAGTATATTTCTGGAATAAAAATTTTACTTTGCACGATAAACAATATTTTATGTAAAATCTTCCCTTAGCGATCTTTTATATATAAATAGTAGATATTTGTTCAACGCTAAATTACATAGTTCTTTATTGTGAGCATTTGCTTTTCGAAAACGGTTTATGTGTAAATAGCGCAGATAAATTTAGTTTATACGCTAAGAATTAATTTGAATATGCATGTCGATGTAAATCTCTGTATATATTAATGTTTACTCTTATTAAGGTCAGTTCAACAGGAGAAGTACAACCACAATTAAGCTGACAAGATGAAGCTACGAAAAGAGTTGCTGTTACTTCTGCTTGTTATGTCTGTCGCATCCGAATCGGAAGAGCTGAAAAAACAATCAGAGACAGCTGATGAAGAGTCGGAGGAGGATGTTTCTTTGGGGGGGAAGGGGTTAGAGCATCTGCGCGAACTGCAGGCTGTACATGATACTATGCTAAAAATTATACAATCTAATAGACGATATCTTAGAGAGAAGATTACAAAAAGGAAAGACGACGTAGAAGAAGAGCCAAAAACTAAAGAAGAAAGTTCCACAATGAGAAACGTATGGATGAAGACAAGCATAGCACAGGCTAAGAATTTAGATTTACCAAATAGTAATTTAAGACTGGAGGAAGAGGAAACAGAGGCATGGAATGAAGAGGAGCTACTCGAGCCTCTGAGCGAAGAGACGCAAGAACCGCTTACTCCGGAGCAACAAGAAGGTATGTTAATAAAAGATGTAAACTAAACAAATTCTGTAAAGAATCATATTTCTATTTAATGCTTCTGCGTTTGAACTTCCAGCGGAGCAAATATTTAGGAAAGCACAGCGTCTCTTAAATACCACACGTTCTAACAAATCAGAAGCTTATGGACTACTAAGGACAGCAGCGATTCTTGGTCATCGTGAAGCAAGATCCATGTTGGCATGGGACTCGTTGCTAAGAATGCAAAACGGCCCGACTTCCTTTTGGACATCTAACGAGGTCATTTCGGCTGCTTATCAAATGTTTAAAAATCTCGCTGAAACTGGACTACCTTCTGCTCATATGGTATTTCTTTTTTACTTCTGCTCTAGCCCTTATGTAGCCAACCAAAATGTATAGATTATTTAACACTAAACCTACCATCACCGGTCAGAATGACTGTTTCCAGATTTTTTATTTCACAATTACTGAAATAATAAAAATTTACTTCATAAGAAATGAGTGTATAGATAGCTCTAGTAGAGCAAAATCTAAATAAAATCAAACTTGTCATTTATTATATATAAAGGAACATTTACCAGTTACTTTTAAGGCTCGGTAGGTTTAGTGCTAAAACCTTTAGTATTTCACATATTTGCACAAATTCTGATTTTAAGACCATAAATTTACAAAGAATGGACACATTCAGAGAAATTTTATAATATTTTTAGAGGAATATTAACAAGTTGTTGGAAGAAATACAGCAAATGGGTACCCGGGTACCCGATTGGCTACACAAGGGTTAAAGCCATCTTGATCGTCTTTTCCTCGCGTTCGTCGTTTCTGAGAACAACTTTTTTCCAGGGCTTGGGATTTTTACATGCAACAGGATTGGGCGGCGTGAACGCCTCGCAAGCTAAAGCACTTTTACATTACACAGCCGCGGCCCTCGGCGGAGATACACGTGCACAAATGGCTCTTGGTTATCGTTACTGGGCCGGTGTCACGACGCCCGCCTCGTGTGAAAGTGCTTTAAACTTTTACCGTAAGGTTGCCAACAAGGTCTCGGAGAAGGTCTCGTTCAGCGGAGGACCGGTTATTCAGCGAGTTCGGCTTTTGGACGAGCAAGAGAACCCTGGATACAACTCAGGAATTTATGATCAAGATTTAATAGAATATTATCAATTGCTAGCGAAGAAAGGAGACATAGAGGCTCAAGTTGCGTTAGGACAGTTACATTACCAGGGTGCCAGGGGCGTTCCTTTAGACCATGTGAGAGCCATGCACTATTTCCAGCATGCTGCTGACGCTGAACACCCTGTTGCAATGGCTTACTTGGGAAAGGTAACTTTCGATCTTTATACGTTATGTTTAGAAAATTGATTAGATGAAATTCAAAATTGTTGGAAAATTTTCAAAATTCAAGAGAGGTCAATACACGATTTCTCTATTAAAATCATTAAGGGAAGAAATAACATCCAATTTGGTTTCTGTTTCTTACAATCGATGCAGGCAATTTTTATTTTGCATAAAGATCCGCAGTCTAGTTATGTTCTATTGTGTATTCATTAACGTGTTCCTAAATTTCAGATATACTTAGAGGGTAGCGACAAGGTAGAACAGGACAACAAAACGGCATACAAATACTTCAAGAAGGCTGCCGAGCTTGGGAATCCTGTTGGACAAAGTGGCTTAGGTCTCATGTATCTTTACGGGCGAGGAGTTGAAAGGGACACTACGAAAGCTCTTCAGTATTTCAAGCAAGCTGCGGAACAGGGTTGGGTCGATGGACAGCTTCAGCTTGGCAATATGTATTTCAGTAAGCTTTTGTTGAGATTCACAAGCGTTGTACTTTCGAATTATGTATCACCGTTTTCAATTGATAAAATTTAATTTCAACAGGTGGGACAGGCGTGAAACCCGATTATAAATTAGCTACCATGTACTTTAGTTTGGCCAGTCGGTCCGGCCACGTTTTGGCGATTTATAATTTAGCTCAAATGCACGCCACCGGCACAGGCATGGCGCGCAATTGTCCGGCTGCAGTCGAGCTTCTGAAGAAAGTCGCCGAACGGGGAAAATGGAGCGACCATTTGATGGTCGCCCACACAGACTACAGAGAAGGAAGGATTAACGAAGCTTTCTTTAATTACGCCCTTCTCGCGGAAATGGGATACGAAGTTGCGCAAAGCAATGCTGCTTTTATACTTGATAAAGGGGAGACCACGATATTGTCGGAGGAAGAGGGCTTGGTCAGAGCGCTTTCTTTGTGGGCTAGAGCTGCTGCACAAGGATACTCTGCTGCTCAGGTATAATTACTTCAGAAAAATCACTTAAGGAGTATTCTTCTAGTTTGAAAAACTATTGAATCTTTTGCATTAGGATTTTACACGTACATTTATCTTTGAGTTTTCTTTTAAGTTGTGTGTTAATAATTGATACTGTTTTTTGTGCTAGGTGAAATTGGGAGACGCTTACTATTACGGCAGAGGAACGAAAGTCGACTACGAGGCTGCAGCTAGTCACTATCGATTGGCCTCCGAGCCGGATCCGAATGCACAGGCGATGTTTAACCTTGGGTACATGCATGAACGCGGTTTAGGCTTAGCGAGGGATCGACATTTGGCCAAACGGTGTTACGATCTCGCTGCAGAGGCCAGTCCGGATGCCAAAATCCCCGTCGCATTGGCACTCATCAAACTCTCCTTCCTTTTCGGTTTGGATTATCTGCAGGAGTTTAGTCTTGTTGATCATCTGAATAAATGGGACCAGCTCTTGGGCCAGAACTGGGACTTGTATCTCATAGGACTACTCACTGGCATGCTCAGTTTAATTATTTACTTCCGCAGGCCGCAGCCACCACCTCCGCCTAGAATTAATTAGTTCTTTAACTACATTTTTTTTTCTCTCTCTCGTTTTCCCCCAATCCGTTTCTTTTTTCTTTTAGATGAAGTCAAATTTGTTACTGATGGTTCATAAATACACGCACGTGCGTGCATAAGGACATGTTGTTTTCATTGAACCACCTCATTCGCACAAGAACGTTTTCTAGAAATTCAAAGGTAACTCTCGTACTCTTAAGATTAATCGCAGATTGTGTGTGCGCGCATGGATGCGCGTGTGTGTGTGCGCGATAAAGAGAGAGATAGGAAGTGAGTGCGTGTGTTGAGATCTGGTGCGTGAGTAGATTGTATTTATTTAAAGACATTCAGAGCCGTTGAAATTATTTATTATTAAGTTAGGCTTTTAAATTCTGAACATTTAAAATTTTTAGAGTATACTTTTATTTGAAACAGGTGATTCAATTTGAAAATTTAGAGACATTTACCAGAGCCAATGGATGTTCTTGAATTGAATGTTTCAAATACACAAAACGTATACTCGTTATATTTCATTTTTTCAGAGACTATTTTTAGTTTTTAAATTCAGAAATATTTACATTTTGATTTACATTAGATTTTTAAGTTTTCAGTTTGATATTTTTTACATGTATATGTACAATAAATTTGGAAAATATATATATATATATATGTATATGTGTAACACATACGTTAAAAAATACTCGTAAGGACTTAAGCGTCAAGAGCTGTTGTATAATTTTAAGCTTGTAAATGCGTTACGAGTTTCATACACGACTACAAAAAGCGAACTCGTAAAATTTTTAAATTTAGGAAGGCTCGGAAAGAGCGTTTTAAACACTGGAGTTAAAAATTGAGAATAATTTCACAAGTATGAAACATTAGTATATTGTAAAATTGATAAGCCCTACATTGTCTAGGAATTTATAATCGATATCACAAGAGGCCTTCTAATTATTATTAAAACACAGTTAATCACGACGTAACGAAATCATTGGAAAATGTGGTCGGAGAGTTTGCCAGATGATTAATTTATTTTCTTTAATTGCTCATCGATCTCGCCGTCGCTATGGAACCAAAAATTATCGATCTAACGGAGATTACGTTCACGTCGCATATCACTACACGGGGCAACAATAATTCAAATTGATTTGCCGTGTAACAATCGCTCGGATTTAAGTGATCAGGATGATAAAGGTTAAAAGAAAGAAACGTAAAGGTGGCAAAAAAAAGGCGAAAAAGAAATGCGTGGATGAAAGGGAGACCCTGTCTTACGAACAAGAGATTTTGGATAACAACAGACAATTGGCACGGTAAATATATGTATAAAGTGGAGTATAAACTAATAAAGATATATCCCAGATTGTATCGAGAATTGTACGTCACAAAGTAGTGTATTAAATTTAGTAGTACTGTTATACATTTCTTAAGAGAAATACTAGTTAAAAAGAATGTATACAATTATTCAAGAAAATATGACAAGAATATTCTTGTAAATATTACATAAGGTATAAAAACAAATGTGTACAAATATCAATCTGGTCGTAAACAATTTTTATAAGATCAAGTTAAATAATTCTTTATACAAGCTAGTTTGCGAACTCGAAACGAAGAGTTGGAGGTGGAGTCGGAGCAAGTGAAGGAAAAGTTGCAGCAACTGGAAGAAGACAGGGCAGATGTGATCGCTTATCTAAAAAGGAACTTGGAGGAGAGGATACAAGAATCGAAGGAGCTGAACGAACGACTGACTGCCTTGGAAGAATTGCGAAAAGAGGAACAGGCTGGCTATAAGAAGAAGGAAGACGCAATGGAACTCGAGTATCGCACGATGGAGAACAATCTGAGCGCTGAAGTTAAATTAATAAGTGAAGTATATATATGTTTCTTAAATTTTTATTTAGTTACCACTTAATAGATTTCTTTTTGTTCGTTGTTCTGCAACTTTCTGTTCGTTTATTTACGTGCTACGGTGTTTGATTAGCTGGTAAACTGAACGCATTGGAAGATTGGCGAATAGCAAGGCTGGATCTGATGCAGAAGTTTGAAATTCAAGAGAAGGAAATTATAGAGCAAGAACGGATGCATCAGGAGAAACTCTACGAAGCGGAGAAGTCGTTGGTCATTGGAAAAGCAATGTATGATATAAATACTTTCATTTCTTTTAATTTCAATTTGTATCTTTTTTCCATTTATAATTTTGTACTATATATTGTCCGATTTATTGAATCTAAGAAATTGTATAATATAATGAAAGGATGAAAAAAGAAATGGAAGAACGTTTGAAGGCACTGGCAGTGTCTCTTCGCAAAGCAACTAATTTGCGAGTAGCAGAGACCACGAACCGAGCAATCCGAGAAAACGTGGCTCTGAATCTAGAACTGGATGAGCTGGTGAAAACTTGCAAGGAACTCGAGATCACCAGCAGGGAAAGCCAGGAAAAAGAGCGTACACTTAGATTGCAGTGCGAATTGTTCGAAACAGAGTCAAAAATCACTTTAAAAAAGGCGATGAAGCAAAGAGAGGCTATTCACAAATTAGCAGACGTGAGATCTCTGAATTCTTTCTATTGTCATTTTAAAAATATGAAAATGGAACTATGGTAACATTGTAGGATTTCCAATCAATGTTGCTGTATTACGGAAAAGCTGAGAGAGACAGTAATCGACTCGCTTCGTACCAGTTGATCCTTGATCAATTGAATCAAAAGTGTGAGCAGATGGAGCAGAAAATTAAACTTCTGAAAAAATGTGTATTAAAGGCGAGAGATGACAAGGAACAATTCTTATCAATAATTAATGAGAAGGATAAAGAACTGGAGAAGCTTAAGAGTCTGTTGAATCGTGTGAGGAGTTGCATCATGGAAGCTTTAGAGGTGAACAATTTTTTAGAGATCTTGTCTGCAACTTTTGCTCTTTCTTATAATTTCATAATATCTTTACAGCTTGAACGAGATCCTATGGGCAAAGATTATTGCGCCTCGCACTTAAAACAGCAGTTTCTACAGTGCCTTTGGGAAATATTAGATGCCGACAACATTGTCACTGTTCTAAAAGATACTGCGTCACAGGTATATTGTTATTACATAAAATTAAGTATACAAATTGTTCGGATTTTATATGTATATGTACATTTTACAGATTGAAAATACTATGTGTTATTACGCGAAAGGTGACCTGGGCCTTGTTCAACCTCCAAAAACTTGTCGATGTGAAACTGAAGAAAAGAAAGATATAATTGAAGACAGTGTAGAAATAAAATCTTCGGATTATTCAGTAGAAAAAGAACCATCTTTGTCAGATAGCGATATCAGTTCCAGTATTCATTCTCCAAAAGAGCCAATATCCGATTGTAAGTTATAATTTCGAAATTCTGTTGTTTATCTTTTTTATTATACATAGTCAAATCTTCTATTTATTCCTATGTATGTATATGTATACATAAGGATTTTTATTTACATGTGTAATATTGTTGAACGAACCTAGAGAAATCTCCAAAGATATTTCTTGGGGACAATTTGTCACTAGATACAAATACGTGTTGTGTCGTACAGGTTAGAAATAGAATATTTATATTGTTTGTAAATGATTAATTTGAAGAAGTGAAAAAAATGCCTCCTAAAAAGAATCAAGCTAGGTCAGTAGCAGTTATTGTTCAATATTTGTTAATGTTTTTGTTGAATTAATGAAAATATCTAACAGTAACTTAAAAGGAGGTTGAAAAGTTTGTTTTGTTTACATAAGTCGTTGTATTTTACATATATGTGTATTTTTGTTATGTATCCTGCTGATTCTAAATAAATATATACTTGGCACAAAATATATTAAGCTCCTACTGAACATGATTAAATCATTATCGATTAATCTAAGATTTACATTACATATATTTTATTTATAATTATTTACGTATAGTAAATAATTGTTTGTATTTTATGGATACTATAAGACAATATCAACGTAATTACATTAATAATTGTAATGATAAAATTAGGAAGAAGAAATCAAAAGAAAAGAAACAGAAAGAAGACGATAAGGATGCGCCGTACTTAGAATTAGACGACGGTATAGATGTACAAGAGAATGTCACAAAAGATTTTGACTTTCTTATGAATGCTCCAGTATCGGAAGACAATTATTTTGTTCCACAATCAGAAAAAAATTGGACCATCGATACCTCTAAATACTCAGAGTACTTTACACTCGATCTGAAAATTTTATCTGCAGCAATCGAATCGATTCCATTCAATGAAAACGTTGAAATTGATACTAAATATTTTAGTGTAAGTCCAATCGCTTCTTTAGATTTAGAAGATCTATAGGAATTAAAAACAATTAATAATTTGTCAACATTCATTACTTTAGAATGACCAGTTGACAAACATTTATAACAAAGCAGAACAGGGAAAACAAAAGTACAATGAAATGTTAAACAGTTTAAAAACTGAAGTTTCAAACGATGCAAAAAACACAGAGGGAAATCAAGATTCGATAGATAATGTAGCCGAGGATTTAGATTTTTTGCTATCGCTCAAAGAACCTGTGGACGAACCTTTAATGACAGTGAAATCTTTATCTACACCTTTTAATACTGGTAGGAGTTTGAATAATGATCGAGCAACATTCAAGAAATGATTTTTAACAAGTATCTTTTGCAGACACAAAAAAAGCAACTACCTCTGGTGAGCCTGTGAAATCTGTAGATCTGGAAACGTGGTTGGATTCTATCTTAGATGATTAAACAATATATTATGTTTACTATTAATTTATTTGTTTAAACATTTTCAATAAAATTCAGTTAGTTTGCGTCTGTAAGTAAAGGTAAAAGAGCCATGTATCTACAAGCGGATACGTATTTATAGTGCACATTAATTGACTATTACCGTTCTAATGTACTAAAAATCGGAAACAGATATTTACTGCTAAGAAATTATACTATGAGATATATCTCACGACCTCTTCTTTCTTAAAGGGTATATTTGAAAGCTAAAATAATGTTTTTGGTAGTAGTAATAAATGCACACGATCAGTCTATGTTAGCATAGTACTGCAATTAGTAAGGAACTTGCATAGTGAGATACGATTTCATATGTTCGTAAACTATAAGCATAATCGCGCCACCTGGTCCTAATCGCAAGATTTTTGGCACCAATCCTTTATACAAGGCTCTAAATCTGAAATAAATAATTTAATGAAAAAGATCATTGAAACAGAACAAAGAATTTTCAAATTTTTACAATTTCTCTCACCCTTCTCTATGATAGACTATAAAAATTGTTCGTACAGTTCCCCTGTACTGAATTTCACCCTGGGGTCCTTGAATGCGACTTTTAGCAACGTCGAACGGTATATTCATACAGGATGCTAACGTGCCCGATATGAAACCTATGACAAACTGAAAAGAATATTTATATACAGGGTATTCACGCTATTGCTAGCCAGAGTTTTTCTTGCAAACAACAGTACTACTTCTTTCTCTTTCATTTTTTCTACTATTTATTATTTGCAAGAAAAAGAATGTTTAACAAAACTTAGTCTAACAAAATGTACCTTAAGCAACAATTCTGGAACGTATTCCTGATACGCCTGCATCCATGGAAGAAGATTGTGGTAAGTTCCAAAATAGAATGTATTGAAAATACCATTCCGCATTATTGTGGCAGATAAACCTTTATTGATACCATTTAATCCGAACCCTTGCTGTGCAAGAATTCGTTGGGTCACAGCATAGGTTGATGGACTGTATCTGATGTGCTTGCGATCAGATTGCATTTGAACTTTCACTACTTCGAATGGATTTACTAAAATACCCTCTGTTACGCCTGTTAGGAAGCCAGCATAATAAAATACCTGAAACGGGAAATTGTTTTGTTAATAGTTGCGTAGACTATATTTTTATCGAACAGTAAGTTTATATATGTGTATAGATATTACTTAGACATGATAGAAAGATATGGACATTACTACTGAATAATAATAACATTATTGTTATGCAATAGTTAGAAAGAAATTTCATTTAGTTCATTTTCTATTACACGTACCATTGTCTTCGATGAACTATCGCTAAAAAGCTTCTTATACTGTTCGAAAGAGAAGAACTGAAAATAATTTATTTCAATTATTACAAGAGCAAGATAAATGGCAAACCTGCATCTTTTCGCTGTGGGTGTACAGCTCGCTGTTCGCATAATATACAAATTACATACTTTTACAGCTCTTTTCGGTGTTTCCATAAGAATTGGAGGTAATATACCTTTCCAGAATGCTGCGAATCCTTCGTTTATGTACATTTTTCTCATACAGTCACGAATTCCTGTGGTAAAAGTGTTAACAAAAAAAGTGTGTATAAATAATTGAAAAGAAAAAAAGAGATACTGAAATGCTCGAACAAAAAGAAGAAATGGATAAAGAAAGAAAATTAACATAAAAATAGAATACAAATTAATGATACAATGCCTGTATAGTAAAGAGCATCATTTTGTGCAATTTTGACCTGCAGTTGGAAACGTGTTTTAATAAGGTCCATCGGATGCATTATGCAGGCTTCTACGAAACCTGCACAGCCTCCGGCACCGATCTGAATTGCAGCTTCTCTCACAAAACTTGGTTTGTGTTGTATAGTTTCTCTAAAAGCCATTTTGTTGCAATCACCGCTGTACGTGTTCGTTGCGATTAGCTTTTTATACTGTTTGTGTGTAGTAAATGATCACTCTTTTTTTTAATGGGTGCGAAACATTATTTTCTCTACAAATGTTCTTCTAATTTCACTGCAGTCCCTAAGATAAACATAAAAATAACTTAAAAATACGATATGATAATCAACAAAATGTTTAAACAAAACGCAACAATAATTCTTGATACAAAATCATATGAAATCGAAAATAATTACACACTTTAGTGCACGTTATCCGTAATGAGATTCAGAAACGAATGGTCACGAAAATTACGTAAATTTTGATGAATGTTGAATATGATGCAACGGTATTTATCTTCAAATACCTTATCTTTAACGTGCATTGCGTAATAAAAAAATAATACAAGTTTTTAGAAAAACTTCTCCACTAAATAACTCGTTTACATAATTTATATTTATAAGGTCTCATTATTTTATAAGATGAAAAATAAAAATTTTTAAAATTAAGGTACTTTAGAAGAAATACATAAAATTAGTCCTTATATGGTTACAAATTTTATTCATGCACATATACACAACGTACATATACACTGATATTCAAATACAATGAAGATATTTAGTAAACAAATGTCTTCAAGAATGTTGAGAAAACAATGTTCTAAACAATGGTTTTTATTGAAAGAAGTGTATCTTCAAGTTCATGAATTTTTCAAACAAGTTTATTTAGTCAAGGTAGATATTAGTCAGCCTCCACAAATGTAAATAGGAGAATATTTTATGCAATATCATTCTTCAAGTTCTAAGTACCGATAACATGCAATAGTAAAATGTAGTAAAACGAAAGAAGAAACTTTCAAATGTTTTCTAACAATAAGTTCACAGTATTGGCTGACAGAGGTGCTGACAAATATTTTAAAATGATGTCTCAGCAGATAACAATTGATTTTTTAAGTCCCTTATTTAATAATAAATAGGCAAATCGTGCTGTTAAGCAATGTTACACAAAATTAATTTCTGACATTGCAATATATACATAGACTACGGAATCATTTTTTAAAAATTGTAAACCGTGTTCGTAGCATTGAACAGCATTGATAGCGATGATAGCGAGTACATAAATAAGTCACTAGATTATCAGAATAAGCTAAGCCAGTAGCGTTAACAAAACCCCGTGCATAGACGGTTAAAAATAGATATTTAAAACATTCGGTTAATCAACTTTTTCAAGGCACGCAATCATACAGTTTAGTTACAATGACGCTCATTGTGATAAATCTCCGGTGATAGGATCAGTTAATTAAACAGATAATTCGATCGGTTACTGAGGCGACCCGTAGATAACAACGAATTCTTTGTTCACCTTCGTGATATTCTAACTCTAACTATTCTGCGAGGCGAAGTGTACTTAAAACCTCGAGTCATTATCGCGGCCATTTTGTTGTTAGATATCCTAACAATCTCCTCTTCACTCCTCTATGTCAAGTCTTCATCGTCGGGAGTCGCTTTGCTGATGAATAGACAGTTACAAGGCGTCATTTTAGTAATAGCCGCTTCGTAGTATTTATGCTTTTTCTTTTTCGTATTTTTCATTTATTTGCGGATCACTTTTCAACGACATGGAGATTAAGCGAAGAAAGGTTTGTTTTCAGTATTTTATTGTAGTAGTGTACTTCGCTTGAATTGTTTCGAGAGATTTTCTCGTGGTGTTTGAAAATGATGGGATATTGCATAGTTCCGTGAAAAATGGTTACTTAATATAACCTACATTTAGTGGTACATAATCTACATATATTCTATATAAAATTATATATAGTAAATAGTAGTTTTAGACATTCCGTTTAATTAAAATGCCTTAAGAATCACTGTATATATATATCATTTTACAAAAGATGTTGCCATTTCCACAGAAAAAAGCCGTGTTCGTTAAACAATTAATTACGTAAGATTTTATAATGAATTATGGGAACGCTTTAATAGATACAGAAAATTTAACTGTTATAGCGTTTAATATGGAATAATGTTTAGATTGCGTGGCACATTTAAATGCAAATATAATTATTCGCGTGACATTTCAAATTGCGATTGATCGAACCAATCGAGACACGTTGACAGTGCCGGTTTTCGATATCAAATATAATTATATTTAAAACAATAAACAGTGTTTCTTATGTTTACAATATTGTAATACTATTATTTGGATATTGTGGACGTAATAAAAATTTCCCTTACTCACTTTTCTGTCATAAGAATCTGATGTAAATATTTTACGAAAATGTCACCCACTCTAATGAAAATGTATATAATGAAAAAAAAGTGTAATCATTGA
Organism: Lasioglossum pauxillum; assembly: GCA_933228785.1. Classification (NCBI taxonomy): domain Eukaryota; kingdom Metazoa; phylum Arthropoda; class Insecta; order Hymenoptera; family Halictidae; genus Lasioglossum; species Lasioglossum pauxillum. The sequence continues at coordinate 10,383,248 of OW121699.1, forward strand.
TTCGATTATTATTAACACGCCATTTACGTGTTGGCAAATCTTATCAGATAACATTTTGCCCAAACACGATAATTTTGTTGTAATTAATTTTTTAGTAGTTTTTCAATTACGCACATTTATCATTTTAACTATAACAATAAATTTTACGTGAAATAAGTAGTCGTGTAGAATATTTGAAACGTAGACGTTACATGAATCTGTAAAATTGACCGTAAATGATAATTTAGCGCATCTTTACATATTTGCAGTACAGTTTTTGTACACCCGTTATATTTGCTCGAAGATTCGTGTTTTCCCATAGTAACGTGATGTCGGTGTTTATTTTGTTCAATAGCTGCTTCGTGTGAATAAACAAAAACTGCATCGCTGCTTATAGCCATTTGTATTCTAAGTTAGATGCAATATATCCCAGTAAGTCTGACATGCAATTCATCCTGTTCGCGAAATTAAAACGATTTAATCTCTTACGTCGTTTTTTAATTTTCATATCTTTGAGGTTATTCAGTCGTTTATATTCATTCATGCTCAATTATATCAATCAAGTATACATACTCCTATTATTTTTACTTCTCTTTCAAAAAAGTATATACTACTTTTCTAGCAGTACACAATAGATGTAGACATTATATAATAAACATTAATGGAAATGGTAAAAAAACGGAAAAGAAAAAGCGATAACAAATCATCTCATTCTTATAATATCTAAACTATAAATGAACAATTACATTTTCAGCTAAAACAAGAAAATGACGATACCTACAAAGCAGATCCAAGATCACGGGCAAAAAAGGGCCATCCAGGCAGGAGATACTTTATGGTTATTACTGTGCTGGGAGTCTTATTTCTGGGATACGTAGCAATGGCGTATGTGTGTTTTTATGCTTCTCAACATCAAGGGGATAGACTCGTTTCTATTTTCATTTTCATTTCTCAATAATGCAAAGATGGGATTTTTCAGTAGTCGAAAGCGTTAGATAAAAGATCAATCTAGGCTGCAGTCGCCCTCAAAAGTCCTATTTTTACTATTTTTGCATAATTTGCATTATTCGGAAGCATACAGCTGCACATGTAGCTATTTTCATAAAGCTGCAACAACTACATGCTGCTGAATAATGCAAATAACTCCTGGTAAACGTAACAATAGCGCTATTATCTAGCACTTTTGACTACTGAAAAACACATCCTGTACTCTTGCAATCCTGGAAATGAGTCACCTCAAGGAAAGATAGTTACCTCAATGTACTTTTACAGGAATGATTTAAAGCCAGTACGTCTTGGAACAAAGGCGATCGATACACTGGCTCTATCCTTAAGTATTCAATCAAGGTTCTACGTTGTTGTTATTGATGCTGGTTCTACAGGCAGTCGTGCTTTGGCATTTAGTTTCTACGAGTCTGTTTTTGGCGGCAATTTAATATTAGAGAGAGAACATTACTTCCAAACAAAACCAGGCGTCAGTGCTTATGCAGACAAGCCGAAAGAAGCGGCTGAGTCCCTCACTGTACTGCTGGACAAAGTGAAAGCAGTTATTCCACAATCGGAATGGCAGCATACTCCGCTCAGCATGAGAGCCACTGCTGGTTTGAGGCTTCTTCCTGGACACAAAGCTGAAGACATCCTTCAAGAATGTAGAAAACTTTTTGAAGATTCTGGTTTCCACGTAAGAGGACAAACAGTATTTGTAAATATACAGTGCCTGCAGAACTTTGGATAAATTACTTATTTATTTGTTATATGTTCTAGGTTTCTAAGAATTCAATTTCTATAATGGAGGGAACAGACGAAGGTATTTTCTCTTGGTTCACTGTGAATTTCTTGCTGGAACAGTTCAGTATACACAATCCTGGCAACACAGTCGCTGCATTGGATCTTGGAGGAGGTTCAACGCAAGTTACCTTCTCGCCTGACGCTGCACAGGTATGTATAATAACGTTCGAGGAACATTTTGAGGATTTTAGAAAGGGAAAAAAGGTTCAACAGAAATTTAGTAATGTCTTCCAATTCTCTTCAGGAAAAGAAACTCGATGGACACATATATTCTGTAAATATTTTCAACCACAACATGAGTGTATACACGCACAGCTATTTAGGCATGGGTCTCATGGCTGCTCGAAAAGAGATTATAACGCACGGAATGAAGCTGAACAACATAAATCCTCGGACACCCGTCGAATTACGATCCGAATGTATCAATCCTATAGTTTCCACCGAATGGAATTATGGAGGACTTAATTACCTAGTCAAAGGACCTGTTCATGGAGCGCACAAACTAGTGAAGAATCAGAATTTTGCTGGCGGCGAAGTAGATAGACCAATTGTTAACTTTCCAGAGTGCTTGAAGATCATTGAAAAGTATGTTAACGGAATGAAGAATAAACCTGAAGGTTTAAAGGACCACAAGATCTATGCATTTTCTTATTACTTTGATCGTGCCACGGAGGTACAAGCGCTAACACAATATTTCGTTTACGAATGAATGTTAGATGATTAATGGAAAAGATGCATTTATGTTGTCGATGTTTTAGGTTGGTCTAGTGGACCCATTTGCTGGCGGAGTCGTTCAAGTACGCGCATTTCTTAAACAAGCGAAGGAAGCCTGCGATTACCCGAATACTGATCAGCCCTTCATTTGCCTTGATTTAACATACATTTATGTTCTTCTACGTGATGGATTCGGTCTAGAACCCACGACGAAACTATATGTAAGAATACATGAAATTATTATTATCAGACAGCGGATCTTTATGGAAAATAAAAATTTTCCACCTGCATTGCAACAAACTGAAGTGAAATAGAAATTTATTTTGTTTCAAAATATGTTTAGAATAGGCTGAAAAAATATAACAGTATCTCTAAATTATCTCTAAATTTTTCTAATATCTTTACTGCTTTAAATCCGCTGTCTAATTATTATACCTAGCCTGTTTTGAGAACCGAAACCGATACTACAACAGTTTCCAATCACGTTTGTTTGTTTAACAGCTGTACAAGAAGATAACTGGACACGAATTGAGTTGGGCCCTCGGTGCTGCCTTCAATATAATCCAGAACGGTCTTTAACGCACCTGGAACATAGATACAAAGTTATTTTTGCACAAAATTGAAGAAATTGTTAGGATTTATTACTCGTGGTGAAGCCACTTGATTTAGGTAGGAACTATTAACCTATTATCACATTCATTGTTGATGATACGTTTGTTTCCTGAAACAGCGTATCTCAGTTACTAGTACAGTTTCTTTAGACATGCTACTTTGCTTTCGAGCATTGTATTTAGAAAGATTGAAAACAGTGAATGTGTATAAGTTTCCCAATCAGAGAGTCTTATCATTCTCTCAACCCCTTCTTCAATAATTTTTAAATCAAATTTTAATTATTGACAAACTCTAATATTAAAGGACGCTTCTACGAATATATTTACCAAGCTAATTATTTTCAAATCACGAACAATATTAACGTAGAATTATCATGATAATTACGAGTAGTTGAAGGGATTCTCGTGACTGGGAACGGCCATATCTCTTATGTGATAGAAAAGTAGAGGGAGTATAGTTTAGACAAACTGTAATCGATCTAGCGTGTACCTTTTCTATTGTTTCATGAGCGCAATGACACATTTGCAATTCGGAGCCGTTAACTCTCAAAGATGAAATCTATACATATATTTTTTAACGACTTAACTTTTCTTATACTTAATGTATGTATCCTGTTTAAACGAATGGCACTGATGTGTACCGTCACTACATATCACCGAATATTTTTAAAGCGAATCCGATGTCAGCGTTCTGTTAACAAACATTTTTAATACAATTTACATTGCAAACGTCGCGTGTACAAAAGAGTAAGGCCTAAGGTTCTTGTTGAATCGTATAGCGATTTCAGTTTTACAATACCGTCAACGAAGCACATTAACGAAACGTTACATCCTCGGCCAATGAACGTGATTATAGTTGGTGGAAGATTTCTGGTAAGAATCGAATCGTTTCTTACATACATACTAGGTACAGTCAATCACACAAATTAGTTAAGGTATATTAAATTTCTTATTGACTTTGAAATTCAAATGTTTTTAGCAATTGAACAAATTGAATTTTGAATTTCAAGGTCGAGACAGATTGTTACAATTGCTACCTGTCAGTGTTTGCTCGCGAGCCGCCATGCGAGTCAATCTTACTTCTTACATCCTACCTAATTAGGAAATCATTTTTCTTAGAGCGATCTAGAGAATATCAGTTGAGCTGATTTCGGACGCAGGAAACATTTTGTTTTTATAAGAAAAACAAATTTCTTTCTACTTTTTAAAGTATGAGGTCTGTTTTCGACATGGAGTATTTTTCCATGATTTTATAAAAATGTTGAACGTTGTGAGAATCTGTGTTATCCACGTTTTAGTACCTTTCAGATTGTAAGGTGTTGAGAGCTGAAACAGTTTTGTTCGATAAGATCACTCCAGCTTGTTGCCATTAACGTTTAGTATAACCGAGTCCTCGAACTTTGTTAATGAACAAGACCTTTCCAGAACATATATATATATATATATACGTACGAAAATTGTTTCTGTTTCCGACAATCGAATTGTACTATGATCTTCTGTTGCAATTTTCCATGATTCCGCAAGAGTACAACACCTTTGTAAAACGATCATTAGATCCTAAGTATTTTTGCATTAAAGTATGATTAGTACGAATTTTGTCAATGAACGAATTGAATATATATTTTTATTGTTAGAGCTCACTTTATTTAATGGATTTCGAAGTTTCCTATCCCACATCCTCTTCAGAAACGTTCTATAAATGTATTTCCAAATGGTCAGCATTTTAATGTTTGTAAAATTGCTCATGAATTATTTTATACTCGTGTGATCCGTGCACGGGGGTATAATCATTTTCTGTTTGTACAATGCACAGTAGCTGATCGGCAGACCGGGGAACATTGTCCTGCGATGAAAACCGTAATTATGGTTGTGACGCAATGATTGAAGTAACAATCGAGATAGCAATCAATGGCGACAATTGTGCCGGTGACCTGTACTTATTCGATGACAGCAACGCCAGTAATGATAGCTTCTGGCTAACATTGAAAACTTTTTGCACTATATACATTTTATTATCTAATGTTCCTTGCCGCAACGGGGGTAATCAAATTTCGTGAAAGTAGGAAAGCATTATTTAATCATTACAATGTATGCATGTTTACCGTTTCGTAATCTAATTAGAAACAGTACATACTTTGAAAGTAAATTACTGATTGTAAAAAGTATATAATTATACAAGAAACTGAAATTCTTCAAATCATTCAGGTGTATTTTATTATTATGTTCTGCAATTGTAGTATTTAATTACTCTTAACGTTCACCGGGACATTTCTATAATTAACGTTGCAGACATGTAATTTGCATAATGAGTTCTGCTAGGTAGCATATATATATATTTCCAAGTATTTTGCTGTAACGAATGTTGTAATTACTTTCACACAATTGCATTTACGTAAAGCAACGAGACGGTAAACGAGCAAAAACATGCATTTCACGTTGCTGTATATTTGATGTCATTGTTATTTTCCAGACCAGTAGCTTAATGGAGGAGAGAACGTAATTTCCACGTGACGGACATTGTTGCAAAATGAAAGATGCAAAGCACAGCGAGCAATTAGCATGTGCATCAGATAGGGCCGGCGTCTTGTCGCAATATTTTAATGAGTCCGCCTAGAGTCGCTTGGCTCGGTTACACGTGTTTCGTGAATAGAAGGGAAAATTGAGGCGCGGTTTGGTTTAGTATCATTCAATTCTGGCTCGGGGATGAGATAAAACGGGATAAACGTTGCATTGTGCAATGCCGCGCGCTGGTGGCTAGGAAACGTCGTTGTCCTGACGCGATGGGCCCCATCGCCCTGTGGGAATCCCCATAATGCGGTCCACCGTTCGCGTGAACCTGTTACCATTGCGTTACACGCACCAGTCGTAGATTTCTATCAGCCGCATTCAATGTTTCTTTATTAACACTAGAAGACTCCTACGTTCACTAGCAGACGGGATTCCCCGGGAGATCACTGCGCTGTGGAAACCGCTTTCCAAAAGATACTAAATTAGGCCATTTGTTGTCACAGTGCATATCCATTGTAGCGGTACTACTGCATTATTAGACTGCGTATCTTTCACGCAAAATAAAAATTGTCGACGACAATTGCAAGAATCTTGTAAATAATTTGTAATGAAATCCTGAGAAACAAATTGAACGAACACTGTGAACATTTTCAAAACGGAAAATTGAAGAATCAGCAGGATTCCTCAGCCTCGCAAGCGTAGACTAAAAGAAACAAACATCTGTATAAAATGAAGCTGTTCGTGATTCTCTTAATCCACAAAAGGACGCATCTCTTCGGGATGCTCTTCAAGTGCAGTAGCGAAGAAACATTCGTGTTTCTGAATCATAAACGTGGCTAAATGGGACGTGGAATGGCAGCAGGTTTGCTAGCAAGAGTAATTGGTAACTCTTGTTTTCATGAAAGTAAATCCTGAAGGCTGAAGAAGCTCTCGACCTCGGGGACGTTCTTGAAGGTGGAGAGAGGGGTTCGGTGACAGTAAACGAAGAAGGAGAAGAGGAGAGAGAGAGAGAGATAGAGAAGAGTATCTGGCAGTCGTCTTCATCTTGATTAGTGGCTGTTTAAGAATAGTGAAAGTTTCTCTGGCTTGCGTCACGACGCCTTTCCCGAAGACGACGCGGAAATCGACGCCTTCCTCTTACACGGACGATCGATCTTTTCCGCAGTTATCACTCACGTCTGCGCCGCCATCTTGGTTCCCATCGAGTCATAATTATATTGTACACTTGCAACCATATAGTTATATCCTCTTCCTCCACAGTTTTTCATTCTTCTCTCTTTTATCACTTTTATTTTCTGGTCCACCGTTTTTTTAACAATTTTTTGTACGAAGTAAATTTTACAAAATGGTGGCATTTTCAACTAGACGCGTGACTTCCGTTTCCTTCTTGAACTTATTACAGTTAATGACACTATAATGATTAGCCTGTGAGTCTGCGCGCACTTATGGCATCCGCACAAATTAGCGAAATACAAGAACCCGTGTGTATCATCATTTCACCCGTGTCATAACAGGCTTTTAAAAATTACAGAGTATGATTGAGGGTTTTTTAATGAATTTGCCGATATAATTAAACATTTTTTGTAGATATCTTATTCTGTAACTGTAATCATCTTTTTGTACTTATACGCGGCCTGTATCCTCATTAACAGAACAACTCTATTAATTACCCAGCTCAATGAATTCTTATTTATGCAGTCTCTCGTCGCATACATTTGTTATTACCATCTTTTAAGAAAGTTCCTCGTGACGTAGCCGAATCTTTTCGTTGTTCAGTGTTTCCTCAAACCGCCGGGGCAAATGGATGACTAAAGGCTCGTAATTAATATGTCCTATATTGTTTATGGAAGAGAAAGCGTGCTCGACGATAATTCTTCGAAATCTGCGAGCTAGCATTATGATATTTAATATCACAACGTGACACCGTACGCAGTATCACCGAAAGGTACTTCCATCTTCAAATTATTATAAATCCTCAAAAACAATGTTTCCAAAATAATGCAAATTAAAACTTCTGTAAAAACTTCCTTGATTTTTTTTCAAGTTTCAATCTTCCAGATCATGGTAGATTCAGTTCCCCAATTTGAGTTTTCTTCAAAGAGGACGTGCCTTCAGTTTTTCAGTTACTGTGTCGTATAAAACAATCTCAGGAGATAATTAGGAGATATGAAAATAGAGGTTTCGAGCTTCAAAATGAACCACGGTTCGTGTCCGTAAGATTAGTTTGAAGAAATTATAATATTCCAAACCGAAACTGAATCGCGGTGCGTATGGTTAATCGGTGCGAGGTGTTCAGGTGGACAGGTGGAACCGAAAAAGAGGGCGACGAGTCAAGGGTAGAGGAAAACGAGGCTCCGATTCGAAGGTTCACTCACCCCGAGTGTTGGAAAGCAAATATGAGAGGGTAGGGGGGGATTTATGGTCGCGACCGAAATTTGTTCCGATTTTTGGAAGGAGGTCGAGGAATGACCTTTCGATCGACGCATCATCTCCTCCTTGTACCCTTAATCCCCGTCGGCCGTTGCAGGAAGCCGAAAAATCGCTGTGAAAGTTGCCTTCTGGCAGACGTTCTCCTCGCATCTCTGCCTTTCATGCTCTCTCTCTCTCTCTCTCTCTCTCTCTCTCTCTCTCTCTCTCTCTCGCTTTGTGGTGTCTCTTATTCTCTCTCCACCTCTTCTCTCTCTCTTTTCGTGCTCCTGCCTCTCGTTCCCTCTCTTACCTGTTAGTTTTCCAGGGTTTCTCAGGTAGGATTTCTTACGAGAGCATCTTCTCAACTGCGTAAGAACGTGAGAGAGAGCTCGCTTTCGTTTCCTCCTTCTTCCTTTCTCGACGACGACGACGACGCGACGCACGCTGCTAACTCATTCCGCTTTCCCCACGATTCATGATTCGAACCGAAGAGTCATCCTTGGCCTCTTCCCTTTTCTCCCCTGTTTCTGATCTTCGTCCTTCTCTTCATTGATCCCGAAGAACGAAGACCGTTTTGGCCTCCCGATATGGTGGTTCCCTGGCCGCGACTCGTTTCCAGGATCGTAAGGGTGCAGGATGCGCCCTTGAGGAAAACTAATGTTGTATTGAACTACCGTATCGTATTGAAGAAAATGAATTTTTGCCTTGATATGTTTTGGAGAAGCTGAATCTTGATTGTAATATCAAAAATCACTTGTCTTCTATTACTAGCGGTCACCCCGCTACCAAAATGGCTGACAGCTACACACGTAATGGACTAAAATAGTTTCGTGGTGAAATGACACGGTCTAGTTGTTTATAGATATAGAAATAGACGGTTGGAATGCCCATCTGATAAAAAACTTCGCTGTTCGAAGAAGAGGAACTCGCGAACTGTATCGTCCGCAGTTCTTCAGGATCGTCTGCTCCCACCACACGCGAAATTTCGCAAAATTGTTGCAACGAGAACGTCGAGGAGAATTCTAGACCGTCGTGATTGCTTCCACCGAGCTCTACACATTCCATGACCTCGTCTATTGCATTCATTCTCGCCTCGAAACTGGCTGGGTCACGCATTGCGATTGCAACCGACGCCATTTTGATCCTGCCGAGAGCGAAAACCATCCGATCAAATTTTTTTCCTGCTACTTCGAATTGCTTTCGAGTTCTTCTTACTTGGATTAGTAAACGAAGACCGCTAATACAAGAATATAAAACTATAGAAATATAAAAATATCTAATTAAGAATTAAAAATTCTTTAAATGCAGTCAGTAATATCGGCGGTGGAACAATGGGTGATTAAAAAATGGTTTAAGTGCGGCCGGTAAGAGTAACTTCGACTATAATTCCTAATCCGATGTACTCAATTATGCCAGCGCTCGTGCAACAAAAAAAGATGGTGCGCGAGCAAGAGAATGCTCGTAAAAAGTTCAGTTGAGCAGTAAAAAGAGTAGTACAGCAAATCACGAGTTATATAATTTTACTGTCATAGTGTTTCGACACTCGTGATTCCGCCGATCGCATCTCTCTAATAAAAATCAATCGGAATGGATCGTCGACCGGTGGGAAAAATGCGAGCCGGCCGGAAGCGATCGATCGGGGGGTCGCAATTAAACGTTATTCCACGTAGATGCTGACTAAGAAAAAGGAAAGTAGTGAAACGCAATTGGTATTTTGCTATTATGCAGCTTATCGGCTCGTTCGGGAACGTTTATTGGCCTTTTGACCTTAGCTTTCACTCGATTAGGTCCTTTTCTTCCTTGTTTCACTGACCGAGCGTGATCACCTACGGTGTCCAGCATACTGTTAGGCGAGCTCTCGCGTGCACGATCGGTCTTATCGATTCTAACGTTAACATTATTCCTCTTCTCGTTATTATTGCGCAACGGGCCATGATTGCGAGATCGTATTCGCTGTAGTCATCGTACTATCGCAAATTTTTGTCATGCACTATCGTTGTCAACACTGTGTGGGAAACGTTACAAGAATGACTGGCATCTGGTGACTCAATTCACTGTACTTTACTTGAAATGCATTATCGCAGGTTATTGCAAACAAATTTATTATGAAAGCCATAATAACGTTGCAAACTTCTTTGGATCTAAAACTTACACTTTTATTCGTCATCACAATGAAAATGTTCCATAATTCATGTACTACTTCCATAAAAAATGAATTAAGTAATATGAACTAAATATAAATTGAATATAAAAATGAATTAATAAAAGGACTTCAAAAACACACTTAATAAGTACTTAAAATTCTCAATAAATTTTTAAGAACTTTTATAACATCATATAATATTAATAACAAAATAGAAATAAACGTTTAAGAATATTTAATGACATATGCCTATACGAATAAAAAGAAGAATATACACATCCCAATACAAATAAAAAGAAGAGATAAATGTTCAAGAATGTTTAAGAAAAATATAATAATGTAAATGAAAAGATGCAAATCTGTCTGATAACATATATAACAACATAAAAGAAAACAGAAGTCGTAGTTAAAGTTACACTGTTCCCGCACAATCGCTATAGTTATTCAATCACGAAAGGGAAGAATTAATATAGACAAGTGGATGCTCTGACAAATTAATAGTCGATAGCTTTCCATTTAGGTCAGTTTCGGAGCTTGTCTTACAGAAGTCATTAATGACAGTTCTATTGCCAACGGCACTGTCTTTCAGAACCAATTATCCTCCTCGTCAAGACCAATTATTTTCTACCGTATTTCGTTACGACAGTCAACAGGTGGTCTAGCAACACTAAATCTATAGGCACACACCGGCAGCTTCCGATTTCTACTGTTTGCGCTTCTTCTCGGTTGTTTGACCGGGTGAAAGTCAAGCGCGTAATGCGTCTCCGTTTGATGATACTTCCTTAAACAAATCACGCTTCTCAAACAACTATTTTCACCCGGTCCAATTGGAAATCGCGATTCTCTGCAAGTTTTTTTAATACCACGACAGACTAAATTTTATGTGGGCGTATATTGCTACTATAGCGTTCTCTTTTAAATAACAATGACTACTCTGTTAAATAATTATTTAAACTTTGCGTTATATACTCTGTCCGATTTAATTGAAAATTGCAATTTTATACTCTAAATTCGCAGGAAATCTAGATCTACTTCGAATTGATCTATCGTTGATAATTTCTACACAAAATAAATTATTCCTATTTTTATGACGTTTCTACGGATTCAATGTTTCGTGTTTAAAATAAAGCTAATTTTAGTATCGCGATTTTGAGACTTCTTCTTTATCGTAGACGCCATATTGTTGCGAACAATTCGCTTTGAATATAAAATAATTTCTTAGTTCAATGAATATTAATATCTATTAGTTTATTTCAATCCCCTATTTTCGTATTGTTTCCAGATTTAAGATTTAAAATATTTAAGAACAAAGTTAATCTTTCCCTCTAGTTATGGACGCCATATTTGTTCGGACACTTCAGTTTAGCATAAGTAAAAAATATCTTCTTGACTCATCATAGAATGTTACCTCTATTTTTATATGGTTACTAGATTCAACATTTAACTCATCGAGAGTGGGTGCCTTTAAAAATTGTACAATAAATGCCGACGCTAAGTGTGATTTAGATAATTGTTTATCAATGTTTCTAAACATATTTCTAAGGTACTTTATCTAAATTCCTTTTAATAAGTCGATCTTCTAATCAAACAGCATCCAAATTGAATTAATCTCTAAAAACTAGAGAGACAATCGTATAAGCCATAAGCCTTCAAAATATTGGGCCAAAACAGACCAGAGACCCTAAAAAAATTTTCAATTATTTGCTTAACAATCTGAACAAGATGTATCCTAACAAATTAACATCTGAAGATATTTTGGTAATCTCACTACTACTCCAGATCACCCCCAGTCCAATCATCATCATCATCATCATCATCATCTTTACCCTCGCCCCAGGATCGCAGGAGGAAATCAACAACCACAATGATTTATGTAAAAATACATAAAAAAGCTTTATTTCGCCACCGTTTTCTTGCAAAAAGTAACGTATAAAAAACTTGTAAACCTAGTCGTCGTCGTCGTCGTTTCGCTTCTAATAACCATTCGGGTCATCATCATCATCATCATCATCATTATCGTCGTCATCATCGTGAACATCATCAACATCATCGTCATCATCATCATCATCATGATCGTGGTCATCGTCGTGGTAATCATCACGGTCATCATCGCGCTGTAGATCGTTCTCGCGTAAGTCGTAATCAAAATCGCGAACATCCGGGGACCGTTCGCCGGCCGATGATCTATCGTATCGTCATTCGCCGTGCGATCTATAGATCGTAGTCCGCGCGATCCGTAGGTCCCCGTGCTCGTCACCACGGTCGTCCACGTGGGATCACAGTGTGCCGCGTCCGAAAGGATCGCCGTTGAGCCAGGCCCGAAGCCGTGGCCGAAGTCATTAATGCGTGCGTGGGAGTTTGTGGGCCGATTGCGGGTAGAGGAGGATGATCTGCGGGGCCAGCACAGCTGACTAGTAGGGCCCCGAGCCGCCGGGTGCACCGTAGCTCGAGCTTGGTCCGCTGGGGCCACTGCCGCCGATTCCACCACCGATTCCACCACCACCGCCACCTCCGTGACCGTCCAAACCACCACCGATTCCTCCGCCGATTCCTCCGCCAATGCCTCCGCCAATTCCTCCACCAATTCCTCCACCGATGCCTCCGCCAATGCCTCCGCCGATTCCTCCGCCAATGCCTCCGCCGCCACCGCCGCCGGTGACTTCCTTCTGCAATTTCAAAAACGAGATTTAGACATGGTAGCCTCGCTGCTGTTTCTTGTCAAAGTCGATGGAGGCTTTTGAGAATCTTCAGGTTATTTTGTCAGTGAAATATTTTTGTCTACTGTCTTATTAATACGTTCACCGTTGAATCCCGACTGTACCTCAAGAACCTCTCTAAAGGCTCCGTAATACTTTTTAAGAGAACACCAGAATGATCACGATATCCTTCTCTCAAGCATAAATATTTCACTGACAATCGTACGACTGCCGACCACCCGAAAATTCTAGGACCTCTTACCAACTTCTTCCTCCAAACTTCACAGACCCTGTCTCAAAATCCCCAACACAGTAAACTAGTAGCCATCGTCTTACCTGTGTCTTGTACTTGATGAAGTAGACCTCCGGCTTGCTGGGCTGCGTGGGTGCAATAGTCGGCAGGTTGATTTCGGGCGCCTCTTCCGGTTTCTTAACCAACACGTAGATGAGCGTCTTCTGTTCATCTTGCTGAGGCAGAGCCGGGATCACCGGAGCAGTTGGCGTCGGTGGAGTCGGCGCCTTGATGAAGATAATCTTGTAGTGTTTCTGGGCTGGTGCTGGTGCAGGCAGAGGTCTGCTGGGCCTGTCTTCAGGGGCCTCTGGTGGCGGTACGTGAACGTAGATGTGCTTCTGGATCAGAGAACCACCTCCGAATCCACCACCACCGCCGCCACCACCGCCGCCGCCTCCTCCGAGTCCACCTCCAAATCCACCACCGAATCCACCGCCGAATCCACCGCCGAATCCGCCGCCACCACCTCCGCCACCACCTCCGCCGAGTCCTCCTCCGAATCCTCCTCCTAGACCTCCTCCAAGGCCACCTCCAAAGCCACCTCCATGACCTCCGCCCAAGCCTCCACCGATTCCGGTGGATCCACCCCCGCTAGGAGCTCCATAGCTAGAGCTGGGCTGCGAGTACGAGTAGCCGGCTTCTGGTCGAGCCATCGCCGATGCGGCGAGCACCACGATCTGCAATCGGAAAATAGGATTTTCTTCACCTCTGTACACCTCACGCAAGATTTTCGAAAGGGTCTAAACCTGGTTTGATTGGGCAAAGTAGCTTATCTTGGGCCTAGTGAGTGGTTTGTTTAGAAAATTGTTATTATCGTATTCCTGACTTCTTTCCGAGTAAAACGAATACCCACATGACACCATTCGGTGCAAGTATATTTATATGCAGTTTAAAGCGATTATGTAGAACCTTCAGACGATTTTCGAAGCTTTGGGTGAATCTATGAGAGAATTTGATATTTACGAAAGACTGAGGTAGATATTAAGATCGAGGGAAACCGAGATTACGTAGAGCAATTTCATCGTCATCGATGACGATGATCGAGTGCATTCGTATCGTCTAGAATTGCATCTGCATCGTCTTCTCGGTCGTCATCGGTCCCGCTCTCTCTCTCTCTTCACTTTCTCCCGTAGCGTCTCCCTTTCTATTCTCTCCAGAAATTCTCGTTTTCCCTATTCTCTCTCGCTTCTCCTCTTTCTCTTTCGTTCCTCCGGATCTCACGGTGCACTTTCACACGAAGACAACTATCGCGCGATCTCTTTGTTAAGTCTTGTTTTTATATTTCCAACCGTTCAACGGGAATTCCAGATTTTCAGAGCACATTTTGGATCGCTTTCATTCGTACACCTGTTCTTCTTAATTTGGATGGAATTTAGTTCAATTCGAAACGAAAGAATTCTCTTTTGTATCAATAAAACAAGGCAGGCAGGAATGAGTAAGGGACAATAACTTTTAAATATAATAAATAAAATAACACTGAACGATACAATTTACTAAATTTCTAGAATCCTCCGAAACCAATAAATCAAACAAAATTAAACTATAATAATAGAAAATCTTCTGTGGCTTCGAGTTAATATTGTCCTACGGTGTCTACAAAAATCGAATTTACTAGACTAAATCTCCAGCATTATTCTTGACCAATAAATCAAATAAAATGAAAAAACCAATGGAAAATCTTTGGTTGCTGCTACATTTTTTGAGTCGACACTTCTCCTTCTACTAGATTAAGTTGCTAGCACCCTTCAATGCCAAGAAATAAAATGACTTAATAATAATAAACAAAATTCCGTGCAGCTTGTTCGCACCCCACCATCCCAACCAACGTCACTTCCTCACGCACTCGATATCAAAACGAACAAGACTTGGAAGTCGGAAAAGAAGAAAACGGGTGGGAAATTCGAACGAACGGCGGGAGATTCGAACGAGCGGCGCGCAATACTGAAACCGGAAGCGTCGCCGAAGAGAAAGACCGCAACCTCCGAGAGGGTAAGATAAATGGGAACAGCTCGAAGACAACGGATAGGTGTGTTCGACTCACCATGAATGCCCTCATGGTTGCTGCTGTTCCTTAGGTTTGAGGACTGATGCTCCGTGGATGCCACGGTGCCCCTTTTATACCAGCCCTGGCCCCACTCGCATCTCGACCCATCACCTATGCTGATGAGACTCCGTCGCGAATCTCTCTCTCTCTCTCGCTCTCTTTCCCTCTTTCTCCACTGTCACCGATTCCCCGTAGCTGTTATACTCGCCGACGTTTCTTTTTCGACGTTTCCTCCTTTTTTCGATCAGTTCGGATTTTCACGAAGAAAACTCGTGAAGAAAATTTTCGAGAAAAACACGGGGACTCGGACGGCCCTGAACTCTGGGTCTTCTGGAGACCTTCTCTTACCTGGGGGCCGACCGGAAGTGCCAGAAGAAAGATTCGCGCGCTTTTTGGCAAACGCGCAACTTTCTAAACGGCGTCTAATGCTCGCGCCTTCGCGGAACGGACAGAATTTACGCGTTTGCGTAATGACACCTGTGAGACCTTGCGTGCACGCACCGGAGAAAATTGAGGATGAACGCCCGTAAACTGTGCATCATTGTCTTTCAAGTATTTTTTGGAGTACATCGTTCGTCTTGCTCAGCCCCTTGCACGGATTTTCTTCACTGCGAAACTGTGGTCAGAGATTCTTTCCGTCATTTCGTACAAGATTTATCACTAGACTGCGGATTTTATGCATTTATGACAAAAGTGGGTATGTACAATCTAAAACAGTGGACCTATGAAAAAGATTTAAGGCCACCAGTGTATAAGTTCCACGTTAATGAGATAATTAAAAGAAGAAAGAAATGTTTATTTGGCTCCTGGGTCTTGCAATCAATGCAAACATTTTTTATTTTGCATAAAGATCCGCAGTGTATTTATCACATAAACAAATTTTTTAAAGTCTGCAGTTCATGGCTGTCTTTTGTCAGATCTTCCAGCTCAAGATCTTTTAACTTCCCTCTTGGTATAGCACAATTATTAAAAATCCTATTCATAGTGGGTACAGTGTTAATATGATGGTGGAAAACAATATAACAGTATTTTGGAATTGTTATGTTTATGCTGCTTTAAATTGCATCATTTTTGTCATAAGTGTACAGAAGAATTTTATTTCGGCAATGGAGCTGTTGAAAATGTTGATATCAATGAGTAAAATCATTACTGTGATAATATACAGATTTTCAGAAATAGATACTCCAACTATAGTGTGCAGGAAGAAAGTGTGATGATGCGTGTGGAGATGTTTGCGAAACCAAATATACACAAAAATAGCTTGAAGAAAGAGAAAGTCATAGAAAACGTAATCCAAAATGTATTAGAATAACTCGTCGTGGATGTCTGTTGCGCATAGCGAAGACAGTAGAAAGATGAATTATGGCCGGAGATAAATCTGCGTTCTTCGAAAATGGTGATAGCGTCCCTTTGTTTTACATTTTTCATCTCGGGAGTGTGCAATCTCTTTTCTACAGAATTAACAAATATACTCAAAGATAAAAACATGATATCTCTTTATAATTCAAACAGCTATCTTTCTTAAATTCAAATAATTACTATTTTCTAGATGGAAAGTGTATAAAAAATGATCAGACCTTTTTGAGAGGTTCTTTGCAATCAGCGAAACAATTTATTGTTGCAAAAGACTAACTCTTTTAAATCCATCACCGAACATATATTCTGCCGCGATAATGTAAAATTAAGCAGACAGAGAATGATTGTTAAAAATTTAGAAGGTACTGTAAAGCATTGACAATTGAACACAAGAACAAGACCAGCATGATCGGCCAGCGGAGAAGGGTATCGCGCGCATCTCCTGATTGCGAAACCGAAAGTCTTCCACTTCCTGCGAGGAAGTCTCGTCCTCCAACCGGAGAAAGGGAACCTCGAAAACCAATTTGACCCAAATCATTTTTTTCGTGGGTACGCTACGCACGACTTTCCATTTTTTTCTTCTTCTTTCGGACAATAACGCCCACGCGCGCCGTTGTGGCGGGACCTTCAAATTGTTGACCAACAGCTGATTGTGTGGTCCACATCTACTATCTACTGTTCCATTTCTCAAGAATTTGATAAACATTCATTGGAAAATTCAGCTTTACGTTTTACTCGAAATTTAAGGTCAGCAGACACTGATGAACAATAACATTGTAACGTATACGATATAATCAAACGTGTTAGTTTCTTGCGAAATTAAATTGTTTTGTTTGTCGAGATGACAACAACGAAATTTTTATAGAATTAATTTACTAATTAATGTAATATGTTGATTACCAAAGCTTGTACTTTGTTCAAAAAATTATAGACGACATTTTGGCTATTCATCCCCTAAACATGAAAAACTCATAAGCTATTTAATGTCCCATATATAATAAAAAGATTAAAACTAAAATAATCCATATCTGATAATTTAATATAATATGCATTGGTTACCAGAAGCTTGTATTTTGTTTAAAAATGTACACGAGATTAAATATATCGACTAGTCATGCTCCTAACAGGAAAAGTTAGTAAATAATTTAACGCTATGGTAAACTATGTTAATGTCCCATCTGAAACTTGAAAGTAGCATCATTTCTGTTCTTAGAAGTTGGGACATCAATGCCACTAAAATGGAAAGGGAAGTTTCAAACTGAAAGCATTTAATACGCGGTGAAAGGGTTAAGTCATAAGATCGATAAAAACAAAAGAAAAAGGTGATGCAAGCGCATTTTTTTTCGTAGAAACACACAGAAGAGGTACAGGAAATCGTAACACACGTTAGCAATCCTACAGAAATGTACCGGAAACTATAACAGTTTTGTGGTTCATTTTCTGAAAGTATTCTCTGTCTAATGCTTAATTGAACCTGTGATTTCCTCGGATTGAACGATTATGGTCGCCTCGAAATAATGAAAGTGGTATTGGGGATATTGAACCACATCTATCACGTATCTACGTATAATATATTTTATAAAGCAATCATTCTAATAAATACATTAGATATTAATGCGTGGTATGTGTTTAAATGTGAAATCGCAATTTTCAAGAATTTTATAAATCATTTATTAAAGAATACACTTTGGGGGTGCAACGTTATTTATATTTTTTTAAAATCATGTGAGTAGTAAAATTTTGTACAGTGCAATTTTATCAGACAACTAAAATATAGAAATTAGGACAACCGAAATATTTAGGGAGAATACAATAATCCCAAACAGAACCAAAATCTGCAAAAGAAAATAAACATGTTGTGTACAAACCCTGTTTGCAGAACGATAAATCAACGCGAAGAAATCGAAACGGTGGAAAGAAATATAAATGGCTATAATTGGATGGTTATTTGAAGTGTTTCCCACACAGTAGGATAAATAAATAAAAGAAAGGTTAACCGTGGTTAATGTAGCATCACCGTCGAGCAAGAACGGTTTTTGCTGCGGTAAGTAAGTGGAGTATCTCATAAATGGGGAAGCTAGACTGCCAGGACCATTAAAGGACAAATAGATCTCCTGCTGATTGCTTCAGAGATCTCGGGTAGCGTTTACTATTGCGTCGCCATAGTCGCCGCCCAAGATGCAATACAATTTTCTCGCCGGGAATGATACAATTCGTTTAATCCTCTCGGCGTTTCCTTTTTTCCACCGTTTAATCGTTTCCCTAATGAAATCGTCCAACGCTTCGCGACGTCCTCTTCTAATAGAGAACTGGTGTCGCAACGATCACACGGGAATCACTATACAGGGTGAGTCGCCTAACACTTCAGCCTGCAATGTCTTCATTTGTATCAGTACTTTTAATTACAGAGAAAAATGTCTGGGACAAATGTTTCAGGATAAAAATGTTCCTGCCTCTTCCATCTCCAGAGAAAAGAAATCATTCAGATGCAGAAGATACTTCAAGGTCATATTTCTTAATACCCCAGGGTCATTAGTGTTCTTTGATATTGAAGAATGATTGAGGAATGGTTAGTTATGAGTGATGTTTAAACAGAATTACGTCACGGCTCATTTGTCATTTTATTTGAGAAGGAGTGAGAGACGATCGGAGATTAACTCGAAGGTCATTTGAAGGGCAATATTTATACACATGGTTGAATTTGTATTTCGTCAATTATATTATATGTTATATAATTATATGTTATACTAATGTATAAATTCAATATGTATTTCGATCGTAATTTACAGGTTCGATCAGTGATAAACACACTGTTAACATGTATTATATTCACATTATTTTTCGGACGCAAAATTTACTCTTGAGAATGATCCACATCAGGATCGAAACGTTGAGTTTTTGAATTAATTTGCAAAATTGCTTGTGTTTATCACTGATCGAACCTGTGCGCCGATGCCATCACACATTTGTTATACTAATGTGTTGCCCTTCGATAAATATAAGGAAGGCATTCATGATCATTTGTAGGTCGTTTGAATGCCATGTGCAGATCAGTTGGAGGACTATTATACACAGTTTTTAATAATCCCGAAGATAAAAACATAAATTCAACTATTTCTAACATGTTGCCCTCCAAATAACTTTCAAATGAGTTTTGACATCTTTGTTGAAGATGTTCGGTAGAATCGATAGAAACAGGCAGAAATAATCAAATAGAAGTACACACAGTACAGTTAGTGGAATGAAAATTATTCGACCAATCAAGGAATAAACAATGGCAGCACAAGTGGGATAGTAGAATGCAATTCGAAATTTTGTCGATACAGGTGAAAGCCATTAGGAAAACGAGGAAAAAAGCAAGAAAACAATCGCGATCGAAAGCCCCGAGAGCGTAATTGCGAGGCGAAAGGGGGCTAATTAAATTTCTTGAAAATTTCCTATTTGCTAATAAGACCGTACTTGATCGCGCCAGGCTAATGAGACCGAAGGTTACGAAATCGCAGTAACGATGAGACTTTTAAAACTCGCAATAAATCGGGACACGTCATCGTAACTGCGTTCTATACCACTTGCGAAACCCTTGCCGAATTCGATTGATAAAACGCTGACTCGACTGATTACAATTGTTTCCTAGCGTTCCAAGTTTCGACATCCGATAGACAATTTGCACAAGATCAAAAAAATTCTAAAATACAACGTAGAATGTAAATATAAAATAGAAGTAAAAGAAATAGTAATACGATATAAAATAAGTACAATGTATGAATTAAAAGTATAAAACGATAAAAAATAAATGCAATTATGAGCACAATATCAAAATAATTATAAGGTAGGAATGGTACAGAGCAAACGTAAAAATGAAAGGAACAATAGAATATAAATTAATAAAATGTGAATTAAAAAAGGCGATAAACGTAATTCCACAGTCGGCAACAAAATGCACGCGAGTGGGCAATTAAAAGTGGGAAAGGAGCGGTGCTGAGGCAAACAACCGAGTCTCGTTAATTTTCTTTTATTCACTCGGAACCGTGAATTATTATGAATGAGCAATTATTTTCGGAGCGGTATTAATTCGCGAGATTATTAAGAGGCAGTTTGTCGTGTGTTTGCAACGCGTCTCTAACTGCACGTGTGTGTGTATGTATCCCCGTTTTGCAGAGCTCTGGTTCCACAAAGGTATTCCTTTCCATCGTTCCACACGTTGTACACAAGAAGAGTTCTTTTGTAAGGCTCTTCCCGCTTTTATGAGACTGTGCTCGCCGGTTTTCCCATGACCGTTTCACATACAGATCCGACTGATAAAATACAAAAAAAAAGAGCATCGAGAACGAACGCGCCATCATAATTCCACGTACGTAGGTGTACAGTCTTCTCCTCGGCCGTGTTTCTAATACGAAGTCCTATTTCAGACGATTTGAAGCGCGCGGTTTCTACACTGCCCTGAATCCAACAGAATTCATATTTCTCCGCGACCTGTTACAGCGGATTCACAGGGCTGTTCTCGTTCCGATAGTTATTCAACCATTCGCTGGATAGTTTTTAATTGGTTTTTAACGTCGATAACTCGCCGATGATGGTGTCGCAAGGGGGCGTTACGAAAGCCAATGTTTAAAGGAGCACATTGTTTAAAAGTACGAATATTTCAGCACCTGTTGGAATTTTTAAATTATGTACGAGTTACAGCGAATCTTATAGAAGCTGTCTTCTGAAGGGCACAGCAAGGTGGGAATGGATTTCATCAATTTTTTCTGAAGAAAGTAATTGACTTTGCTTCTGAACAAGTGTTTCATTCAAAAGTACGTACATTTGAAATTGTGAAAAATTTGTGAGTTACAGTGAATCTTATAGAAGCTGTCTTCTGAAGGGCACAGCAAGATGGGAATGGATTTCATCAATTTTTTCTGAAGAAATTAATTGACTTTGCTTTTACACAAGTTGCTCGTTTAAAAGTACGTGTATTTGACTACATATAGTAATTTTTTGATTGGGAAATTTTGAAAAATCTACGAAATACAATGAATTTTATAGAAGCTGTCTTCTGAAGGGCACAGCATGGTGAGAATGGATTTCATACATTTTTTCTGAAGAAATTAATTGATTTTGCTTCTGAACAAGTGTTTCGTTCAGAAGTACGTACATTTGAAATTGTGAAAAATTTGTGAGTTACAGTGAATCTTATAGAAGCTGTATTCTGAAGGGCACAGCAAGGTGGGAATGGATTTCATAAATTTTTTCTGAAGGAAATTAATTGACTTTGCTTTTACACAAGTTGCTCGTTTAAAAGTACGTGTATTTGACTACATATAGTAATTTTTTGATTGGGAAATTTTGAAAAATCTACGAAATACAATGAATCTTATAGAAGCTGTCTTCTGAAGGGCACAGCATGGTGAGAATGGATTTCATACATTTTTTCTGAAGAAATTAATTGATTTTGCTTCTGAACAAGTGTTTCGTTCAGAAGTACGTACATTTGAAATTGTGAAAAATTTGTGAGTTACAGTGAATCTTATAGAAGCTGTCTTCTGAAGGGCACAGCAAGGTGGGAATGGATTTCATAAATTTTTTCTGAAGGAAATTAATTGATTTTGCTTTTACACAAGTTGCTCGTTTAAAAGTACGTGTATTTGACTACATATAGTAATTTTTTGATTGGGAAATTTTGAAAAATCTACGAAATACAATGAATCTTATAGAAGCTGTCTTCTGAAGGGCACAGCATGGTGAGAATGGATTTCATACATTTTTTCTGAAGAAATTAATTGATTTTGCTTCTGAACAAGTGTTTCGTTCAGAAGTACGTACATTTGAAATTGTGAAAAATTTGTGAGTTACAGTGAATCTTATAGAAGCTGTCTTCTGAAGGGCACAGCAAGGTGGGAATGGATTTCATAAATTTTTTCTGAAGGAAATTAATTGATTTTGCTTTTACACAAGTTGCTCGTTTAAAAGTACGTGTATTTGACTACATATAGTAATTTTTTGATTGGGAAATTTTGAAAAATCTACGAAATACAATGAATCTTATAGAAGCTGTCTTCTGAAGGGCACAGCATGGTGAGAATGGATTTCATAAATTTTTTCTGAAGAAATTAATTGATTTTGCTTCTGAACAAGTGTTTCGTTCAGAAGTACGTACATTTGAAATTTTGAAAAATTTATGAGTGCAGTGAATCTTATAGAAGCTGTCTTCTGAAGGGCACAGCAAGGTAAGAATGGATTTCATAAATTTTTTCTGAAGGAAATTAATTGATTTTGCTTCTAAACAAGTTGAATGAATGTATGAGCTAGAAAATTTGTCGTAAATGTGCTGGTAACAAAGGCAGTATCGAAGATTGCTATAGTCCATGTGGAGAGGACGGGAGGCCCGATTCGAGCAGGAACAATGGCCAGGTGTCACTGGCTCGGGTCCGCTCGGCCAGAGTTCGTCGAATTCGTGAAAAATTCCCTTTCTAATACGCGACCGTTGCTCCGATACGTATATGTAGACAGATAGGCTACTCTCTTTGAGATTCTACGCCATGTTCCCATGGCCGTTCCGCATTTCGGTCGGTCGAAAGAATCCGCCAACCTTTCTACCTCGGAGCGGTCGAGTCCGTTCTCCTAGTGGGACGTCCGGCTGTTGAGTGATACAGACACAGAAACAGAGAAACCAACGAACACAGAACACGCAGAGAGAAAGAGGAAAAAAGAAAGAGAGAACCCATACCTACACAGACACGTAGGAGAGACACCAGGGAGACCGAAACTTCTACTTTTCCCATTCACCAGGACTTACGCGGCTGGTTACGTGCTTGCTCGTTGTTACTCCTCTCGCGGCATCTGTTCGTGATGTCCCATCCTAGCGTCGCGATTAAATCGTCCACTCTTGCGATTCCTCATTGCCAGTGGCTCCCAACCACCTCATAATACTCAAAATTAATCAGCCTTCCACCTGGACGGAACTTCGTCATCGAAAGCTCTTCACCCTATGTCCTATGAATTTATTTTGTGATCATAGTTATATGGTTAAAGTACGAATAATGTGTGTGTATTGTATGCATGTACGTGTGTGTATTAACAGACAACCCTATGTATAGTTAAATTTATAAAATAGAGAATCGGAACAGAAGAATTCTAAAATTGTAATTGCCAACGAATTATAAAAGAAGATCAGATCGAAACGAGTTCCCGCGACAAACACGTCTGTCACGACTGGTTATCCGTGTGTCTTGTTTTACAAATAAATACGGCTTATTCCTTACATAGTCCTCCTCTTGCTTTCCGAAAGACTCCGCACGGCGCGAGGGTGAATCAGTCTATTTTTAAAGGAGAGTATTGTTTAAAAGTATATATATATTTTAGCATCTGTAAGAATTGTATAGTTGGGAAATTTTGAAAAATCTATGAGTTACAGTGAATCTTGTAGAAGCTGTCTTCTGAAGGGCACTGCAACGTGAGAATGGATTTCATCAATTTTTTTCGGAGGAAATTAATCGATTCGGTTTTTAAACAAGCACTTCGTTTAAAAGTACGCGTATTTTAGCATACGTAGAAATGTTTTGGTTGAGAAATTTTCAAAAATGTATGACTGACAATGAACAATTTTAAAAAATTTCGATTGTCAAATTAAATTCCGTATGTCCTTCTGTACATTTCCAAGACCCAACCGTTTCTCACTTTTCAACACTTTTACCGTTTAGAACCCCTCTCGGCCAAACAATTTCGTTTTCGTAATAAAATTAGCAAGACCTCGCCACGAAAATTGGCTTTTAAAATAGCGATTTGTGTAGTAAAAGACTCACACGTGGTGCATAGAGTCTGTGTGGTTATCATAAGTTAGCAAATTCGACACACTCAAAGTAAACATCGACGTTCTGTTTGACCATCCTAAACGGCACCCAGGCTACCGAACCTAGTGGACGACGACGCGAAAACCAAATCGCTGCGAGCATTATTTTAGCACGTATCCTATTCATCATTTTTATTTTTGACTTTCGTCATGTCGCCGATACCAGATAGCGTTTGAAACGGACTTTCGCTGAAAAATGAATAGGTCGAGGAGGTTCTTGGCCGTGTTCGTCCTCGTGACCCAAATCCTGCGGACTCCTTTTCCTGTTGGGCCCACTCGACCACGTCGACGCACATTTATTTTTAAAATAGACTGCCCGCGCTCCACACAATTCGATTTATAACGCCGAACATGCCGAACATGCCAAAAATAACAGGATCAAAATTGTCTAAAATGGCCAAACTGCTTCAGAGACGCTCACAAAAAATATTCTGCAATCATTCTTGCAGTTTGCACACTAAATCTCGAGTGATCAATATTTGTTGAAATGTATAATGCAAAAATACATTTTTTGAAAATGTTCAACTGCTTCAGCACGTTCCCAAAAATAATTCTACAATGATCCTCATCGGAAGATTTGAACGTTTCATCGAGACAATTTTGTCGAGGAATGTCGGGCAAAAGCGTTCCCCAAAACAGAGAGTTTAGGTAAAGATTTTGTGGAGGTTGAAAGGAGAAAATTAGTGGAATGCCATAAATACTCTCATGCTCGGTGTATTACAGAGTTCAGCGGCCGTTTAACGCGTCTCAAGGCATTTTTACACAATTAAGAAGTTGTCCGGCAATTATTTGGAGGCGAATGTGACGCGACAGGTATAAAAGAAACACGGAAAGCGCCGCGCCGTGCGGTTTAAGTTTAAACTGCACCTCCATTAACCCGGTTTACCTGTTTCGTTATTAGGAGCACGCGCACCTGCGACGCAAAAAAAGCCTGTCTCCCCGGGTTCCTCTTTTTTTTATTTAATGAATCGCTGCAATAATATATTACGCAAGTAGTTATGACGATTCGTCGCAATATCTTATGCTCGACGTCGCGTGGACACCTCCGAGAGCAATTTGCGAATCAATTTTCGCGAACTAATCATTCACCGTGTGCTACTAAGCTTGATGGATTTGTTATAGATCGACGCGAGTAATCCTTCTTACTTCTATTGATTTATTTACTGTTTTTTTCGCAGATTAATTTTCTTATCGTGGGCTACTAAATCAGGGGAAATTTTTCTGAATCCTCGCGGGGAGAATTGTCCTTATCTAAATTAATATAGAAAACAAACGAATTTTTCTTCGACTCTTGTATATTATGAGAAATTAATTTCATTTTAAATTGTACAGTTGAAATTAATTTCATTTTAAATTGTATAGTTGAAATTAATTTTATGTTGAACTGTTTGAAATTGTTATTTCGAACGTTGTATTAAGAGCATTTCTAGTATTGTAGTAGTAGTATTAATAAAGTGCAGGTCAAGTTAATCATCAGATTGTTTATTAAATAGAAGCGAAAAGCTGCGAGATTGATTGTCCGTCATGTTGACCGAGCATCTTCATCTAAACGAATCAACTGAATGAAGTGTGGCAAGATTTTAAAGGTACAACCTTTGTCGATGTCGTCAGAAAAATTGTACACGATTTTGGTAATAAACAAGCATCAGTATTCGATATGTTTACCATAATTTAAATAGAAAGTAGACATGGCGGACTATTAACGCGGCGGAGCTTTCTAGCAAACACCATTAGATGATAATTGACATAAATCATGCTCGCCAGATACGAACTATAAAACGTACAAAGATAAGAACTTGGTTAACAGAGAAATCTGAATTTCAAAATACTCTCAGGCTAATACCCACACTCACTTTAATGCATAATGGCCATTAAGCGACTACATTTTCTTCTACACGAAATAGCCATAACTAATAATTATTATTCCTAGCAAGAAATATTCACAATTTCTCATTAGAAATTAGTCAAACGTTCGAAGAATATTGTGTAATATCGAAAACGCAATATTGACTACAAAAAAGATAAACCCTGAGGAAGGAAATGCAATTAATAAAAATTATGTTTTGCATTGATCGTCCTAAAAATGTTTGTAAACGCTAAAAATTTGATTGGTATTATGATAATTATTTTAGACGAGATTCTTCGTTAATTTCGTTTGGAATTGGATTTTTAATGTCTCGCGAAGATGCGTTTTTAAATTCCAAAGAGACTGTTGCAGTTCATTTCTCCTAATTATTTTTTATCTATTCCATTACAGCATCCTACAGGTTACTTTATATCTGTTACTAATTATTAACGGCGGTAATTAACTAACGGCATGTTCTTAGCAACTTGAGCAATCGACGAGATCGCTTTTTAGCCGCACGCTACAAACAAGAGGTATTCGAACATGAAAAGGACTCTTATCCTCATAATCTCCATATCATATCTAGCAATTAAAACCACGAGCCGCATACAAACGTAATAGGCAAATAGTCAACGTTAAATAAAAGTGATAATGATGATTAATGTAGACACGGAGACGATTAAAATTAATTACTCGAACTTTTTTAAAAATCGATAATTATTCGTGGTAATTCCTATAACATTTTATTATCACAATGCCTAACTCGGGCAACAATTATATTATTGTTATAATAAAATAGATTTCTGTTTAAATCAAAAAGCCACACAGGTGTGCATTGCACTGCCATCTGACAAATGAATGTTTTACTGCGAGTCATGAGTACCACAATCTCGTCGGTGACCGTGGTACTTTGTATAGTAGCACTTGGGGAAAGTGACAGGACGATAGTAGCTCGAAGTAATCTTATGTGACTGTCGCGCCCCTCTATGACGTAGGCAATGTACACCACTGTTGGTCGTGTTGCCGCATTTTAGGCGGATTTGTAATTGTTAATAACTAAATTACGAAGCCGAAATCGCAATTTTTTATTATTTATTTTCGACTTATATTGTCATGGAGAACCACCCCTTAAATTTTCACCCACCTGTAGTCGAACACCCTGTATACAGGGTGTTTACCTACAGGTGAGAGAAAATTTAAGGGGTGGTTCTCGACGATAATCTAAGACGAAAATGAAGAATAAAAAAATTGCGATTTCGGCTTCGTTATTTAGATATTAACAATTAAAAATCCGCCTAAAATGCTGCAACACTTCTAACAAAAGTGTACGTTGCGTACGTCACACAGGCGCGCGACAGTCTCGTATCAAGTGACAAACGCATGCATACCTTGGTTCTCATTTGGGGCCCCAGCGAGGTGAAAATGTTTAAAAAATCGTTGGACGACATTGAACCTACCTACTCGTTAAAATCCACAAGGGCATTTCTAATATCCGCCCTATGGAATTATCGAGTAGAAGGGGTCAATGCCCTTTCACTTTTACATTCATTTCACACATATCCACAAATCCTTATCCTGCACTATAATTGTTCATAACACCGTACTTAATATACTGGAATAAACGCTCTAGCACTATTTACGATATCATACACACGCACTGCGAGTTTACAGAGAGTACAAGTTTACTGAGGGAAATGAGAAGAATGTAAAGAACTGGTTATCCTTTAATGTTGAAACACCGCACTTTATGGAACTTGATTTACGTCGCGAGACTCGTTCACAGACGGAACGGACATCTTGAGGTCGTGTGTGATTTCTGCGAACGGAAATCTTCGACGCGTGCGAGAAGAATCGTTCGTACAAGCTAGCATCCGTATGCATACTAGGGTGGACCTTATTTTTTGATCAAAGAATTTTTTCCTGGGCACCCCCTAGAATTGTGACAACTGTTGAGAAAATGATCTGGAAAAAATTTGGGGCCGATTGGATCATGGGAAACCGGCGCTCAACGAATTTGAAAATTTTTTTTTTTAAATCTTAACATAAATATACGTTGTAATATATCGTTGAATTTGTCTTTTTTTTCTCTGTAAGAATCCATATATAGCATAATCAGTTGTTAATAGAAAAAACATCCGTGACCTTGAAAACTTGAAAAAATGACCTTGAAAAAATTTTTTTTCTCTGATGCTATATTCACCTCCTTATATACTACAACTTTTGTTTGAAAAGTTTTTTCATATATACATAACTGACAGAGATATAATAGAGTTTATTTTAAACGTTCGTAAATACTCTTGTAGAAGAAAGATGAACCAAAGTACCCAGGTGTTTAAGATACATTTTAAATTTTACCTAAAATATATAATAGTTGTATTTCTGATAATACTACAGTTTCTTAAATAGTTAATTCGCATATTTTTTAGAATTTTAACACCTCCCTTAGAATCATCGGTAGAAGACTTGAACAACTAAAGGTGTCCTGATTGGAAAATCCAAAATCCAGCAAACCAATTAGGGTATCTTCTTGCTTATGACAATCGGTAAAAAGCCGCCCTCTCGATCCATAGAGGAGCCTCGAAAGTCAAGTTCACGTTCAGTTCAGTCCAAGCACTCGAACAAATTCGTGAACCGACGCGTCCGCGAGCAAACAGTTAAGAGAACAGTACGTTCTGGTTCTGAGTCTTCGGCGTGGTGACATTCAAATACGTGGTGAAAGTAAATTTCAAATGGACGGTACGAGAAAAAAATTATTTTTACTCGGGCACGCAGAAACCCAAATTATAGGTGCAAAATTGCCATCCAACGGGCAAGTTTTAAGAGTGCTATTTCACAATTTGCGCAATGTGAAATTGAGTGTTCGCGGTAGTGCTCACTTAGTTATCCAGGAAGTTCAAGTGTTTTGGCAGAAAGCCAAAATTCCCATGAAAGTATTTAAGAATTGCATCGAAAAATTGGAATCATTGTATAAAGAATGGGTGAGCTTGCATAAAAATTGCAAACGCCGTACTGAAATTCAAGAAGATCGTGAAAAGGAATTTGTCGACAAACTGGAAGATCTTTTTGATATTGCACATGCGGATGTATTAGAAACGATTCAAATAAGTAGAGGAAGACAAACTGTTTCTGTTAAGTCAACGGCAACGGGGACGTCCTGGTTCTATGATTGGAGCGGATCGTGCATTATATCGAAAAGAACTGAGAAAAGCGTTGCGACAGGAGCAAGAAGAATCTAGACTAGCAAAGTATAAGGCAGACTCTGTGCCAGGTAAATATTCTTTTGCAGTTTATTTTTAAAAGCCAAAATATTGATCATTATCTTAGATATAAATATTCTTTAATCTTTATTTATATGTTGATATCTTTTAAATGTAGGTGAAACAATGGAAATATCATCGTCCAGCGAAGAAGAGAACGTGTCAAGTCAGGATGATAATATTGAAATTGATATTCCTGTGGATGAACCTGGTCCAAGCAACCCTAAAAAGAGACGTGGTCAAAAAGAGTTCATTACGGATAAACTTGTTGCAACACTTGACAAGTGCAAAGTAAGCGATCGTGATGCTGTTCGTATAATAACAGCAACAGCACAAGCTCTTAATCATGATCTAGACGACTTAATTATCAATCGAACATCTATTCGACGTCAACGCACGAGGAATCGAGAAAAACTTGCAGAGAACTATCGCGTAGCGTTCAAAAATTGTGAATTGTAGATTGGAGCGTATTAATGAATTTATTTAGTATCTCTGTCAGTTATGTATATATGAAAAAACTTTTCAAACAAAAGTTGTAGTATATAAGGAGGTGAATATAGCATCAGAGAAAAAAAATTTTTTCAAGGTCATTTTTTCAAGTTTTCAAGGTCACGGATGTTTTTTCTATTAACAACTGATTATGCTATATATGGATTCTTACAGAGAAAAAAAAGACAAATTCAACGATATATTACAACGTATATTTATGTTAAGATTTAAAAAAAAAAAATTTTCAAATTCGTTGAGCGCCGGTTTCCCATGATCCAATCGGCCCCAAATTTTTTCCAGATCATTTTCTCAACAGTTGTCACAATTCTGGGGGGTGCCCGGGAAAAAATTTTGCAAAATAATTTTCATCAAGTATAGCTAAGGTCCACCCTAAATTGCATACCAGTGATGCCAGATGCGGGGAGTCACGGTGAAATGATGTACCCCCTCTCTGATGACGGGGAATGAGTGAAGCAAATGGGAGACACGTTGCACGTGCGCGATGGGGACCGTGGAGTGTGCGCCTGCGCACGGTGCTGGAATGGAATAGTGGAAGGGGTAAGGAGGAGAGTACGGGAGCTCCGTTTGGAGCTCCATATGGCATCACTGATGCATACTGATTCAAGACAGCTGATGAGGTCGATGTCAGATCGATAAAACAAATGAAGATCTACAGCAAACTACCGCCCAAACGTCGCGCGTTGCTATACCAATACATTGTCTATCCTGTTTTCACGAATTTCGTGATTCCTTCTCATTCTGTCTGTGACCGTGAAATATTTCATGTGTGTGCATTGACCACATCAGCTGTCTTGAATCAGTGTGCATACGGATGCTAGCTTGTACGGACGATTCTTCTCGCACGCGTCGAAGATTTCCGTTCGCAGAAACTCGTAGTGCGTGTGTATGATATTGTGAATAGTGATAGAGCGTTTCCTCCAGTATATTAAGTACGGTGTTATGAACAATTATAGTGCAGGATAAGGATTTGTGGATATGTGTGAAATGAATGTAAAAGTGAAAGCGCATTGACCCCTTCTACTCGATAATTCCATAGGGCGGATATTAGAAATGCCCTTGTGGATTTTAACGAGTAGGTAGGTTCAATGTCGTCCAACGATTTTTTAAACATTTTCACCTCGCTGGGGCCCCAAATGAGAACCAAGGTATGCATGCGTTTGTCACTTGATACGAGACTGTCGCGCGCCTGTGTGACGTACGCAACGTACACTTTTGTTAGAAGTGTTGCAGCATTTTAGGCGGATTTTTAATTGTTAATATCTAAATAACGAAGCCGAAATCGCAATTTTTTTATTCTTCATTTTCGTCTTAGATTATCGTCGAGAACCACCCCTTAAATTTTCACCCACCTGTAGTCGAACATCCTGTATATATGATATACTCGATTCTCACTAAAATTCCGGTTTCATGAGTTATATGTTGTATATGCTGTGATCAGCTGTGATCAATGTAATTCACCAGTTGGTTATTCTATTTGGAAATATAGAATCGGTATTTCATATCGTGCGACACGAAACAGCATAAATGAGAACACCGACCAGATACTAGCTAGCCTTATGGAAGATCGTGTCACTCGAATACTACGGTGTTTTCTTACGCCCTCTAGGATGTATTCTGGCTGGAGTAAAAAACAGAAGGCCATCGACATGATCTCGTCGGAGCAGAAGGCTACTGAGGAGATTCTCGTCAGTGAAAAGGCAAATCGGCACGGAACCATATTGATCATCGTGAATTGTTACATTCTGTACCGAGAAGATATTTCAGACGATGTTTGTTTCAGTAGCAAAACTCAAGGACAAAAAATGCCTAGAAATATATTATTAAAGCATAATTTTAGGAAAATCAACAATTCCTATTTCAAATTTTATATGAGATTCCTCAATTTGTAATTTCAAAATATTTCATGAACGAGAATTATTACCTTACACTTTTTTATACATAAATGTTCCAAGAATCGATCTGTGCAAGGACAGAAATATGTTGAAAAGACTTTACTGTAAAGAATTAGATGACAAGGTGGTCAAGGGAGTGCTTCTCCACATCGTTGGCAAAAGGAATGATTATAAACATTAAACAGCTAGAATCAGAGTTGGGCATTAATCGATTAAAATTTTAATCATGATTGATTGATTAATGTGTACGATTAAAAAAAGAAATCGTCGAAAAATCGGATGATTTAATCAATTGTTGAAGTTAATCGCCTCACGGTCTATCCATAAATTCTAATAAGGAGGGAGCGAGAGAGAGAGACAGAGAGAGGGAGCAGAAAGCGGATGGAGAATTGACAGAAATAATAATATATTTCAACAAAAACATGTTTCAACAAAAACATGGTCGTAGCTTTCCAGGAATAATAACTTCAAACATAAAAGCACGTAAACAGAGTTTGTATAATAGACCAAATGACAATACACCTAAACTCAGTTTACATTTTTTTCAGTATTCATACAGTTCTGATTTCATTTCGAAATTTCAGCAGTTCATCATTAATCAATTATCCGATTGACGATTAGTAATCGCTAATCGCAATTAACGACTAAAATTGAAATTTAATTGTTAACCGCAATTAACGATTAATAAGTATTTAATCGTTAACCGCAATTAACGATTAATAAGTATTTAATCGTTAACCGCAATTAACGATTAATAAGTATTTAATCGGTAACCACAATTAACGACTAAACGAGGAGATTAATTGTTAATTGCGATTAACGATTGAAGTAGAAATGTAGTCGTCAATCATTGATTAAATTTTTGCCAAACTCTGGCTAGAATCAATAAATGTCTCATAGTATTATGTTGAATAAATTAATGCGTGCGCATGTTCATGGTTTAAAAGTGATTCTGTTTCTCGAGTTTTATTGTCTATTTTTATGAAAAAATTAGATGGCAAGGTAGTCAAGGGAGTGCTCGTTAACATCATTAGCAAAAGGAATTGTTATAAACATTAAACAGCCAGAAATAATAAATTTATCTGTGTATTGTATTCAATAAATTAATGCGTGCGAATGTTCATGGTTTAAAAGTTATTCCGTATCTCGAATACTATTAGCCACTTTTACTAAAAAATTAGGTGGTCAGATAACCAAGGGATTGCTTGTGGACATCGCTGTAATATAAAATTGTTATAAACATTAACCAGCTGGAAATAATAAATTTATCAATAATTTTCACGGCGATCGACATCGATCGATATTCGGTGGGGTGGGGAGCGTCACGCACCTCTGCGCTTGTGCCGCTCGAGCTCGGCGAGAGTCCGCCGTCAGTCAGTGATGCCAGAACCGTGGTACTGTGGTACTGAACGATACCCCCTCCATAGCCTACTATCGCCCCTTCGTTCCTTTCCAACGCGCCCGCGCGCTACACTCACCAGCGTACCTCTACTGTATCCGTGTGCGCTGCTCGTACGCTGCTTGTGCGCTTGCGCCAGCCACAATCTATTTTTAGCGCCTTCCATGTTGTATTGTTTTGCGGCAACGAAACTGAAATTCGGCTTTCGAGCCGTCGAGCGTACGAATCGCAATCTGGAGCTAGCCTTCGAGTCCCCGTGCAGCGATATTTCTTTTTCATTACTTTCTTTATTTTCATTCCTTTTTTTTATTTCATTATTTAACCTCCCAGAAAATTAAAAATGTAAAAACTATGTTAAAAATATGTTTTCATTTTAAATAGACACGTTTTATTGCTATTATTCATTTTAATAGAAACGTTGTATTTATTTGGACTAATTGGAGAATACAAAAATGTAGACAGTATTTTTTAGTTTACGAAACAATTTGTAGATTTATTAGTTGTCAATTTTACAAGCATACACAAGTTTATTTGACCTTCTGTCTTCCTGTAATAAAAAAATACAGTCAAAATTATAATTATAATAGCATTTCATAAAATATCGAGGTTATTGCAAACTCATCTTTTTTCGCAATGAAGCTCTACTTTCATTGCTTCTCTCGAATGTCCATTTCCTTCCGAGGCAGTGGCGTTTCTAGATGTAAACAAAAAATGTTGACATAAAATGTATCATAATTAAACTACAATTATTCTAATCACGTGGAATGTAGTACATATTAAGTTTTAGTTACCTGGATTTTCTTCTTCGACGTTAAGCTTACTGCTAAGTTTACTGCTTCTCCTAAATTGCGTATACAGGGTGAATTCGATAAAGCAGGACACCTAAATATCTCCGTTACTTTTCGTTGTACAAAAAAACTTCGTAGGACAAAGTTACACTGTTTGAAGGACCACATATAACGGTGTAAGGGGAAAAAAAATTTCAAGGTCATTTTTATGAGATTTCAAGGTTATCGATGTTTTTTCAGATGGAATGATATATTTTCGTTAACGTAATGTTGTAGCTGACAAAATAACGAATTCATGCATGTAACACAATATGACCTTCAAATGACCTTCAACCCAGAAAAATGGTATAAATAAAATTCAACGTGTAAGATTCATTTGATGTATTTCTGTTACGCCAAATGTTCAAAAATATTCCCTTGAGCTGCTATACATTCATTCAGCCGTGAAGTTACAGAACGTACTGCTGCGTAATTTATTTCTGAGGAAATCGTCGCACAAGCCTGGACGATTCTTTCTTTCATGTCGTCTATAGTCGTTGGTGGTTCACTATAAACATCGTCTTTCAGTTTTCCCCATTGATAAAAATCAAGGGGTGTAAGGTCTGGTGAGCGAGCTGGCCATAATACGGGTCCGTTTCGTCCAATCCAACGATTTGGAAACTTGTTATTTAAGAATTGTGTTACGACGCGGGAAGAATGGGCCGGGCATCCGTCATGTTGATACCACATATTTTCACGAATGTTCAAGGGTGTATTTTCCAGGAGAATTGGTAACGATTCTCGTAAAAATGCAATGTATTTTTCTGCATTTAATGTTCCGGTAATAAAGTGAGGCCCAATTATTTGGTTATCTAAAATTCCGCACCAAACATTGACGGACCATGGTCTTTGTTTGTCGACTGTCCGTAACCACCGCGGATTTTCAGATGACCAATAATACAGGTTTTTTAAATTTATTTGCCCGTGATTTGTAAACGAAGCTTCATCGGTAAATAATACTTGATTAAATAATGCTCTATCGTTTATCAATTGTCTCAATCCCCACTGGCAAAAGTTTACACGATTTACAAAGTCTCTACCATGAAGTTCTTGATGAATTTATACGTGAAAGGGGTGAAATTTGTGTTCCTGGAGTATTGACACTACACATTTTTGACTAATGACACTTCCTTTTGCGATTTGCCTCGTACTAGCATGAGGGTTTGTATTCACTGCTGCCAGAACATTAATTGTGTTTGCTTCATTCCTTACAGTTCTCACCTTTGTACGTTTTTTATTTTCGACACTACCAGTTTCACGGAATTTATTTAACAAATTAGAGTAAACGGAAACTGATGGACAATTACGATTAGGAAATCGGTTCTTGTACAACTGCACGGCTTCTCTTAAACACTGTCGACTTTCTCAATAAATGAAAATCATATCAATCTTATCTCCCTTCGAGTAACCCATTGTGAAACGTTCATCGATAAATTGATCGAGAAATCTTAGAAACTGTGGAAATCTGATAGCAAGAAGGTCTTCTGAGTAATTAGTAGTGGATAAACACGATTCTGTACGAACGTATAGGTGAAGGTATATCATAATTGTCCTCCTGTCAACACCGAATCTATTATTATGTTGTGTATTGCGATACATTTGAATGTATAGCAGCTCAAGGGAATATTTTTAAACATTTGGCGTAACAGAAATACATCAAATGAATCTTACACGTTGAATTTTATTTATACCATTTTTCTGGGTTGAAGGTCATTTGAAGGTCATATTGTGTTACATGCATGAATTCGTTATTTTGTCAGCTACAACATTACGTTAACGAAAATATATCATTCCATCTGAAAAAACATCGATAACCTTGAAATCTCATAAAAATGACCTTGAAATTTTTTTTCCCCTTACACCGTTATATGTGGTCCTTCAAACAGTGTAACTTTGTCCTACGAAGTTTTTTTGTACAACGAAAAGTAACGGAGATATTTAGGTGTCCTGCTTTATCGAATTCACCCTGTATACGCAATTTAGGAGAAGCAGTAAACTTAGCAGTAAGCTTAACGTCGAAGAAGAAAATCCAGGTAACTAAAACTTAATATGTACTACATTCCACGTGATTAGAATAATTGTAGTTTAATTATGATACATTTTATGTCAACATTTTTTGTTTACATCTAGAAACGCCACTGCCTCGGAAGGAAATGGACATTCGAGAGAAGCAATGAAAGTAGAGCTTCATTGCGAAAAAAGATGAGTTTGCAATAACCTCGATATTTTATGAAATGCTATTATAATTATAATTTTGACTGTATTTTTTTATTACAGGAAGACAGAAGGTCAAATAAACTTGTGTATGCTTGTAAAATTGACAACTAATAAATCTACAAATTGTTTCGTAAACTAAAAAATACTGTCTACATTTTTGTATTCTCCAATTAGTCCAAATAAATACAACGTTTCTATTAAAATGAATAATAGCAATAAAACGTGTCTATTTAAAATGAAAACATATTTTTAACATAGTTTTTACATTTTTAATTTTCTGGGAGGTTAAATAATGAAATAAAAAAAAGGAATGAAAATAAAGAAAGTAATGAAAAAGAAATATCGCTGCACGGGGACTCGAAGGCTAGCTCCAGATTGCGATTCGTACGCTCGACGGCTCGAAAGCCGAATTTCAGTTTCGTTGCCGCAAAACAATACAACATGGAAGGCGCTAAAAATAGATTGTGGCTGGCGCAAGCGCACAAGCAGCGTACGAGCAGCGCACACGGATACAGTAGAGGTACGCTGGTGAGTGTAGCGCGCGGGCGCGTTGGAAAGGAACGAAGGGGCGATAGTAGGCTATGGAGGGGGTATCGTTCAGTACCACAGTACCACGGTTCTGGCATCACTGCCGTCAGTCAGTCAGTCGGGCCGGGGGGAGCGGCGTGAGCGCACGGGCTGCGGGACCGGGAGGACGCAGGAGGACCAGGCACTTACCAGAGGTGGACCAGAGGTGGACAAGGGGTCATCCACAGCTACCCTGGCCTACCTTCAACTGTTCATTCAACGATCAACGGTAAGTTTTATTACTAATATTTTTCAAAGCTTCCTTTGTCTATCCTTGGCCCAATTTCAACAAACCTGTCCTTCAACTGTTAATTCAACGAATACCATCAATTATTATCTCTAATATACTAATTGAAATTTTCATCGCGACTTTCGATAATGAGTCTTCTTCAAATTTATATTTCTTTATTAAAATTGTATTCCTCCGATCGGAGGTCCCCCAGGGGCTCACTCACGGATGGGGCCGTGAGTGAGTACGGGGTGTAGCGTCCCCGGGGCTACCCGAATCGCCTATAGGCTACATTCGTGTAAGCAGTTACCATAACTCTCGTGAGTTGATCGTATTCGCACTCGTGTGCGGTGCTATAATTGGTCTTGTGAGCTGCGTCGCTGGTTGTTCTCGCACTCGTGTGCGGGGTTACAACTATTCTCACGAGCTGGATCGCTGGTTGTATTCGCACTTCTGTGCGGGGTTACAATAGCTCTCTTGAGCTGGTTCTCTCTGGTTGTATTCGCACTCATGTGCAGGATTATAATTGTTCTCGTGCGTTACTTCGTTGGTTGCTTTCGCACTCGTGTGCGGTGCTATAATTGCTCTTGTGAGCTGCTTCGCTGGTAGTTCTCGCACTCGTGTGCGGGGTTATAATTATTCTCACGAGCTGGATCGCTGGTTGTATTCACACTTCTGTGCAAGGTTACAATAGCTCTCTTGAGCTGGTTCTCTCTGGTTGTATTCGCACTCATGTGCAGGATTATAATTGCTCTCGTGAGTTACTTCGTTGGTTGCTTTCGCACTTCTGTGCGGGGTTACAATTGTTCTTGTGAGTTGCTTCGCTGGTTGTATTCGCACTCATGTGCATGGTTAGGTTTCCGCTTACGTGCGGGTTTATATTTGCTCTCGTGAGTTGGTTACATTCGCACTCGTGTGCGTGATTTAATTCTGTATTCAACAGCATTGTTTCTAAATACGATTAGTCTGTTTCAGCTAGATTACAATAGCCGGCTGCTAACGAAGACGACACACCGAATGAAGAGGACACACCAACGAAGAGAAAGAAGACAACAGTGTATTTTTAAGTTAGTTATATTTGGTTTATATATTAAGATTGTATACTATCGTTGTAAATATGTCGAGTAATTATTGCCATAACTTCATTTTGCTCGATTTCTTGATTCCGACACAGCCATCTGCTGTGTCGGACCTTGCTTGCATATACCAGACCGGTTGGAGTCGGTATTCGGCGTCGATACATTGAGAGAGGTGGTTCATTGAGACCTGTTCACTCGTGTAGCCATGCTACAGTGTCCTCTCTATTCGTCATCCTACCCGCGTTCACCACAACTTGTGTTGCTTGGGGACAGGTAGTTGGTAGAGAAATGGGATATCGTTTGAACACTTCTCACTGTCCATTTCTCTTGGTGAGGACACGTCGGGTATCGGCTCTGGCCGGAGCTGGGCTGCAAGCATTGTACGCGCCTCCTTCGAATCGGGGCCTTCTGCTCTGGTTCGCTTTTGTTTCTCACTTTGAAAGAATCAGAGCCTTCTGCCTGATTCGCCTTTGTACCCCCGTGGATCGGAGACTTCTCCGATTCACACCTTTTGATCCGCAATAATTACTCGACATACTTGCGTAATTTAGTATAAGTCCGTCGTTGTAAGAGAGGGAGCCAGAAGGAATATTGCATTCGTTCTGACTCCCTTTCGGGTCTCTTGTGCAGCAACCTCCTCGTGGTGAGACCTGGGCAATCGATATTATCCTCTATTTATAAGAACTTCTAGTGTCTTATGAATAAAGGATAATATCGAGCTAATAGCTGCACATTGCACATTTATCATTTTTTGATAAGATTTTGCAGTAGAATTGAAGACCTGCGAGATATAAAAACATATTTCATTAAATTGTATATGAATTTACTTTTACGTACTTGCTGTCGGCCAAGGGTACAACCATGCTTTCTTCGTTTACCCTTGGCATAACTTTAGTTCGTTATTTCGAAGTACTTATTCAGACAGTGATCACGACAAATTTATTTCTGAATTTCGAATTGTTCGCTGCGGAACTTTCACAAGTGCCTTTCTAAAGATGTTCACATGTTGTCTGAAATTGGTATTCCTCCGATCGGAGGTCCCCCAGGGGCTCACTCACGGATGGGGCCGTGAGTGAGTACGGGGTGTCGCGTCCCCGGGCCTACCCGAATCGCCTATAGGCCGCACCCGTGTGCGGGGTTAGCTTTGGCTCTCGTGAGCTGGTGTTAGGTTGGCTCTTGTGAGCTAGTATTAGGTAGGCTCTCGTGAGCTGCTATTAAGTTGATTCGTGAGCTGATTGAATTCGCACTCGTGTGCGGGGTTAGCTTGGCTCTCGTGAGCTGGTCTTAGGTTTGGCTCTCGTGAGCTGGTATTGTTGGCTCTCTTGAGCTGGTATTAGGTTGGCTCTCGTGAGCTGGTTAGATTCGCACTCGTGTGCGGGATTACTTTGGCTCTCGTGAGCTGGTCTTAGGTTTGTTCTCGCGAACGAATATTAGGCTTGCACTCGTGTGCGGGGTTATGTATTAATATGTCTAATCCTTATTAGTCTGTTTTAGTTAGAATACAACAAGTAGAGGGCAAACAAAGAAGAGAACATACCGAGAAGAGGACACACCAAGGAGAGGATAAATCAAGAAGACTGCGGCATATTCTTAAGTTAGTTTTATTTCCCGAGCAATTATTGTCTTAGCGTCACCTCCGAACCAGAGCCTTCTGCTCAGGTTCATGTTTCTTTTTTGCGAATCAAAGCCTTCTGCTTTGATTCTTCCCTCTTTTGCGATTTAGTTTTTTGGTCCACAATAATTGCTCGGCTTGCGTGCGTTAGTTATTAAGATTGTATATCGTCGTTGTAAATATGTCGAGTAATTATTGCCGTAACTTCACTTTGCTCGTTTTCTCGTTTCCGACACAGCAGAAGGCTGTGTCGACCTTGCTTGTATGTACCAGACTGGTTGGAGCCGGTATTCGGCGTCGATACATTGAGAGACGTGGCTCATTGAGACCTGTTCACTCGTGTAGCCATGCTACAGTGTCCTCTCTATTCGTCATCCTACCCGCGATCACCACAACTTGTGTTGCTTGGTGACAGGTAGTTGGTAGAGAAATGGGATATCGTTTGAACACTTCTCACTGTCCATTTCTCTTGGTGAGGACACGTCGGGTATCGGCTCTGGCCGGAGCTGGGCTGCAAGCATTGTACGTGCCGCGTCACCTTCGAACCGGAGCCTTTTGCTCTGGTTCGTTTTAGTTTTTCTCTTTGAAAGAATCAGAGCCTTCTGCCTGATTCGCCTTTGTACCCCCGTGGATCGGAGACTTCTTCTCCGATTCACACCTTTTGCTCCGCGATAATTACTCGACATATCTGCGTAATTTAGTATAAGTCCGTCGTTATTAGAAAGGGAGCCAGAAGGAATATTGCATTCGTTCTGACTCTCTTTCGGGTCTCTTGTGCAGCAACCTCCTCGTGGTGAGACCTGGGCAATCGGTATTATCCTTTATTTGTAAGACCTTCTATTGTCTTATGAATATAGGATAATATCGAGCTAATAGCTGCACATTTAATAAATATGTTGAGTTTCAGTAAATTCTGTTCCTATACCTATTGTCTTCCATAACATTTTGCAATTTCACCTTCCTTCAGAACAAAATGTATGTGTTATTCAAGCTGGTTCGCCCCGGGCGTGAACAATGTCATATATCGTCTGGTTGTATTTAGATAAAGAGACGAGATAGGATCTCGTCGGTGATAGTCTTATAAGGCAATTACAGAATGGGTAACGTGAGCATTCTATACTATATCATTCTTCTTCTACTTGACGAGTATCTCGTCGGTGGTAGAACTTTTAGCGATGTGGTATTTCAGATCACTGTAAGTTCCGCGTTATCCCCGCGCCCAGTCGCGCTCGCTTACTAAATAGCAGGTAAATAGTATCACTGAATAACACAGGGGCTGGCAGTTGGCAGTCTAGTAGTGAATAGTATCTCGTCGGTGATAATGTGACTGATCTACTCCAATATCGTTAGCACCGACGTCAGACGTCGTCAGTGATATGAGTTCCGACCGATACGGTAGGAGTGATATGTGATGTGACATAGAAATGGTAAGGGGGCTCTAGGCTCTCTGGCTGTAGCAGGCTCTAGAGCCTCGCGGATGCCAGACAAAAAAGTACTTTGAATGATTGTTGTACCGGCAACTTATTAGTTGTTAATTCGAAAAATTGAATGAACAATCGGTTGTACAGAAGCATTCTTAGTGTATAAATAGATGATTATCTAATGCGAATATATAGTTGACTAACAATGTACAATTTAGTTAGGTTATGTTCAATTACGAGACACATAAGTTCTCGCCGCGTGCATTCATTGAAGTATGTACTAGACTCCGAAAATCGACAATATTATCAAGACATCTTCCCTTATATTTATGAGTAAGTTAATTAAGAAATTTGATTAATGCCTTTAAAATCCGTCCGTATAAAATTGTAGAAGACTAATTTTATTTAATTATTCTACAATTTTAAGAAAATACTGTTTCTCTTTATCATTTCTGTATATTACATATATTTTATGAATCGAAACTGATTTTTAATTAGAATCTTGTATCATAACTACTTTTCAGAGATGAAATAAGGAAATTATGGCGCAAACCGCCTCAATGTGTCTACGCAGGATTCGATCCAACTGCGGAAAGTTTGCACATAGGCAATTTACTGATTCTAATGAATCTTTTGCACTGGCAACGTAGCGGCCATCAAGTGATCGCTGTATTAGGAGGTGCGACTGGTATGATAGGTGACCCAAGCTTTAGAACTTCTGAACGGGTTGAGATAGAAGAAATTGTGCTTCAGGAAAACCTAAAGTCTATTGAAAAAGACATATTGAACGTATTTGAAAATCACAAAAAATACTTCTATAAGAATGGGCGCCACGATTTGCGTCCTGTGATAATACTAAACAACTTGGAATGGTACAACAATAAGAATATAATCACATTCATTAAAGAGATTGGCAAATATTTTCGAATGGGCACGATGCTAGGTCGCAGCTCTGTACAAAGTAGATTGCAATCAGATACTGGAATGAGCTTTACAGAGTTCAGCTATCCTGTATTCCAAGGATATGATTGGCTGCACTTATACAAAACATATAAATGCAAGTTCCAAGTTGGAGGCCATGATCAGATGGGGAATATGATGTCTGGTTATGATTTAGTAACTAAGTATTTCCATAAACAAGTCTACGGTTTGACATTACCACTTATCACAGCCGAAGGTGGAAAAAAATTTGGGAAGTCCACGGGCAATGCAGTGTTCCTTTCTCCTTCGAGATCCTCTAGTTTTCAACTGTATCAGTTTTTTATTAGGGCAGAGGATGCTGATGTAGATAAACTTCTTCGTTTCTTCACGTTCCTACCTTTGAAGTATATTAAAGAACTTGTTGAAGATCACTTCACAGCACCGGGGCTTAGAAAAGCACAGAAAGTTCTTGCGGAGCAAGTTACGTTACTGGTCCATGGAGGTGAGTAGATAATACATAATGGAAATAACTCGATGAGCAAGAAACTGTTCTTATTAAATCACTGTAAAAAACTACTTGCAGAGGAAGGCTTGCAAGCAGCGAAAAGAGCATCCAATATCCTTTACGACACCTCAATTGAGTCTTTGTCCAAAGTAAGCGCAGAGGAACTGGCACAGTTGCTAGAAGGAGCGACAGTGGTGGATATGTTCGCTGAGCCTGGTCTTACTATCTTTGAATTGGCAATGAAGGCAAACTGTTTCCAAAAAGAACATGATGCAAAAAGAATTATCGCCGCTGGTGGATTTTATGTTAACTACCAGAGAATCACAAATAAAGACGAAGTCATTGTACCTGGAATACATATACTACAAAACAATGTTACGCTAGTCAGAGTTGGGAAGAAAACTTACCATGTTATAAGATGGACCTAATGAAGTAGAAAATTTTTATAACTTGAAGATTGTTTTCTATGTAAATATACAAGATAATTTTTAGTAGACAGTCTAACAGTATCATCGGAATTATTTTCCCTATCTTATTTTGTAAATATTTGTGTTCAGAAATGTGAAATGAAGAATTGTTTAATCATAAAATGCAAAATATTTTTTGACATGAAAATAGACAATATATTTAGCACTCTAAAACTTAAATGGTACAAAGGAATATTTTTACAGTTAAATTAATGTATCTTCTGATCGAATATATTCACCTATGTCAGCTTGATGGAAACATACCGTTGCCATTGGATCCGCATATTTGCAATCCATTGTACTTTTTGCTGCAACACCGAAACCCTGTGAAAGATAAAATACGTTTAATTGAAATCAACGCGGTGCTAATAAAATAATACTTTAGTAGTTTTCTCACCAGTGGGACATCATTCATTGAAAATATAACCACTCCTTGATATTGAGGAGTATTTTCTGTTACTCTACTTAAGCCAGATTTAGAAACGTGATGTCCATATAAAAATTGTTGTTCCGCAGAAGGTTTCAGCCATATTTTATGCTAACAAACATTACGCGATTAATTTAACAGCTTTAATAATTCAACTGACTAATGTACTTACTTGCGCATATGGGGCCAAATGATACAGTGCAGTTATGTGTAGCCTAAATTTTCCTGATTTTGTAAATTTCCCAAAACATGTACCGAAACTTGCTAATCTGTCTGGATTCACCATGCTAGCCAATGGTAAAATTTTTTCCGAAACGTAGTACACTCTGCCTTTCCTTTCCCGAAAGCAATAAACACCATCTGGTCGGTCAATTAATACTTTCACGTTGTCTCCAATACTAAAAAATAAATTTTATATGAAAAATTATAATTATATAATACATTATTATAATTCCATAATAATATAATGCATAAATCTACTTACTACTTCGTTAATTTTTCTAAAACTTGTTTTGTTTTCTCTTCGGTTAAACGTCTCATTTTTCTGTCGTCT
The DNA here is from genome assembly GCA_933228785.1 of Lasioglossum pauxillum. Taxonomy (NCBI): domain Eukaryota; kingdom Metazoa; phylum Arthropoda; class Insecta; order Hymenoptera; family Halictidae; genus Lasioglossum; species Lasioglossum pauxillum. Next base: position 10,427,348 of record OW121699.1, read on the forward strand.
TTTTACTGTCTATATGTACCAAATTTTTACTCGTCCAATACAAGAAATTACATTTACATATATATAATATTACAATTTATGTCAGTTCGATTTAATTACAAGCGACACCATATTATATTTTTAAATTATTGCACCACAACCCACGTTACGAAAGGTTAGGGTGCAGAACATGTGTTTTTAGTATATTATCCAGTGTTGATGCAGTTATAGAATGAAACCTTATTCAATTTTTTAGAACCACACTACTCTGTTTTACCACAGAGAGTGTCCTCTCTGTTGGCGTAATATCCTGGGTACAAAAAAGAAGTAAATCTGGAATTTTTGTATTTTGGGGAAAACAATCAGAAATCATTTGAAAAAAAGAATAAAATTCAGTGTCAATATTCTGTTTCCTATCTTTGAGAAGGAAAATAGAAAATATTACAAAGATATTGCGTAGCTGTTTTTGATTTGAAGCCGTTTGAAAATCGCGGGCTTTTTTCAAACGTGGACTGTGTTTTAGTGATTTAGTGATTATATTTTTCATTATAAATTCTGAAGTAATATATCAAACAAAATTGAGACGATTTTCCTGTTTTTTGGCAAGAAAAATATTTTATTTTTGGAATGATACAATAGAAAACATGGTAAGCGACAACAATGTGGACCAATCGGCTAGTGTCTTTATTGTTTCATCAAAGATGGCGCTACGCGCTCGATCAACCGATTTGTCTCGCTGCAGAACAAAATTAAACAATCATCGGATATTACATAACGAGCAATTGTTGATCTGCAGTGTCAATGCAAGGAGACATGAATAATTCGACGCAGTTTGAAAACGAATTTCATTACAATTCGCGTCTAAGTCGCACCATATATTTCGTAATACTTATGTCTCAGGTAAAGCCAATCTCACATAAATAAATAATATGTTATCGGTCCGAAAATTCGTCGAACGATCGTTCATTCGAATCGGTCGCGTAAAGGTTCATTCATAATGTTCACATTCACACGTTCATTACATATATACAGTGAAATGACTTTCTACGCTTTTGCAGTTTCAGGATTGGTCCGCGCGGGGGCGTCGCGCGTGCGCAGCTGCGTGCAATCTAACTAAAAATGGCGCCCTGCGGTGTTCTACCATTTGCATTTTGCTGGGCCGGCGGCGTGCGTGAAAGCCATTACCACTGAGAGTCAGCCTTGTTCTGTCGTGTTCAACGAATATGCCTACTTAAAGCTGGCAGCCGCGACTGCCCGCATGTTAGTGCGAGTCTTTATCTTTCCGTGTGCACAAACCAAGTAAAACAACGGTCCTCTGTGATCCACCTGGTGTCTTCATTTTCTCCGACCGAGACTTACTCCGGAACCAGCAGTTTCTCGGCCCACCTTGCTGGTACGTATCCACAGAATTCGGACACCTCATGCAACATTATCACCATCTCTTTAAACATTTCTCACATTTACGCGAAATTTCAGTCATTTCCGCGCTGTTCTGCAGACGACATTTTCCACACCGCGATTTAATCATCCGCAAACATTCTATCAACCTATAGTCTCGCACGAGGTATATCCACGAATATATTGTGTCGCCGCAAAAACAAATTCGTTTCGCGTTGTGATTCGTTGTTATTCCACACCGTGCGACTGCTTTCTTCAATACGATGACACGCTAACTTTCACACGTCTAATATTTTCTCACCGTAGGGTCCGATTCTCTTTCGTTATAACCTTACACCGTCGCAATTAAGCGGTTGCCACCTTGTCGTGCGCTAATTCGAACGAGACCACCACGACTTCCGATCACGCCACCGGAACCACCATGCTTTCAACTGATTTTTTTTTGTACGCGTCGGTTATTGTAATCGACGACATTTCTCTGTCGTTTAACGTCGTTTTAACGACACCGTACGCACAGAATCGGAACGTGTTGTTCATTCCTTTCGCATGACTCGTTCGATTTCTGTTTTCTTATATCGTTTGAATGAAACTTTTCGAAATTCAATTAACCGTTCGTTCTTGTCATACTTCGCGATATAACGCGACGATTTGATAGCATGGCATTCACGTGGATGACAATGTGCAACCGTGAACAATTTTAACGCATTGGTTAGTTTCCCTGTAAATTGGAGAATGCGAATTATACACGGAATTACAATCTCGGCTCGTTTCACGAAATGATTGTTGACGCCGTACAAATATTATTTTTCTGTTTATTTTCCGGCGTTACTGAATTCCTCGTGCCGTATGCAATTAAGCGAATACATATTGCAAGGCACAACGGTTAAGTTTGGAATAAATTCAAAAGCGCGTATAAATATTTAATCGCACGTCGCGATTCGGATTTTATCGCGCCCATTCCCTCTATCTGTTCATTTAAAAGTTTTTATCGGTATTACATGACGCTCTCCCACTACCGTGATTCTTCTAAACATGTATCAGGAATACACGTGTATGGAGATTAAGTGATCCAACTGGCCGAATGCGTGCGGACATTATCAAAGTTTGGCAATAAATCCCCGAATTTCCGAGTGACATCGTGTTGTAAATTTCCGTGCATGAATGTCGGATTTGAAATTCCCGCTTCGATAGACCGCCGTATAACGCGATCAAAAAAATTATAATAAACTATATATTATAAATATATTATATACTATATATAATATATTAATACTATATATAATATATATTATAAACTATAAAATATATATATATATGTATACAGGGTGGGTCGTCACATTTTGCCACCTCGAATATCTTTGTTGTTTTTAAGGATACGTCAAATGTTTGGCGGACAAAGCTGAATGGTAAGATGGGACTTATACGATACCAAAAAAAATTTTGTTTTTATGTAATTTTTTTAGAGATTTGAAGGTGACCTTCATTTTTTTTAATGGAATGAGTTATTTTTTAATACATCAATCGATGCAGCTGGACATTCGTTATAAAAAAAGTACTAATCTATGTATGTCGAAATTTAGTAGTTCAGGAGATATTTCAATTTAAATAACTCTAAAATACCATTGCTGTCGTACTAACAATAAGACGTTACACAAGTAAGTAAACGCTAATGACAGTACGACAGTAATGGTGTTAAGAGTTATTTAAATTGAAATATCTCCTGAACTACTAACTTTTCGACATACACAAGTACTTTTTTATAAGGAATGTCCAGCTGCATCGATTGATGTATTAAAGAATACCTCATTCCATTTAAAAAAAATGAAGGTGACCTTCATATCTCTAAAAAAAAGTATATAAAAACAAAAAATTTTTTGTATCGTATGAGCCCCATTTTACCATTCAACTTTGTCCTTCAGACATTTGACGTATCTTTAAAAACAACGAAGATATTTGAGGTGACAAAATGTGGCGACCCACCCTATACATAATATATATAATAATTTATAAAAAAAAGAAAGTTTTTAGAGTTGTCTATACTAGTGATTATACTGTGTTCACAGTAAATATTATTAGAATAGTTATTTTATAGAGTTTTGCAGATGCAGAGACGCAATCATTTGCAGTTTGTTTTGTAATTTTGTGAATTCGAATTACCCGCGCGTCTGTCCTCGTTCTTCGCCTTGTACGAAGGAGAATAAAATCGCAGGATAGTGTTCTCAATTTGATTATCACTTATACGAGTTCTCTTCTCTTTAGTCTTGAATAAGAAAAAAAAAGACACAGCCCTCTTGTCGACATATCGTACAAAAAGGGCGGCACGAAAGGATTGCTGGACATACTAAACGGAATTATCTAAAATAAACAGATTTAGGGGGTCCGGGCTGCCGACGGTGTCACGTTACACCCTTTTCATGTACATAAAATGCTCGCATGCGTGTCGTTTTTTCGACGTTGAGACGTCAAACGAAGAAAGAAATCTAGTCATTTGTAATCCCTTCCGTGTTTTGCTATTATAATGATAATTATCCGCATTCTGCTTGCACAAGCAAAAAGACAATGACAAATGTAAATGAACGATCATGGAAATCATATCGGCTGTTTGACCCGCGGAATACAGTGATCGTATAAAAATTGTCTATCTATTTGTGTCTCACCCGTGTATCTTCACTAGTCAGATAATTCCCTCGATATTTTAATAATCAATTATTACGATACGATTAACTGTTTTCGTGGACGTTCGAATCTCGCGGGCTTTTTCGAACTGTGAGTCGCGCAACCTTTTGGCACGAATTTCACGTGCCCGGAACTTTTTTGAAAAAAGAAAAAAATGATTTGAATATTCGAATAAGACATTCGAGTGCCTCATACATACGTGTTAAAAATAACCGGACCATACTGACATGGGTACGCGGACATAAAGGAATCAGTGGAAACGAAAAGGCTGATAGATTAGCTAACCTAGGATCGGATCTTAAGTCGAAATTACTTTGCGTTTCACGATCTTCACAATGTCTGAACGTGCAAGGAGCATTTCGAACCGGTTCCGGTCGCATGATCCTGGATATGTTAGAAAAGAAAATTTTAAACGGAATTTGAATTGTACTAGAATATTTTATAATATGCTAAAATTATTTTAACATGTAAATTTCAACCTTCAGACTTCAGAATTGCTTTCATCGGATTATTAGAATTATCTATTAGAAATTAGCATTGGCATTGGATAGGATCTCCTCACACGGGAGCCAAAGACATTGATCAATGTTCTTCTAATGCGAAATAATTTCGATTCACTATAGAAAATTGCCAGTCGGCTCTCGTTCCGGATAACATCCGACTGTCTGCTTTGCTAAGGACACGTAATTCTCTAACAAGATTGTCTATCGTTTCCACGAAATAATGATGATCACCCCATATCTATGAGCACGTTGACTGGCCGCGTCGTCATACATACACAATATATGCGATGACACAAGTCGTACTATTTGTGCAAATTTAAAAATGAATTTTTACATTCGGTGTATAAATTGCATCGAACGTTAAAGTTCAGAATGCAACGAGGTTGACAGAGTAATATCGTGTGTCCTCGTTTGAGCAATACATAATGCCAATTATCTGATAAAATGTTAAAGTAAGGCAAAAATGTTTAAATGGAAGGTATGTGGGGCGAGGGGCACATCTGCTAGCGAACCTGTTAAATAATTCACGCAGCATGAACAATTTCTATATTATTGCTGTATACTTATAATTTATATAAACAAATTATATTATTAATTTCGGAGAATAGATTATTACTACTACGAGCGCTTTCAAGGATTGTTAGTTAAAAAGAGGGGGGGAATATATTCTTTTGACAAGGATAGGAAAATCAGATAATAAAAAGAATTGTCTAACTCGTATTTTACAAATGGAACGTACGAAAGAGTCACTAGTAGAAAGTTAACGACTTTAGTAGATCGTTACTTAAAATTTAGTAAATACACTAAACAAGAACAATAAAGATTTAGTCTAACGTGTTGGGTACCATTTTAATCAGAAAAAATATCAGGTATATGTTGGTAAAGTTTCATGATAAACAATTTAAAAACAACAAAAAGTTATACCAGCGAATTAGTATAGCCTCACCGAAATGCTGGCCGTCGATTTTTTGTTTACTCGTTGTCCTTTTCTACGTTCAACGTCGGTGACAAGAATTCGAGGAATAGAGTTCGTACACATTACGTTTGACCTTCTAGTCCCCACATTTTCAAGCTATCTATATGATCAGGTCGCTAAGAATTCTTTAGAATTTTTCAAGAATTTCAAGGAGAATCAGCTAAACCAAAGAAGACATAAGAAATGTGTCTTGAAAAATGTTTAAAGATATTTTAGGCTCAACAGATAACGGGCGATGATTGCAACCGTGTCGTATACTTTTCAATGGCCGATTAATGCAATTGATTAAATGGCGTGGTGAAATAAGAAGGACATCCGATGTGTACAAAGTCCGCTTATACAGTTCGAAAGCGCTCTTCAAGCGTATCTGATAAACGAACTTCCGTGAATGGCGTGAGCACGCCTGTCCTGGTCGTTTATGTAAACAAATGTCGGCTGATCGAAATATGTACAATCCGTTTCTTTTTTTCGCGGATAATTACGTATCTCTCAATCGCCGATCGTCGATGGTGAGTCGATTTTTACGCGCGCCATCTTTTTTCCTTTTTTCCTCTTGAGTATGGCGTGATGCTGCCAATCTCGGCACGCATACACATGATCTCTGTCCCGAAATTACGTAATTTATTGATAGCTGACAATCGCGTTTTTCGCGTGTCGCGTGCGACAGATTCTAATCATTATATGTAACTACCTTTATCGATTCTGCTTTATTTTACAATTAGGCAAATTTCAAAAATATTTTTATCAGGAATTGTTTAATGTTTTGCAATGAAATCGCGCAGGATGCGAGTAACTCAAATTTTGTCATTTTTATGAAGTGAGGAAATTTTTTACAAGTCGAATGACATGGATTTTAGTGTTTGTTCTTCTACGGTACGTTACAAGTGTTATTACTAGACTGCAGATCTTTATGCAAAATAAAAATTTTCTACCCGAATTGCAACAAGCTGGGATGAAATAAATATTTAATTTCTTGCTGAATATGTTTAATAGGATGAAAATGATGTAGTAGTATGTTTAAATTCTTCAAATAAATTACACCTACCCAGTTTTAGAATAAACGCATAAAATCCGCAGTCTAGTTATTACATATTGTTAAAGATATGGAGAACACGGTGAAGCTACAATTTACGTATTCTTAGTACAACAACAACAGAGACGTCACAGTATGCCATAAACAATATACATATGTAAAAACTAGTACGTTTCTTCGAGTAATTTAAATACACCCATATCTCGCTACACGTACCTAGATACATTCCGGAAAAGTTGGCCATAAAGCGAAAAGCCGTATAACGAATCAATTATTTACATACAAAACTATACAAATTCAATTGGATCCGTTCCAATTTTTCATTCTCTTGTCTTCAATCCACATATCTAATAATTTTTTCATTTTTTCCATAATGCTGCTTCTTTGACGAGTTAATTTTGAGTCACTTAAAGGTGCAGCAGATAGCAAATGTGTTTTATTTTCTCCTTTACTATCGCGAATAGTTTGAACGGTAGACTTCGCTAGTTCCAAACTTCTAGTTTAGTCGCTAGCGTGACAGATTCTCGGCTTCTCATTTTATTTTTATCAGTATCAATCTCCAAATTCAATGAACGTTTCTGAAAGGAAGAATTTGGAACTCTCGCGGGCCAAACAAACAAACAAACATTGTGGGCCGTAAATCGAAACAGTGCCATGATTAAAAAAGGCCGTTATAGCGAAATGCCGTATAAAGAGGCGCCGTATAGCGAGGTATAGGTGTACACGGTTTCGGAGGGAACCTTGGGTGTTCAATTTGGAAAACACTGATGTAGACAACGATGCAAAGCGTCTGATTAGAATATCTGATAAGTGTATGAATTATAGATACGACACGGAATTTACTGATGCTGGAAAAGTTTAAGCTGCGATTGTGTCGAATATTTTGAGAGATTAAACTACTAGTAACTCTGTTCCAAATATCGGTCAGATTTTGACAAAATTTTTAAAAAATACAATTGCACAGTCGAACAGTTCACAAAAGAGGGGTGCTGAAAACGATTATATTTTTTGAAAAACGATCATTTAGCGTTACAAATGTCTATATACATTCTCCAAGGCATTATTTATATATGTGCAGGGTATTTCACCTAACTTGACCACCTTAAATATCTTTGTTGTTTTTAAAGATACGTCTAATTTCTGAAGGACAAAGTTGAATAGTGAAACGGGGCCCATACGATACCAATAAAATTGTTGCTTTTATATCATTTTTTTAGAGATATATGAAGGCCACCTTCATTTTTTTTTTAAATGGAATGAGGTATTTTTTAATACATCAATCGATGCAGGGACATTCGTTATAATAAAGTACTAATTTATGTATGTCGAAAAGTTAGTAGTTCAGGAGATATTTCAATTTAAATAACTCTAAAATACCATTACTGTCGTACTAACAATAAGATGTTACACAAGTAAGTAAACGCTAACGTCTTAGTACGACAGTAATGGTGTTAAGAGTTATTTAAATTGAAATATATCCTGAACTACTAACTTTTCGACATACGTAGGTGAGTATACTTTTTTATAACGAATGTCCAGCTGCATCGATTGATGTATTAAAGAATACCTCATTCCATTTAAAAAAATGAAGGTCACCTTCATATCTCTAAAAAAATTATATAAAAACAACAATTTTTTTGGTATCGTATGAGTCCCATTTTACCATTCAGCTTTGTCCTTCAGACATTTGACGTATCTTTGAAAACAACAAAGACATTCAAGGTGGTCAAGTTAGGAGAAATACCCTGTATAATAAAAATTTCGTGAATTTACATTTAGCTGTTTAATCACAATAAATTCCCAAAGAGGGTCGACTTTTAGGCGCCCAACCGGTCAGTTGACAGAATGTGACCGCAAGAAATTGTCCCACTGAAAACTAAATTTTTTGATACGACCATTTTTGCAGATGTCCTCCTAGGTATTGTTTATGTTTCGTAAAAATTTTGTCAATTTATATTTAGCCGATTGGTCACGATAAATCACCAAGAAGGAGCGGTAGTTCCAATGTCCAAACCGGTTGTTTCAAATTTATATTTCCAATTTTTTAATGCGCATCCGAATGGCAGGAATAACAAAGTATGTATAGTGTCAGAGTGGACCAAGATGACGGTGTCCGACTGCGGATAATGTTTTCTCGTGCGTCACAAGTCAGTTTCGTATGTGCTTTCAGAAACGCGGACCCGCTAATTACTGAGCAAACCGTTTTCCCCGCGACTTTTTCCGTGAAACCGTGCGCGACACCTGTAATTTGCATTGCGCGCAACCAATGATGTGCCGGCGCGCTGATCTTTCAAATAAGCCCGAGGTCAGCTCCTGTTCTATGCTTCTTGCTTCTTGACATGTCTGTTTTTCATCGTACAAACCGCGACAGGCTTCACGGAAAAAAACTTCTTTAGCTATTACCTCATTTGAATCTCAGAAATCTAAGTCACTAGCTTTTTTGAAATAATAATTTATTCATTCAAATAAAGTTTATTCATTCGATTGATGAATATTCTACTTAATATTTGTTAGTAATATTTTCTTGTAAAGGGAGGTCCTAAAGTCGCCAAATTGTTCAAAATTCAAATTTGTTTAGGAATGAGTAAGTGTGAATTATTAACCCTCCTTGTGCAACATGGTGAGTTGCCCATTAAGGTAACAATGTTAAATATTCAACATTCCATCGATTATATATTAAAATATGAACTTTGTGGCACGGATGTCAATGCAAGTTGCACCCGTTCTTCTGAAAGTGACAGTAGCAATCATTCTCTCACAGATCCCTCGGGTAATTCTCTATGGAAATGACTCCACGATGACGAAGAATGAAGCCGCTCACGCACGGTCCAACAGGTGTCATCACAGATGAAGTTTAGGTTAGAAAGTAGCTGAGCCTGGGATCTGAGTTGTCAGGGATATTGCATAGAAGAAACTTTCACTCGTTAGAGTTTAGAGGAATAAAACTCAGCTGGGGGTACAGCCTATGCTGAAACTGCCTCCGGACTCCGGGCTGACTGCAGTACTCATAGTCCTCTGGCTAGATTACTATACCCTATTTTTCAAAAACTGTCTACAACTGCCATCTGTCCAGTAGAACCACGCATGGACAGTTATTCTAGTTATTCTTATCGCTATACATTGTTGTCTTAATATTTTTCATCTTATTAGAATTTTGAAAAAGATTCAAAAATGGATTGAATTGATTAGCTCCTTGTCTAATGGTTGTGATTAGACTAGATTAGACCTACATGCAAAATAACAATTGTCCGTGTCAATTGCAATTAGAAAATTGCTTAGGTCTAGTTATCTGGCATTCATTAAGTCAGTGACTCTGAATGGCTAATGTGTTATGATCAATGAATAATCAATAATCTTTGCACCCAAAGGGGTCAAGACGCTCTTGTATCTCTAAATCTTGATTCTGCAACCGCTGATGGCTGCAATCTCCAACTGAGGTCACTCCGTCAGATAAATTCCAACATCCAGGTGTAGGCGGCAGTACTCTAATGACTCGCTGAGGCCCTAGTTTACTGTCACAAGATGTGTATAATCAAAAAATTCTCTAGATGTCCATGAAAAAGGTCTCCCGTTCTTGAAACCCCGATTTTGTTGGAGCTGGTAGCCACTTTCAGTGATAAATCGCACCTGACGTCCGGCGATACAGGTGAAAGCCTTTCTCCAGTGAACGGCCTCGGATTCTATTGGTCAATCAGACTGTGGCATGTTTTTTGGGAGACTCGATGGTGGCCCTAATATCTATCTCTCTCTCTCTCTCTCTGGTGAGACTCGTAGCTGGTGCGACAATACCAATTTGATGACGAAACTTTGTTGATTTCAATTATTTTTTTAACGTGACGTTCTTCTGATTAAAATGAAACCAAACGCGATACAATTTCAATACAATTCAGTAGAACCTCGATTATCAGAACAGTATTGTGCTTGGACTCGTTTGAATCACGAATATGTTGGTAACGGTTTCACGAAAGAAAGCAAACCATTGAAAAAATGTTTTGTTTACTGTTTTACAACTATCGCGCGCGTCTCTTTCACGCGTATCGAGAGATTAGACTTCGAATGAAAGCTTTCACAATATTATGACTCTCTCTTCGAAGGATAGCTGCAAGTTTTATCTGTAGATAAGTTTCATAGAGAGTTCGAATAATGCGCGCAGTTAAAGACTATTAAAGAAGACACGATATCATTCGGTTGGAGGAGATAAGGAAATGAAATCAGTATAATCGAATCGTGCAATTAAATAGCGACAGTATGGCTTACATGTCCGTTCCACCGAAGGTTATGCGAATTAATTGTCTACATTATGTATGATCGATGCTCTTTGCTCTGGTCGCGACTCAAAGTGTTCTCGGGAGCAATGCGTCGAATGACGCCCGAGGATAATGAAATCCTTGATCTTGATCATCCGTTGCTCACTGGACGAGTTGTTTTTGTTTAATGCGACGCTCGCTTCGAATCTTCCATATCTACCTCATTCTATGTACTTCGATCCGTACAATTCCGATGCGGATTCTAAAGTTTACGTTAAGGCGGTAGACTCGTTTCCAGAAATGCAAGAGTAGCTATGGATATAGCCACATGCGCAGTTGTATTCATATGAACATGTGCATATGTGCGTACGAATAATGCAAATTACGTCTCGTAAACGAAAAAAGTAGGACTTTTGAGGGCGATTGCGATCTAGATCGATCTTTTATCTCAGGCATGGCCAACCCAAATGGTTCCACGAGCCACTTTGATGACGTGTAACGTTACTGCGGTCCGCGCTTTAGGTATACATGCTTTTAAAAAATGTAATACAAATACAAAATGAATAAAATTTCATTGTTATACTATGATTCAATATAATTAACTCTCGAGTTTTAATTAATGAGGTTATTTGTTTATCCTTTCTTTCGCTTCATTTTTGTAAATCTATATTTATGTTCGACGTTGCACGTCTTTTGTTAGCTGGTTTTTCTAAATTGGCATCAGTTAATGAAGTGATGAACTCTTTGTAAATATCATCTTCGAAAAAAATGTTTCACAAACATATGTGGATCCAACAGCACTTACAACTCGTGCAAAATATCTTAAGTTCGAATATCTCTCGGATGTAATATAAGTATTGTAAAAATTAATTTTTTATGTGGACGCAAAAATTTGTTTCATTTCTTTGTTGCACTGTAACTCAATTATATCAAAGATATCAAATATAGAACTGGAGTTCGTAGTCGCATTTACGCACTATAACAATGACACTTCATTTATTTAATATTTTTATATCCATTCAATGAAAAACAAAAGTTTCAATAGAAATATAAAATCGCCCGGCGGGCCGCGTGTTGGCCATGCCTTTTATCTAGCGTTTTTGGCTACTGAAAAACGACCCTTGCATTCCTGGAAAAAGGAGTCTACTATTTCAAAGTCTCATTGTCAGAACGTTAATGCATAACGATTCCTTTTAATGGCTTTTTTCGGTTACGTAACGCATTACTGTGGCACGTTTAGCGTGCTTACGTTTTATTTATCTGCATACTACGTACCCCGCGACCGTCTTAAAAATTATCATTTTGCCTTACCATTGTAATTAACATACATTAGGTAACTAAGAACAATCGTCGCTTTTGTTACTAAAACTTCGACAAAACATAGTTTTTCCCCCCGCATAATCAGTGTAAGTCGGAATAATAACCCTTTGCACTTTGTTCTACACTATTCAGCGACGCCTGTTTCGAAAATTTAGTGCAACGATGAAACAAAAACAATTAAACGCAGGAATGTCTGAGCATTGGGTGTAAACTGTTCGAACAGATTTTCTTCTTTCGTTTAATAACTCCCATAATTTGTAAAAATATCTCGAGTAGCTTGGACAGAAGAAAAGGTAAAGTGCACCCTTGAAATAGTTCACGGTTTGTGTGTTTGTTTGGCGGTTCTATATTTGTCGGACACTTTTATTCGGTTCTTCAACGGTCCAATGTATTGTATTACTCACTTATGGTAATGCAGGTGTCATACGATTAGGTTGCACCAGAATGCATACATACATATGTGTCGCAACGAAATGTATTTGGTTCGAATACAATTAGGCAAAATGAAGACATCGCGAGCATGCTACGCCTGTCGACTGACTCGGCCATTTGGGACATTTAATGGCCGTTCACTGACGTACTGAATGGATTAATTATATCGCACAAAGAAAAGCGAAGTGTGACCTCAAGAACCTCTCGACGCACCATTATGAATCAATGGAACATAATCTAGCTGATACAAAGTTTTGCCTGGGAAATTCCAGAAAAAGTGCTTTAAACCATAAGCGATCTTCGTTTTTGAATACAAAGAACGTTTGAATTTTCGACTTCATTAACTTCACTGCTGAACTTCGTATCATAAATATTTAAACGCAATTGTAATTGCTTCATTGAACTTTCTCATGACCTACATAGCAATGCTTACAATTGCAAATTGTGTATTTTTACAAAAATCAGCAAAATTCATCAAGAAAATGCAATACTTTTGTAAATAATGTTTCCCTTACACCAGAAGAAATTACCCAAATTTATTCCGGCAAAGTGGCCAAGAAAAATAAGTTGCATAAAGGATCCAGGGACTAATTACGCGAGCATTTCCCGACGCGAAATGAACGGTCATTTCGAAGTGTTCATAATGATCGTGCATAGTCGTCGAGGGCGTAACGAATCAGGCAGAGACACGGAGGCCTGTGTACCCGGCTTTTCTTTTCGACCTATTTTGTCCTGGGACTCGTAGCATGCAAATTTCTCCCGTTTAGCCTTGTTTTGTAAGGAGCGGACTGGTGTCAGTGTAACGAGGTCGTTGATTGTATAAGGAGGTCGCAGTTCAGCTGTTTCGACTTCCGTTTGGTTTGCGTCGGAACTAGTGAGGTACGGGGATATCAATTAAAGCTGGACGTCCATCATAAACGAAAGTTCCAGTTACGCAACATCGCCGATCGCCGTCGATTTCTTTCAATATATTTTCTACTGTAATCCCCGTCGAGTTTCTATTGCATAACGGATCTCTCGTTTGTCGTTTGGGACCTTTGAGTGGCCCAATGTCATCCTTCAGGCGATGCTCGACAAAGAAATATTTCACAGCCTTTGGACGATGCCAAACTGACTTGAATAATGTTTCCAAAATGCTCGAGCATCGTATGACATGTAGTCTTCAATGACTTGGAGATGTCGGAACGTCGTAGAATGTGTTTGAAGGTGTTTTGGAGGTCAGTCAGGTTGTAGAGAATTTTTGGGCATTGCAGAAAATCTTTGAAAATATTTTGGAGATGTTGGAACGTCGTGGAATGTGTTTGAAGGTGTTTTGGAGGTCGGTCAGGTTGTAGAGAATTTTTGAGCATTGCAGAAAATCTTTAAATATATTTTGGAGATGTTGGAACTTCGTGGAATGTGTTTGAATGTGTTTTGGAGGTCGGTCAGGTTGTAGAGAATGTTTGAGCATTGCAGAAAATCTTTGAAAATATTTTGGAGATATTGGAACTTCGTGGAATGTGTTTGAATGTGTTTTGGAGGTCGGTCAGGTTGTAGAGAATTTTTTAGCATTGCAGAAAATCTTTGAAAATATTTTGGAGATGTTGGAACGTCTTGGAATGTGTTTGAAGGTGTTTTGGAGGTCGGTCAGGTTGTAGAGAATTTTTGAGCATTGCAGAAAATCTTGGAAAATATTTTGGAGATGTTGGAACGTCGTGGAATGTGTTTGAAGGTGTTTTGGAGGTCGGTCAGGTTGTAGAGAATTTTTGGGCATTGCAGAAAATCTTGGAGAATATTTTGGAGATGTTGGAACGTCGTAGAAAATGTTGAAACATCGCAGAAAATATTTCTGAGGTGTTCGAGCGTCATTAAAAAATGTTGCAATGTTTTGAAGTTGTTCAAACATACAAAAGAAACCTTGAAAAAATTGGGTCTTAAAATTGAGGCCCGAGGCGGGCAGTTAAATAGTGGTCTCGATGCTATTTAGAAATGCGACACAAGTTATGTTCAACGTGCACAGAAAAGGATAGTGAGTGAATCAGAAAGAGATATCCGAGAGAAAAATCGACCGAGAAAACTACATAGGTGAGGCAACACTAATTCAACTATGAAACTTTTTTTACTTTTCATTTTTGTCGAGTGAAACCGCTAGCAATGCAATTTCCAGACTTTCCTGATTGAAATGAGCCCAAACATGATATAACTTGAAGCATATTTACTTACGCAACAAGTCTTGATAACTAAATATAATTATGTAATAAATAAATGTTATTTGAATCAAGTTTGAGGATTATGATAACTAGACCGCGGATTTTATGCATTTATGACAAAAATGGGTACGTACAATTTAAAACAGTGGAAGTATTAAAAAGATTTAAGGCCACCAGTGTATTAGTTTCATCTTAATAGGATAATTAAAAGAAGAATGAATTCGTTATTTGGCTCCTGTGTCTTGCAATCATTGCAAACATTTTTTTATTTTGCATGAAGATCCGCAGTCTAATGATAACAAAAGTGCAATTCTTGAGTAATAACGAATAAGGGAGTTCCATTTCTGAGTTAGTCGAGCTTATTGTTGCGACTCACACTGGGGTATTTCGCTGAAAAACGGGAATAAAATATTGTAGCGTTATTTATAGGCTCAGGGTCATAAATAAGGGTCGTTGGATTCGTCTTGACGCCAGCTATAACATTATGAAATAAATAATGTATTTTAATATTTAAAAAATCCAAATATTTTTATTTTTTGTAGAAAAAATTTTTTTTCGGAATTTTAAATATAGAATTTTGTACATGTTTAAGTACTGCTCAACTTTTATTCGAAACATTTTGTCGTCAGATTATCCGAAACTATTGAAAAGTAGTGATAATGAAATGCTTTGAGTACGATGTACGCAGTTCAGGTAGGTGTAGGGCACTCACAGATTTTATTCTGTTATCATCTAAATTAATATTGTTATTAATATTTGAACATTGCCAATCATTCTGTAAGTTTTTTTTTCGATTTCGAAACGAAAGTCGCCACTTTCGACGCTCATTTCTACTTAAATTAGTTATAACTCTCGAATTCAGAACGATTCGGAACCAATTCTTTTTGGGCTACGATCGTAAACCTTCATCGAATGTAATGGTATAAGAAAGAGTGCGGAATACAGCGGAATGGTTTACCAAAATCGTCAATATAGTTTTGAAATCGCAAAAAAAACCTTCAGCATGACTGGTAATGTTGGAATATTAATAACAATACTAATTTAGATGATAACAGAATGAAATCTGTGAAGAGTTTGTACACCTATCTCAACTCAGTACATACATCGTAATCAAATCATTCAATTATCACTACTTTTCAAGAGTTCGGATAATCTGACGACAAAATGTTTGAAATAAAAGTTGAACAGTATTTAGACATGTACAAAATTGTATATTTAAAATTTCGGGAAAAAATTTTTTCGACAAAAAATAAGAATTATTTTGATTTTTTAGATGTTAAAGTACAATTTTTATTTCATAATCTTATAACTGGAGTCAAGACGAATACAACGACCTACTTATTTATGACCCTGAGCCCATAAATAGCGCTACAATATTTTATTCCCGTTTCACAGCGAAATACTCCACTGTGCGACTGTAGGGCTACCGAGCAGTGTCGCCAGATCGAGAAAATCGGGGGAGTACAATTTACCCCCTCTCTGATAGCCAGACCAGTCTACGGCACGGGCGCCGTGGTCTACGGCTACGGTCTTAGTGGGGGACGTTGGAGTGGCTCATGGTATGTAGTGGAATGGGACAATGGAAGGGGAAAAGGAAGAGAGAGAAAGCTACCCGTTTCGGTAGCTTCTGGCGACACTGCTACCGAGCGTTTAAGGTCATTTCAAGGTTTTATCCAGGTATAGAAAACAGTTCAAAATGTTTCGGTGATAGTATCATATTGTGAACATGTTTTCTTTCACTATAAGTCAAATATTTTTCTTATATCGAAAGAAAACTGTACATATTATTTGACAAGATTTTTGTTACTCGACAAAAAAGTTCTCTAGAGTTGTCTCAGAACGAGACCGTTAAATTATGGAATCCTCTTAATGTAACCGGCTTTTAAATTAAGTTTTTTGTACTTTAAATTAACTTTTTTGCTGAAGCAGTACCATTTCGTAACACTTTTTTTATCATGCGTTAATAACTTGAGCGTAATTATAAATGCGCAAATATTTACATAACTTTCAAATATGTTCGATATTTCCCTCTACTCGTACGCTTTCCTCTTCACGACAGACTACTAAACATAGTATGTACATACTTATGTCTAACTACACTGAAAAATTAAATAACTAACTACGTGAACCGGAAATCGATCGTTAATGACAGACTGTTTATACAGTAGACAGGGATATGATTTTGCAATAATGTCCACTTTGTTTTTCTTCTTTTCTCTGTTTATTTTCCGATGCGAACTCCTAGTAACTACTAGACTAGATTGTATCCAATGTATAATAGTTTCAATATATGCAAACGTGTTGTAAATATTGGGTATGGGAATAAGTTTCCGCCCCTTCTTGTTGAAAAGAAGCGTATAAACAATTCCCATAGCGTAAAAACGTTTTCCAACAGTAGATCGATCGACGTTTAATTCAGTTGACAGTTCTGCAAGTGTTTGACGTGGATTTCCATCAAGTAATGCTGGGAAATCTGTATCTTCGAATTTTTTGGCACACTATCGCAATCTTTGTCCCTTAGGTCGAAATCATGGGTTTGATGGAGCATCCCCGTAAATATATAATAAGTATAATATAGTAAATATATAACACGTTTCTTTAAAACAAAATTACAGTAACCTCCTTAAGTTAATAATGCAACATGACTTCCCGCAAATGCTGCTTACTTGGAACAAAAGTCGACATTTTTCACGCGAAAAATTGACTGCTGTTCACGCTCGAAACAATTGCCACTAACTGCGGTTTTGAAACTTATTCCCATACCCAATAATTATTACAAATTATGTATCGCAACAGAATATGTGATTAACGTGTAGTAAGTGCGTTAACAAATTCCTGCGACGATAAAACCTCTGTTACTTATTGACTTTTGTTATAGAGCTACGGCTTATTATATTGTATAACGATACATAGATAATTGTGCATAAAGGGTCCCACCTCACCGATTTCGATAAAATTTAAATATGTTGTAAAACTCAACATTCTAAACAACTTTTTCCTATACATGTAAACGCCGCCCAGCCTTAGTTTTTGAGATATTTGCGAAAAACTGCAGATACTACTACATTGAATTTTGCCTATTACATACAGTGGGTGTACAAAATATTCGTACACCTTTTAAAAACTAATAACTTTTTTACAATTGTACCAAACGACCTGATTTTTTATAATCAATTAGAAGCATTAGTTTACAAACTGATATGCAAAAAAGATTTTCCAAAAATTACAATTTACAAGGTTGCAGGTAAAAATAAAGAAAGGCATTTTTTAAAACTTTTTTATTTGGGCCCTTAATGAGAATTTGAAACATGTTTTCTAGATCCATGTTCTTCATACACATGTTGGAAATTACATCGAAATCGATTGACGCAGGAAAAAACAACAAGCGTCGAAAGATGTACAATTCTGTGGATTTTAAGCAGAAACTGAGCAAAAGTCGTGGAAAACTACGATTTTCACCATTTTTAACCGCTTGTAGCTCGTGTGTATGTTAATCGATTTCAATGAAATTTTCAACATGTGTATGACTAACATAGATCTACAAAACATACATTTTAAATTTTCATTAAGGACCCGAATAAAAAAGTTTTAAAAAATGCCTTTTTAATTTTTGCATTTAACCTTGTAAATTATAAATTTTGGAAAATCTTTTTTGTATATCATTTCCTAAACCAATGCTTGTAATTGATTGTAAAAAATCAGGTTGTTTGGTACAATTATAAAAATGTTATTAGTTTTTAAAAAGTGTACGAATACTTTGTACACCCACTGTATGCGACCGCTCCTCAACTGTTTTTACAGATATATCACTACGATCGTCGAACGATCTATATACCGCGTGAACTTTTTAAATCATATGATGATGAAGAATGAGTACATATTAATATAATATAATACTACGACACCACACACACCCACACAGTGTTTCTGAGCGAATAACCCGAAAAATCTATTTTCTGTTTATTTTTTTTTTATAAACACGTTGTGAGTTCTATATACGGTGATACATATACAGGGTGGTCTTTTTATCTGAAGACATTGAAATATCTCGAGAACTATGTATCGGATCAAAACAAGTGGGCAATGAAAGTTGTTCGTCGCGAAGGGGAACATCCAATGATACAAAACTGGACCCCCCACCGCCACCCCTGGGGGTGGGGGTGGTAGGAGATAAAAAACTTAAATGGGAACCCCCATTTTTCATTGCAGATTTGGATTCTCCAGAAAAAAATACACAAATTTTACCTCGGAGTTTTTGCATTTTGGTTCACAGATGGCGCTGTAATGGACAAAAATCAAAATGGAAAAAGTCGTTGAAAATTGGGCATATCTCGAGAAATACACATCAGATCAGAAAAATAACAGTAGACGTATGTGATATTTTTAAGAATGCTATTCAATAACACCATAATTGACCTCCCACCCCCACTTCCTGAGGATTGATAAACAAACCAATGAATTTTTCCAACTGCTTTCGATTGCAGCGACATCTGTGAAAGAAATTACACCAATAATATCAAATCAATGGAGAACCAAGATTTGCTATAAAAAAAGGGTTTCTCATTGAAGATTTTGAAATAGTTCCCTCTCCCACCCTCAGGAAGTGGGGGTGAGGGGTCAATTATGGTGTTATTGAATAGCATTTTTAAAAATATCAAATACGTCTACTTTTATTTTTCTGATCTGATGTGTATTTCTCGAGATATGCCCAATTTTCAACGACTTTTTCCATTTTTATTTTTGTCCATTACAGCGCCATCTGTGAACCAAAATGCAAAAACTCCGAGGTAAAATTGGTGTATCTTTTTCTGGAGAATCCAAATCTGCAATGAAAAATGGGGGTTCCCATTTAAGTTTTTTATCTTCTCCCACCCCCACCCCCAGGGGGTGGCGGTGGGGGGTCCAGTTTGGTATCATTGGATGTCCCCCTTCGCGACGAACACCTTTCATTGCCCTCTTGTTTTGATCCGATACATAGTTCTCGAGATATTTCAATGTCTTCAGATAAAAAGACCACCCTGTATAAGGTGGTCTTTTTGTATAAGGCCCCACCTAATCCTAATCCGACCACCACCTAATCCTAACTAATTTTGTTCACATAATTTTTGCATTCTATATAGCCGTCATATAAAATTTGAACTAGTAATGAAAATCTTGCGATCAGAATTAGTTAGGATTAGGTGCTGGGGCGGAGAGTTCCGGGCCGGCTATCAGGCCGGCCCGACCACGCATACGAAAATTCAGGAATAGTCTTTCAAAATTGGAAGCTTACCTTATATGTGTATCACCGTATATAGAATATCGTTCGACGATCGTTGTTATTGTATTTCTGTAGAAACAGTTGACGAGCGGTCGCATCATACTAACGCATACGCACAGCACGGCCGTGCACGTATAGGCAAAATTCAATGTAGTAGTAGCTGCAGTTTTTCGCAAATATCTCAAAAACTAAGGCTGAGCAGCAGTTACTTGTATAGAAAAAAGTTGTTCAGAATGTTAAGTTTTACAACATATTAAAAAATCCTCGAAATCGGCGAGGTGGGACCTTTTATGCACACTTACCGATACATATTATTTTATGGGATTTTCCTATGGTACTGCAGAAGTTTTGCTATTGTTGCCAGATCAATTCATTTATTATCTTTAAATACCTAAAATTGTTTTAGCGTTCGTAAACTTTTGTAGCTGACTGTATGTAGATTTTCGTGGCCGCCCATATTTGCAATATGGTTTTGTGTCCGGGATTTCTCTTCGCAACTGCATTCCATTTCGACATAATTATTCTGCCGACATTTCCATGTGTAGTCCTCGGATACCGTTTCGACTCCATTCAACAATTGTACGAGAACTCGTTGATTACAATCCATTATTCGTGTCAGTCTTCTCAAAAATATTGCGAAATGCAACCGAAATATTTTTGAAATAAAACTGTTGTGCAAAGTACATCATGTTTGACATCGCAACATATAAAAAAGGAATCCGCCGAAGGTGATTTTGTTGAAGGTCGTTTTAAGATCATTGACGTATTCTTTCATTAAAACATTTCTTTTTTGTCGAATATCTCGCTCCGCCGTCGAACACGGGTTTACTGATGTACGACCTCGCGACCTTGAGCGGCAGAAAATCTTTTCTGTCCAGTGCCGATGTGTGTCGTTTATAGTGAAACCACTAGAACGTCGGATGATCTGTTGGAATGCTGTTGAAATCGTTCTTACTTTCGATATTGACGGGAAATGACGATAATGATCGCGATAACGTCTTGATTACACACGTTAAGTCTCGGTAACCACATAACAATTTCTTTGAAAAATGGAAACTATAGCCCAGCTTCAAACATATGTTATAGCATTCGAAAAAGTCTGGGATCAAAGCGAACAAATACTATTTCATTACTAGGCCACGAATCTATATGCAAAATAAAAACTTTCCAAGACCACTGTAGGGGACAGAAGTGAAATACAGTCTTTTCACATTGCAAAGAAAATATTTAAAAATATGTACATGTAAAAATAAATTTTATCTCGTGATTCAATCAAATTCATTAATTTATGTGATAGTTACCTTGATTCATGTAAAATCGTTATTATGAATCGCAGTTTACGAAACATAAATTGGATATAAATAATAGAACGAGAGACAAAAAAAAAGGGTAAATTATTCGTCGTATCATAATTTCTCAAGTCATGTGGAAAAAAACACGTTAGTGTGACGTCTGGAATATTTCTCATAAATTATTTCGTTAAAGTTCGCAATATCATATTCATTCATTAAGTTTTTCCGCCTTGAACAATACAGAGATTATTCTAAACATTTGCTATTGTAAGTGAGGAAGATTAAAAATATTACAATGTATTCAGAATTTTTAATTCCAAATCGCATAAATTGTTTAACGTTAAAGTTAATCGTTGGATAATCAACAAATTACAAAAAGTAGTACATAGTTCAAAGATATACATAAACTGAATAAACTTTAACCGATTAAAATGCAAATATTTTAAAAATATAATTATGCCTCGTACATAGAACACGACACGTCGCAGTTCCAGCACTGTGGTTTTGGATATAAAACGAGACGCAGCGTTTTGTGGTCGCCGAAGAATGTGTTGCGCGAAGCAAAAACGGAAATAAATAATATTATCATTTTAACATTATTTCATTTTTTGATTACAGTTGGAAGGTGAGCCGTAAACAAGCTGTTTCGTAACATTTGCTGAGAGAAGTGCCCGAGAACACACTACCAAGATGAACAAAGTGGATTACATGGAGGTCACTGTGCCCAACTATTCATATGTCTTCAATTTTGAAGAAACCTTCCGTCACTTGGACACCAAAATATGGATGACGAATAACTGGACGAACGGTTTCTACTACTGTGGAATTTATATGATTTTAGTATTTGGTGGACAGCATTATATGTCGACCAGGCCAAAGTTTGATCTAAGAGGCGTACTTTCACTGTGGAACACGCTGCTTGCAACATTCTCCATTATTGGATTTACTAGAACAGCACCAGAATTGATCCATGTACTCAGGAATTATGGGTTTTACCATAGTATTTGTATACCTAGGTAATTTAACTATGTTTACGAATGATTCTGATTAAATGGACGCCACTGAATATCAATTTATCAAATAACTAACAATTGTTATTAGTAACGTTGAACGTTCCTATGACTGAAATAGTTGAAACATTCAAAACTCTTTTCTATAAATGTTGTACTTCCTCGAAACGATGTGATTCCTGAAGTCATTTGAAGCAACTTTTTCCTTTTAAGAAGTTATTAACAAAAAATCACGGGCCAATCAGAGCGCAACTACGCTCAGCGCGACCTGTCGCCGAGCCGGAATCCGTCTGCTGTAGCCGTACTCTGATTGGTCCGTGTTTTTCGGTAATAACCCCCTAATAAAGCCGGGAAGAACTGTTTTGAATTGCACCCACGTATTTCTGCCATAAATGCATAAAATCCGCAATCTGGTTTTAATGCTTCGCAATGACTGATCGTACCACAACTAACAATCTCATGTATTTTCCAGCTTCATCGAGCAAGACTGCGTGTCAGGGTTCTGGACATGGATGTTCGTGCTGTCGAAGCTTCCAGAGCTGGGCGACACAATCTTTATAGTGCTACGGAAGCAACCGCTGATCTTCCTACATTGGTACCACCACATAACAGTGCTACTATACTCCTGGTTCTCGTACAAGGAGTACACAGCATCGGCTAGGTGGTTCGTCGTAATGAACTACTTCGTTCACTCGATAATGTACTCGTACTACGCGCTGAAAGCGATGCGCTACAGACCGCCTAAGGGGATCGCTATGGTGATCACCACGCTGCAGTTAGCACAAATGATAATCGGCTGCGTGATCAATATTACGGCTTATCAGTACCTGGAGAGCGGACAGATCGAGTGCGGCATCACCCAGGTCAACGTTAAGTTCAGCCTGGC
The DNA here is from genome assembly GCA_933228785.1 of Lasioglossum pauxillum. Taxonomy (NCBI): domain Eukaryota; kingdom Metazoa; phylum Arthropoda; class Insecta; order Hymenoptera; family Halictidae; genus Lasioglossum; species Lasioglossum pauxillum. Next base: position 10,450,549 of record OW121699.1, read on the forward strand.
CATGTACTTCAGCTACTTCGTGCTATTCGCTAAATTCTTCCACAAAGCCTACCTGGGCGGCAACAGTCGCAGGGCCAAAGCGGTGAAGAAGGACGGCTATGCCAACGGATCTACGGAATATGAGAAGCTCAAGGCTAATTAAGCAACCCTTTAATCAACATCCTACACGCGCGCACACACACACACACATACACACACACACACGCAGCAGACAAAGAAACAAAAGGCAGACAAGTAAAAAAAGAGACATTTTTGGAAACATTTTCTAGAAACGGTTTTCCGAAGAGATTCGATGGAGAACTCTTTCTGAGAATGTTCTGTTTAAAAAAGACGTATTTTGGGAATGCTTTTCGAAAATGTTCTTTCCTTTGTCCTCCCCTTTTTTTGGTTTTGAAAAAGAGAGAGAGAGAGAGAGAAAAAGAAGTCTCTGTCTCTCGCTTATGGACACAGTAGTAATGGGTGGGTGAGTGAAGGTAAACAATGGAGGAGAAACGACAATGCGTTACTCGATGAAATATAGCACACTGAATTTTATGATAATGTTAAATGTTGCACACTGAATTTAGTAATGAATTTAAACGATGGTAGCGTTGAACGCGTTATCGAGCCAGTAACGAGCTTCTTAGAGGCTCTCCTCGGGGGACGAGAGAAAGAGAAAGAAGAAGAAACTATATTTTCGTTTTAGAAACGACAGGGCAACAACGTTGAATTGTAAGCGGTTTCTTTTCGTTGGTAGAACGAGGACAGAGAGCGAAAGAGAATTGATTATTAATTGTAACGATAATAGCGCGTTAGAGCGACGCATTGTTTCGGACGTTATGTGGATTTCACGATTAACAACAAAAATGTATTTTCTATCAAACTTGGAAATATGTTTGACACGCAACGTCTGTCGAACATCAAGACTAGAGACAGTTTAGCACCGACCAGGAACGACACAAGTGTTCTTTCTAATTGCTTCTTACATGGGCTAGTATAAAATTTATACTAGAAGTATTTTGTAACAAGATTTAATGGATGAAGCCTCGTTCTAGCCGGATATGAACAATTGCGAAGAAACATATGTCCACCGAACATTTCATTAGGGTCTACCTCCGAAAACGAGCTAAGAAATATTCCTCGTAGAAAATAGTAAAGATGAAGAGTAGAGAGAGAAAGCTCGAAGAATAACATTATAATCCTGAATTGTTGAGTTTTTGGGGGACGATTGAGTAACGAAACGGAGAAGTATTTATATTTACTATTTTCTATCACGACTATTTTGTGCCGCTAATGCATAAAGCGAAAAGATATGACGACAACGACGACGATGATGATGAATGAATATGGGCTGCTCACTGACACCTTTTCGTCACTGACCCGCTCAGTCAGGGTGCAGCCAGCTTTGCAGGGACACGTTTATTCTGTTTGCAACTTTTTATATCGCATAATTTGTTCCGAGGAAAAAACGTCGTTCTTTTGTACAAATTATGTTATTTATTTATACATTTATTTAACTCATCAAGGTGTGTACAATATACTAAACTTGCTGGGTAGGTTTCTTTACGTATTGTTTAAATAGAAAAAAGAAGAAAAACGATGAAACGATGTTTGCGTCGATGTAAAGCCAGAAAAATTGAAAAAAAAAGAAAGAAAGAAATATCTCATAAGTTTGATTCTTTCTTTTTATAATTTGAATTTGTCAAGATCTTTGTGGGACTGGTCGCCCTTTTGAGGATGCTATAGAAGTGGAATGATTAATAAACCTGACCGATAATTCTAGTCGCATGGTCAGAGAACAACAGAGAGCATTTGTTAGCTGAAACAGGAGCATAATGATTATTGTAAAGAAAAAATGTAATGAGACGAGACGAAAAAAAATAACGTTTGTCCACGCCGCTGATCGACGCGCACTTCCATACCGGAGAAAATGATTTTATCTTCCTCTGAAACGTGTTTCGAAAAACACACAAAACACACAGACACACTCACACATACACACAGAGTCGCATTTACTCTCGCGAAAATTGCCGATCGCCTCCTGATTCGCACAAATCTTTTAACAATGAAAACGTTCCGTGAAGCCAGCCTGTACACGTGCTTGTATTTATAATTTAAAACACTGTTTATACATAGTTCTATCGATTATTTAAGTTAGAGAGACGGTTTGCGAGTGGTCCGAAACGATTAACGGGCTGGGGACCTTCATGCGTCCATAAAACAAAACCGAAAATTTTAGATAATGTACAACTTCATTCGAAATGTGTGCGAAGCATGGAAACTTGAGAATCAATTTGATGAGTAGTACTTCAATGTCATTGCGTTATAGAGTTAACACATTAGCTACCGGCTATTTAATAGATTTTATGTAACTATTTATAGTTCGTTAAATACGTATGGTGTATTATTATTATTGTATATCATATAGTAACTATTTAATGTCTGTGATTCGCAGCTAGGGATTTCTTAACACGCTACCTACTGGAGTTCATCTCGAACAGTTTTTACACACTGTGGCTTGCAGATAGAGATTTTTTAATCAACTTTTCAATAGCAATAGCGTAGACAATGTAATCTAACAATTTTTTGAGAACTACTACTTACAAAAAGATTTTTGAACTCCTTTTTTTATATAGTCATTGATAAGCTTCCGATAGGTGCCCTAATTTTTCAATAGCTATAACGATTGCAGTCTTCACTTCCGGTATCATGATAATTTTAAGCTCCCTTTTGATACACTAAAACTCCCATTAACGAACACCTGGTAGGTACAGTGTCAATAAATCTTTCAATAATAGTACCGATTTCTCGCAAGAAGCCACTTCCAATACCATGATTCACAATATTTCTAAGCTCTTTTTTGATACAGTCGCTAAGAATCTCATATAGAATATACCGGTAGAGGAAGTGTTAAATATTTCCTTGAATTTACGCAAGGAATAAGCTCATATAATTTTACGCCAAAGAAATTTCATCTCGCATGAAGGTTCCCCAGTTAATTACTCGCTGCATTTGCAAATAAGTGCAGCGTTATCCGATTAATCGCGAATCCGATTGGCCAGCGACGCGACGCAGGCTCGTAATTGGCCGCGTCGCAAGCTGGAGGGGATAAAAGGGGCGGCGCTACGAGGGAAAAGCTGTAAAATCGATTCCTACGGGAATCGTCTCAACCGGATATCGTGTGCTCTTTTGTTTATTCTTACGCGAGACCGTCGGTAGCTATACCGAGACGGACAGAGTCAGTCCAACAAACGACAAATGAAACTGATCGGGGAACGTTCTTTGTTCCCTGATACGTTCAACCCTGTAACTAATAGTCAAACTTGTCTATATTTATTTATAATTGTATAACAATAATAGCCAATCACTGTGCGCAGTCGCGTGTTTCGTTTGGCGAATTGGGATGCGCGTTTGTCAATAGGCGAAACACGCGCGATTTTTTATTATTATCCACGGAAGAGATGAAGAACGTTCGAATAATTATCGGGCAACTGGGATTTTCTACAGGGAACCCTTCTAGGCCGGTCAATTTCGAATTATCGTTGTGAATTTGTTGTAAGACGAGGGGCCGACGGTAAACAAAAATGATGCGGGATAAATAAAAGTAATGTAGTATTTGCAATAAATAACGATGGTCTTTTTTTGTAATTGCCGCGATGGGATATATTCTTACTTTTATTTGCTATTGAAGAACATGCACTGATTAATATTAAATTAATGGAAGTATCTCATACAAATCTGAACATTATCAATAAATTAAAAATAAAATGAACAAAATTCTATTGAAACTTTAATTTTATTTTCATTTGAAACTTTCATACGTGCCACATAATTACATAAAAATCCCAGCTATACTCACTGATGTAATTGTATTCCGCGATAATGTTTGCCTCTGTCATTGAAAAAACTGATTACTCTGGTTTGTCGCCCCCGCGGGAATTATAAATCTTGAGACGCAGGGCCGTACGATGAGTTCCAAGCGCCCTGGGACTATTGCAAATACTCTATTCGTTATTATAGATCTCGTGACGATTTTCCTAAGTCTCCGCCGATCTATGGATCGGTCGATCAACTGCCTTCTATGCCGATAAACCGCTAATTGCCATAACGGAGCCATTGAGAAACGAGAAATTCATTTTGCGATCGATGCTTCTCTGAAGGAAATCGAGAAAAATTCGATTCTGCGAATCGGATGCATTCCCGAGGACGGAGAACAGTTCAAGATTATAAAATTCTTTTTTGGACGGACACAACTAGTTTTCTAGGCCGCCATTGTTCACGGTGATTTAGTTGATAAAAAAAATAGGAAAAAATAATTAAAAAATGGAATTCAACGATTCAGTTGTATTGAAATAGCGGAGAAGCTCCGAGTAACACAACGAAATACGACGCAGAGACCGAACTGCCTAAATTCTAGCGAGAAAGAAAAACTTAACGTTCGCGATTTTAGAGGTGCACGAGACCCGCGCAGATTTAAATAAAAAAAAATTAACAAATAAATAAAACGGGGGATAAGGTCCGATTCATTTCTTTTTTTGGTAGGTATTACGAATTTTTTTACGGTGATTATGTGATCATGAATTACTATATGAATTACGCGTTTCGACACGGGTGAACGTAACCAAAGCGAGACCAGGAAAATGATAACACTAATGCTGTGTATGTATAGTTTTTTTCGCGTGCGTGTGAGAGGAACGTTGCATGGACGAGAGATCAAATGTATGATTTGTTAGCATGATTTTCCCGTGTGTTGTTTACCTGCAACGTTGTCACAGTTTCTTTGCTACACACGAATATTGTATGTTGATAGTGCGTAATAATAATATTTATGAACCGAGGCTACGGGAAACGTACTTTATCTTATTTTGGGTAGACTGGAGAGGGAAGTAACTATTTTGTTTTGGATCACTATCGCGCAGAAATCATTACAGTATTTAATCATACAAAATGGGCAATAATTTCAAACAGTATAGAATGATTTTAAAAATATCAACACATTGTTCGCAACTTTATACCGTCTCTAAACAGAGAAATAAATTTCTGTTTGGTTCCTACATCTTTGAATAATAGAAATAATTTGCATTTTGTATGAAGATGTACAGTATAATTATGACAAACGTGTGTAGACAATTATTTAGTGCGTTCAAAGCAGTTCTTTTTATAGTTACAGCTCCGGCCTCCCCTAAATTATATATAATTGTCAACACCCGATTCTCTCGGTTTCAGACCGTTTTTCAATATTTTCGTTTCCATTTTCTTCTCGGGGCTCTTTATTATTGAACGCCATATTTGAATGGTTCGAAAGATACCGAGGTATTTTCTATCGATTATTATTAGACTGCGGTCGTTTATGCTAATTTGCAACTCTGTTTTCTGATCTGCAACAGATTTACATAATTCGAGAAATTCAAGTAATAGTTTTATTTTTTTTTCTTATCGCTTTTATAGTGTTCCCAGTAATGACACTTTAAAAATTAATTTTACGATTTTAAGTGAAATTTCTTGTTTTAAACAAGATCGAGCGTATATGTTTGTTGAGGATTTTACTTGATTGTGAGAACTCTTAAAATCCCGCAGTCTACTAATTATAAATTATTCCCGGGTTAATCTGCACATTTGGTGATCTGTGGGAATTACACTTCACTGGATATTGTTTTTTCGTTCAGAAGTTTGTAACTGAAATTGTCGTAAATCGTGTAAATTTTGGACTAATAAAATACACTTTGAAAAAACGAGACAGAATGACACGAGACACTTCCCTAATTATAATTATTGTAACACGTTCTGTTGTTCAGAATTATTTCGTTTGTACAAACTTTTTTTGTTGACCGAAAATAAATTTCTATTTTCTCCTTCGTGAGCGATCGTGATCGTTTTTTCCGAAACCTTTCTATTTTTTACATTATCCATTTGTATTTAATATATCTATTTGCATCCATTTCTAAACCAAAAAAAATTCCCGTTGAAATTTTTAAATGTTTATTAGCTTAAATTGAAGCTGGAAAAATGCACTTTATGATGGACGAATTGCAATTTTAAAATAATAACGTACTGGAGAATAAATTTTAGAATTGATCGTTCTGGGAACAGGTGCTTGAATTGAAGGGTTTCGGAGAAATTATTTGTTTATACTTTCCCGTAGAGAGTTATCAACTTTTGATAATACAATCTATCGCTGTTATCGCTGTTTTAAGCGATACAAAATATTGTTTTCAGTGATAACAATTACATTAAATATAAATGAAAATATTGTTACAAATTGAAATTGGACATTAAATATAGAAATGCACATCTAATATATTAATAGTTTTACAACTGACAATTCATGCCTGCTATTTACATAATCATATAAATCATTTAAAATAAGTTTTAGTACATTGCTTCATTTGAACACATTTGAATTGCACATAAGGAGTACATACTGCATTACATCTGAAGTATATGCATTTACAATATTTTACACAAATACAATAACGCGATCGTTGAATTCACAAATTTAATTTCTACAAAAATACAGATTCTCCCACTGTGTTAACTCTGTACAATATATACAGTGTGTTCATATTATAATTAGCTAGTATACATATAGAACAAGCGGCATTATAAATTCTAACTATAATGCAATGTAACTAACGTTTCCAGTTAAAATCATGAGAAGAATGTAGTTAACCAAAAACATAATTAATATATGTACAAATTTCATACTTGGCAGTTCTTTTTTATATTGATAATCTAAAAATAATTCTATTGAGCAAAATATGGCCATGGTATTCTCTGAAGTGAACATCGTCAATTTGATATAGTTCATTGAACATTATAATTACAAAAAACACAATGTTTGATATGTATAAAAATTTCGGTATTGTTGTGTCTTCGCACTGCTCCTTTCTTTAATACTTTAGTAAATAAAAAGAATGTTGCAGCAACTATTTTTTCTCTTTTTATTCTGTTTTACGTATAAGATCATTTTTCTTTGCCCCATTCTTCAGAAACGTATCTAAGCAGATCGGTAAGATTCTCGAAGTCTGTTCGACTCTGTGGAGGATTATTCTTCGGTATGCGAGGTAAGAGTGATCCAGCTTTTATTCGAAATTCTTCTGCATTAGTAGCACCAGAGAGTTTCCAAATTCCATAAAAGAGAATTCCACAGCCTCCGATTGCCCACACAGAGCCCCAAAGAAGCGCTCTCATAGCAAGATGGGCCCCAGACTCTGGCAATCCTTTTCCTCCCATGACTCCCATATCGAATGCCTTTGTGTCATGTTTCTTAGTCGACGCTAATGCACTAGAAAAGCCAATCAGAGCAGAAATTCCTGCTACGCTGCCTAAGAAGACCGTAGCTGCAATGTAAAATGAAATTGTTGTGAAACTGCCATTGAGTCTGCCATTGAAATTGTAATCAAATTCATCCACTAAAGATCATTTTGTCAGTAACATACAAACAATCTATGGGACATCAATAGTAATAAATAGACAGCGGATTATATGCATTTACGACAAAAATGAGTAGGTGTAATTTAAAACAACAAAAATATTAGGAGAATATTAGACATATTGAGAAAGAAAATTTTTATTTTGCATAAAGATCCACTGTCTAGTAATAAATAATTTTATTTGGCAGCAATTTTGAAGGCATTATATAAATTCGTGGGTAGTCATCGTATTGTAAACATTCCCATACTCGAGATACATTGTGTGTTTCTTTCGACATAACATAATCAAGTACAGTGTTTTCATGACAGAAAATTGTTCCGTTTTATTGTGTTTTGTATAAATATAATTTATTACATGTCAATTAATACGGAAATTCGATTTAATTTAACAAATTGTTTTTCCAACATGCACCTACCATAGAGATTCTCTTTCTCTTTGTCAGTCTTTTTGTCAGACATTATTATTGCTTTCTATTACAACATTGAGCGTATTATTAAAATATATCTACCAGCAGCGATAACAATTACGAATTTTGGGAAATCTTCGAAGAAACTTCGAAGAAAATTGGTTGGATTACAGAATTGTAGCCATGCTTAGCGGTTCCCCATGCAGTTCCATGCCAGGCATACACTTCTCGTTCATAGATGTGCAAAAAGGTAATCTAATGAAGTAACTATATGATATAGATGAAAAAATTCAGAAATCGATTTATTTGGAAAAATATTCATTGTAAGACTCGAATACAGTACTGGAATAACATTTATTCACAGCAATGCAAAATTTTCACAATTTCGAACAATTATCTTCATGTTAACACAAGTTTCTGTGCACACTGTGTATATAAAATTAAAACATTTATTATGCATTTAAAAGGATATTGTAATTATTTGTTCTAATTAATTTTTTTTCAGCAATACTGAGTATTATTGGCTCACCATTGTATATAATATATAATATTGACTTTCTCATCTAGTGATTTACAGTCTATGCAAGTCTATGGCAGATCGTTCATAGATGTTGTTCAGTATTAAATAAATTTTGTTACAATTGATTTTGAAAGAAATTAATTTCTTTAATATTTGGAACTGACAGAAAAGGAAGGATGGAAGGTAAGCGGAATGTTTCTAATTATGTTTCGAACAAAGATTACGATCTATTTAATCTAATTATCAGCACGAAGTACTCGATGTCAAAATATCTAATGACAGATCATCCATTTCCTCTTACGCAGATTTGTTTAAAAAATAAATTCTTCGGAAAATAATGCATACTTTTATAAGAAGAATCGCCATAATATCAAGTTTTAAACAATCTTTCGTTTCAGGTGAATTGAAGCACAATATTGCAAAATTATTGGAAGAATTACGATTTGTTGTAAAATCGGAGAAAGAGATTGAGGATATTATTCAGGTGTTAGATTCTATTGTCAATGTTAGCAAAACGTCCATCGGAGGTATTTATTCATGATTATGTTAAATAATTCATCATTCATCAGAAAACAATATTTTCTTTCAAGAGATTAGCAATAAATGTTTAATTTAATTCCATAATTTTCATAATTCTAACTGTACGAATTTTTCAGAGTCTACTGAGTTCACAGTGGACGATGTTTTCTTAACGTTGTTGCATCACGAATCCAAAGAAATCATTGCGAAGACTGCAAAGGCAATCGCGGAGATTGCCAAAAGCGAAAGAGGAAGAGAGAAATGCACCACCACAGATATAGTGAATGCACTGATTAATCTATTGAAAGATGATCGCGTTGACGTGTTGACACAGACTTCCAGAGCTTTGGGGAATATTTGTTACGAGAATGGTAGGGATCTTTAATCCCTAATGACCCAAATTTTGTTCATGTATGTAGCTGCTGTTAAAGTCATCATTATTATAAATACAATATTCTTGGACACATCTTCTTATCAGTCAAATTTCAATACATTTTTGTAAGTTTGATATTCCCAGATCTGTGAGATTTCCTTATTTATTTTAACTATCTTAAAAAATTGTTATAGAAAACGGGAAAAAGTTTATTGAAAATCAAAATGGGTTGAAATCGATCCTGGCAGTATTGGAGAAAAGTGTTACATTGAATAATGTAGAAGGTGCACCGTTTCTTCGTAAGGTTGCAGTAGGTCTTCTTTTGAACTTTCTTATTGTCCGATCGTCCGTCAACACAGAGGTAACAAGTTCTTAGATTTTCGCTGTTTGTAATATGACTTGTTTTAATGATTAAATTATCAAAGATATCCTAGTATGTTGTTGTAAGAAAATGGCGTTATACACTACTGATGTGTTAGTATGTATTAAACATTTATTACTTTGATAGAAGAGAATTTGAAATTCCATTGCAACATTGATGAACACATACTAATGCATCTGTATTATGCGCTTAATGTAATTAGCTAAAATAACATACTAGTGCATTCGTGGTAATTAATATGTTAATCTGTAGGAAAACTTTCTTAGGCATTGCAACAGGAAATTGTACCTATTATATGCAGTGTTTTGGAGATCGATGGTACCGAAGGTGGAGAATCTGCAACGCACGCGCTATTAATATTAGACATATTGAACGATGCTAATATAGAGTACCTGGACGAAAGACTTACAAAAATTTTGGTAGACATTTTGGCCAGTGATACATCGTCAGAACTTTCTGAGATGTGTTTGGAACTCCTTCATGGTCAAGCAGAAAGCGGTATGCATTCTTTATTATTTAACAGTGCTTTAAATCAGCTGACAACAATTACATTTTTAGAGAATTCCAAGCTGTTGTTGACAAAAGCAGGTGTCTGCGAACTGCTAATAAAGCTTCTGGAAAAACATAGTCCGTACTGTACAGACGAAGAGGCTAGGTCAGTGCTGAAAATTGCTTGTAGCCTAATCGTGCTCGTGCTAACCGGAGGTACATTAATCGCAAAATTTCTGAAATTAGTTTATCAGTAGGAGTATGTAATTTGAGCGTAATTAAAATGGTTCTTTTTTGGATTAGATCAGAGTATGAACATTTTGTATGATAACAGTAACGGTGTTGTGTATAAAAAATTGGTCGGATGGCTCGAAAGTAGAGACAAAGATTTGCAGATCACAGCAGTGTTGGCAATGGGCAACTTCGCTCGCACTGACGTTCATTGCAAGCTTATGGTTGCGCAAGGTGTTCACAAGAGTCTTCTTAAACTTCTACAGGATAATAACACGGATACAGCTGATATTCGATTTCAGCATGCACTGCTCAGTGCCCTGCGAAATCTTGTTATTCCTGCAGATAATAAGCCTGTGATATTGCAAGATGGTTTGATAGACGTTTTGTACTCGATGTTGCATATTCCATCTTACCCGGTGGTCTTTAAGTTGTTGGGAACGTTGAGGATCATCATTGATGGTCAATGTAAGATTTTCTGCCACATTTTTGTATCTTTATCGAGTCAGACTCCACTTGAAGTATGTAATTTTTCAAATTACAGGTGAAGCTGCTGAAGAATTAGGGAAGAAAACAGATTTATTAAAGAAAACCATTGAATGGTGTGAAGTGGAGGAACACCCCGGTGTCCAAAGTGAAGCAAATAGGCTAATAGCTTGGCTAATAAATAACAGCAGGTTGTTTGATTTTTGTAAGAACGTGCATAGTTGAAGTACACAATTTTACCATAATTGATTTATAAAATTTGTAATTCAGGGATAAAGAAATTGCAATGCTGATGGTAGAACACGGAGCGCTACCGCATTTAGTTAAGATGTTAGCGTCGCAGCACGTCCTAATGCAAAACGAAGCTCTAATTTGTTTAATGGTGCTGACGACGATTTGTTTATCGCGATGCGAGAAGCTTCTGTTGGAGTCTGATATAGCTGGAAAGCTTTCTAGATTTCTTGAAGTCGCGAGCAGCCTGGAGAAACCGATCATGCACAATGCTGTGTCCCTATTGGATAAACTTGTAAACTCAGGTATTTTATTATTCTTAACACTAGGTTTACGGAGCACACAGTGTCTATCCAAATTTTTAACTATTTCTTAAATAATATATACCCAAAGAAATATTGAAATTTCTTGAATAATCTTTACAATCTCAATAATCGTAAATTAAAAATATTAGATCGCGTCATTCTGATGGGTCCCGTAAACCTACTGTTATACATGTGAAATGTCAAGATGAAATTTGGTATTAAAAGTTGATTAACATTTTAGAGACGTTAAGAGAACATGTTAGACAAAGTAATTTAAAATCGTTGTGTCAAAGTATGCTCGATAGTGATGGAGAATCGACGATTGGGAATAAATTGAAAAGAATTTGCGAGAAGCTTAATTGAGTAAATATTACTATACTTTGAAGAGGTACAAGTATTAAATCTTTCTTCCCGGTTGAAAATGAGTCTTCGTACTTCAATGTGACAAACATATAACAGTCTCATATCAGAAGCAATATTTTTGTAAAATCATGAGCAACAACCACAAACAGAGTGACAACGACGTTACTCAAGCATTTTCTCAATTGAATTCAGTTTTCATTCGTTTCTGTTCAACCGTTTTCATCGTTGTAAAACAGACTGCGAATGTTTATGCATGTGTACAGAAAGTATGCAGCAAATACGCACCTTGCGTATCGTATTTATGCAAAATAAAATATATGTCACGAGAATCCTCAAGAGATAAAAACGAATTTTTTTATCCAAGTCCTGTTTTCGCGACTATATTCTATATAAATATATACATTCGCATAAACATCCGCTGTCTCGTCGTAAGCATTTAGTTACCCAATTATCGCATGAATATGTATGTAATTATATGTGTACTAGATGGGTGAATTTTCCACGATTTAACATAAACGAAATTCGTCAATTGATTATGGAAAAAAGGTACTAAACATTTATGAGCTAAGTAAGTTCTTAAAAAGAAAAAGAAAAGCAGAAAAAATATGTGTGTATACTTTTAGGGAACCGACCAAATTGTAATATTCGTGCGACCAACTATGAGATTAATATTATAATATACCTATACACAACAACTTCGGACGAACAAATTTTCTTTACTGATTTCTATGAGTTGGATTGTTTTGTAGAATTTTGATAGACGTATCTTTGGAGTTACTTTCAATCGTTCTAATTGATTTAGTCATTGATAAATCGATCCAAAAAAATAGCTTTATGAACAAAACTGCACAAAATGTAACTTTTAATAACAATGACAATTTGATTTGCGTATTCGATGTTTAAGAAATTTAAGAAAATATTTTTCTCATTTTATGTACTTTCAATGTAACAATTATATACAGACTGCGGATTTTATGGATTTACGACAAAAATGGATCAGTTCAATACAAAACTGTAAAGACATTAGAAGAATTACATGATGTTATTTGAATCATTTCAATTAGCTTATGTTTCTTACAATCGATTTGGACAATTTTCATTTTGCATAAAGATCCGCAGTTTAACTACAAATTATATGAACACAAAATACAAGAGACGGATGAGTATCTCGTGTTCTTCTTAAGTTGTTTCCCCTTTCGTCTTTTCGACAATTTGTAAAATTAGTAAATTTCAGTAATAAAACATTGTAATATGTTTTATGTAATATGTTTAGGTATTGATAACATATTTTCTAAAAATTATCGAAAGGGTTCCTTTAATCGATGAAATTTTTTATTCAATTAGTTACTACTTGAGATTAAAAAGAATTATCAAAAATCGCAATTGATTTAATCGATTAATGAAATTAGTAGTCGATTAGTAATTATAGATACGAATCGTTGATCATCAATCGCCGATGAAAAGATTGCGAAGGATGATCGAATATTTCAACAGTTATTCATTGCGTTGAGTATCATTTAAATTCGGTTTAGAATAAACTCTAAATATTGAGTACGAAACAATAGTGTGCATAGATATCTTGAAATCGTGAATTTGAATAGTTTGACAGACCAGCCAAATATTATTCGAGTTTTTCTAGATTGCGTTATCAGATGGACGTGCCACAATAGCATGGGCGATAACGATGCAAATATTGTTTAATTTGACGTGGAAGCGATTTAGGCATTTAATGATTCGAAGCGCATGATTCGGGACCAGTCCGCGAAAGAGAAAATGGCGCCTCGATCGGCTGGGCTGCCACGTAATGTTGTGTGTCCCCTCGACGAGGTACATCTCTCCGACAATTAACGGCGAATTACACCGTAAAAAGTGCAATGCACGTCACTTGGTGCAGTGAGATCTAAACTTGTGTTTCTTCTTGCCTTGATAACCTCGTCGAGAAGGTAAGAAACGTGTTTATTCACGGCAAAAACCCGACGGCAAAACTCGCCCCGCAGAGCACCCTAACATCGACGTGACGTTTTAACCTTTCGTTCGTTTCTCCCCGTCTTAATCTTTGGAAAATTCTCCTCTTGTTTCTCCTTTCTCCTCTCTACAGTGAATTCCGGAATCTGATTTGCAGATTTTTTTTAATTTCCATCTCCGATGAATTCCAGGCTAACGAGCAATTGTCGTTTTGCTGTACGGATCTCCGTGATCCTGCTTCATGTCATCGTTATTTTATTCGATTATATTTAATGGTTCGGTTACTTTGTTTTTCTCATTTCTGCTCGCATTGTCTTGTTGTTGCTCGTAATCAAGCTTACTTTCGCGCTGTTATTTTTCTCGGTTTAATCGTACTCGACTTTTTTGCAAAATTTCGCTCGAGACTTGTGGAACCTCTGCCATTCGTGTTAATTTATTTTGAAACACTCTATTAAAATGAATTAACATATTTATATTGTTGATTAAATTTCTTTACCGTCTGGCGACTGTTTTTTTTCATTATTTCGCGATCCCTTATTCCTATCCCGTGACATCCTAATTTCTTCTATATTTATTTTGGTTTATTTTCAATTTTATTTATATCATTATTGTATATTGCAAACACTTTCAATGGTCGTTAACAGTTTATTTGCGCAAATTGTTCCCGTGCGAATTGCGATAAAATTTTATTTGACACTGATTAACGTTTACTGTGTTACCTAATTATACGTGAATAGTAAATAATGTACTATTTATGTATGCACATTTTTGATTTATGGATTGTCCACAGGGGTATGATGTCGAACATTCTAACATTTATTCATTGCAAATAATTAATCAAGTTATGCATGTAATTATGTTATATCGAGTTATATTATTTAAATTATAAATTTAAATTTTTACTTATTTTGTAGAATTTAATAAAAATATGTTAACGTTGAAATATACGTTACTAAGAAAACACACTTGACCCAGAAAGTTTTATTTTTTAAATATTAGAACAGTTTAATTATATCTCGTTCGAATAGTAAATTAATATTGTTTTTCTAATATGCTTAGCGACGTTTGGAAATCAGCAACATGTCTCAGCCAACAGACTACCAATATCGTACATATGCTAATGACAGTAGCATGAAAAGTGGTCCCCCACAGATGGTAAATGGCCAGGCAAGCGTGACACACCATAATGGCATGCAGTCTACAAATTACAATTTCACAGGTAGGTTCTAAAGTATATAATCCACGACTAACTAGATCTTATTAGTTTCCAACATATGCGATCTAGACCTCTTCTGTCAAATTATGCTTGTAAATATGTTTCCTGTAACATTTTAAAACTCGCAAAGACTGCAGCTACTGCGATACTACCCTTTAGACTCAACATCAATATGCTGTACTCTCCGTGCTCCAGAAAAAGTCTCCTGGCAGGAATTCGAAAGGAATTCCTATGCCCCTGTGCCCTCTTGAGGGACTTCTTGCGAGGCACGGAGAGTATCGACTCTGAGAAATATTTCAATCTAACAAAGCGTTAAAACAGACATTTTGTTTCCAGGTGTTATGTCTTCACAATCATCACGAGATCCATCTCCAACTCCGTACCTCTACAATCAATACAGATCACCGTTACCTCGTCCACCAATGACCCCTCTAATCAATGGCCAACAAAACTCGATGAATCCTGTAATGCCACCACCAGCAAGGTTACCACAGAGTCAGCAACAACCACCAATGTATAATGTTCAGAATCAATTTCAAGTGCCTGCGACGCAGCATCCGCCGCCTCCAAGAAATGACTTAGCAAATCCACCAATGGAACCACCAAAACCACCAACAACTGGATTCGATCAGAATTTACCGCCGAATCCGGCGTCGGAAGCGAAACCCTATAAAGTTGACAGCCAGGATAACACGGTGCAGGGAACACAGTTGTATTCTCAGGAGCAAAACAAGTTTCCGAATCCTATGCAACCACCCAGAGGGCAGCCACCTTATCAACAAAACTTTGGAGGACAAAGAATGTATGCAAAGAATGCACACGTTATGCAGCATGCTGCCACTGTACCAAATACGATGTCTTATGGACCAGTTGGGAGTGGTCCTCAGATGCAAGCAAAGCTTCCTCCTCCTCCTCCTCCAACTGCGGCAGCTGAATATCCTGCACAGAGAACGGTATGAATTTTTATTTAGAATAGAATCACCGTATCAGATTTAATTTTTTAAGAAATTGCTGAGCAAGTTGTGTAGAAATTATGGATGAGGACACTCTTGTGTTAATAAGAGATACATTGTATGAGTCATAAACAACTGTTGTCGTTTATCAGATACTTGGTAAATGCATTTTTACATCTGATTTCCAGATAAAGATATAATTTGTGATTTTATCTGATATATTGTTAAATGAATTACTTAGGCTCTGTTCAGATTGAATATTCGAAACTTTTATTCTAGTATCCGATTCAACAACAGAATCCAATGAACAAGCAGCTTGATCCAATGGCTAAACATTACCAGCAACAATATCCTGATCAGATGAATCAGTTGAATAACCAAATGAATATGATGAATGTGACACAGGCTGGTTATAATAAACTATGGGTATGTAGATTTCGATATATATTAGATTAGATTTTCGGATGAGGGTTAAAGAGTTTGTTTAATAATATTTGTGTTGATTGTTTTTTAGGGAATGGAGAGCATCGATCTTCTGCAATGTAGAAATGTGTTGCCCTCGGAGAAAGTAGAACCACCAAAAATCAAGCTTCACCAGGAGTATCTAGAGAGCATTAACTGTAGTCCAGAGTGAGTAACTTTCTCTAGGAGTGCATTCTCTTGTGTGCATCATGTTCAGAATGTAGTCCATAAAAATCCAAGTACATATACGGATAGTAAATTATCGAGTAAACATAGTATTTACATTATTATGTTTTATTTTTTAGTATCTTTCGCTGTACACTCACCAAGATTCCAGAATCCAACGCGTTGCTACAGAAATCTAGGTTGCCACTAGGGGTTTTAATCCATCCATTCAAAGATTTAAATGTATGTACACGTTTTGCGTTTGTAAAATTTTTATACATTGGCAGATTGGAATTAATGGATTATTTGTTTTTCAATTCAGCATTTACCAGTAATACAGTGCAGTACGATCGTGCGATGTCGTGCTTGCAGAACGTATATCAATCCGTTTGTATACTTCAGCGACTCGAAGAGATGGAAATGCTGTCTCTGTTTCAGAATAAACGAATGTAACTAGAGATTCATGAAATGCTAATATGTTAATTACAATGTTTCTTTAGTCGATTCAATTGTATATGAATCGTGTTTTCAGTGCCAGAAGAGTTTCAATTCGATCCTGTAACGAATACGTATGGTGATCCGTCGAGACGGCCAGAAGTGAAAACGAGCACAATCGAATTTATTGCACCTAGCGAGTACATGGTACGACATATTTTCAATTTGTGTGAACTAAGCAGTTGTTCTGTAGGTTCACCTATAATTGTTGATGCCAAGGGGACGAAATAATTAAAATAATAAATATGTTGTAGCTCCGCCCACCTCAGCCAGCTGTATATCTGTTTGTTTTGGACGTGTCGAGGTTGGCAGTGGAAAGTGGTTACTTGGATATAGTGTGCAACGCGATATCGCAGGAATTGCCAAGGCTGCCAGGAGATAGTAGAACACAGATCGGATTTTTGGCAGTGGACTCCGCAATTCACTTTTTCAGCATACCTGACAACGTGTCCCAGCCTCAGGAAATGATTATACTTGATATAGATGGTAAAAAGACAAAACATACCCAATGCATTTAGTAGTGTCCTCATTTTCAATTTAACAACAAGGAATCTTTTTTGTAGATGTTTTCCTGCCGTGTCCAGATAATCTAATAGTCAATTTAAAGGAACGTGAGGAATTAGTCAAGGACTTGTTGACTCAGTTACCCACCAAATTCAAAGGAACGCACGATACTAACAGTGCTTTGGGCGCTGCACTGCAAGCTGCGTATAAACTTATGGTAATTTCTATTTCTTGAAAAATTATTTTTTAATATCTTCGTAAATTTCACGAATTTTGAAATAAATTTGTAGGAGAGTGTAGTCTAAATGTTTCACAATCGAATAAAAATATTGTTGAAAATATCTTTTTTCGTTTCAGTCATCGACCGGTGGACGCGTGACCGTCTTCCAAACCTGTTTACCAAACATAGGTCCCGGACTGTTACAAGCCAGAGAGGACCCTAATAGCAGAGCGAGCAAGGACGTACCACATTTGAACCCAGCTACGGACTTCTACAAGAGATTAGCACTGGATTGCAGTGGACAGCAGATTGCAGTCGATCTATTCCTATTAAATAGCCAATATTGTGATTTAGCCACACTTTGTATGCAATTTTAACATTCTATTTACACGTTACTCTTAATTAAACTCCGGATTTTTATGTGTTGGATATTAAACACAAATATATTTGTTCTATTTAGTTTTGTCATAAATGCATAAGAATCCGCAGTCGGATACGTATATGAATAATTTTTATTTTTATCAAAAGAGATCTTCTAGTTGCACAACAATTTTCTTATTCTTTCCGGTATTTTTTTTCTGTTCCAGCTGGTATGTGTAAATTCTCCGGTGGTTGCATATATCACCTCCCGCTGTTCCGAGGATCGAAACCGCAGAGCGCAGAAACCCTCGACAGAATACTCAGACGTTATCTCACTAGAAAGATCGGGTTCGAGGCGGTGATGAGAATACGATGCACGCGGGGCTTGAGTATTCACACTTTCCACGGGAACTTCTTCGTTAGATCCACGGATCTCCTTAGTTTACCTAATGTCAATCCAGACGCCGGTTTCGGAATGCAGATCTCCATCGAGGAGAACCTCTCGGACGTCCAGAACGTGTGTTTCCAGGCAGCTTTGCTTTACACGTCGAGTAAAGGTATTTACAAATTCTCGAATTTATGAGTTTGACCACGGTATGAATAATGATTCGAATCTGTTCCAGGCGAGAGAAAAATCAGGGTACACACGCTGAGTTTGCCAGTCGCTAATAGTTTATCAGACATTCTCCATTCCGCTGATCAACAATGCATAGTAGGCCTACTTTCGAAAATGGGTAAGATCGTTTCTCCAGAGCGAAAAGTAATCCATTAATCTCTCTCGACTCACATTTATAATGTATTTGGTACACTTTCGAGAGTTAAAAGTTAAGTGGGATTGTTATGAATATTTTCGCAGCTGTGGACAGGTCTCAGCAGTCCTCCTTATCCGACGCGAGGGATGCTTTGATAAACGTGGGCATAGATGTGGTGTCAGCATACAAATTGTCTCAGTCAGCGATGACTGGCGGTCTAATGGTTCCGGGAAGCTTGAAACTACTGCCTCTTTATATTATTTCTCTGCTCAAATGTGTAAGTGTTCCTTAACACGCGATAATGTTGAGATGTTACCGATTCAACAATTATGATATCTGCTTTTCTGTTTTGTAGATTGCCTTCAGGTCGGGAATGAGTACGCGACTTGACGACCGTGTGTTCGCAATGTGCCAGTTGAAAACTCTACCATTGTTCCAACTGATCCAGATGATCTATCCGGATCTGTACGCGGTGCACGCGCTCGACGATCGAAACGCGAAAGACGTTGATGGTAAACGTTGTCCGCAACCAGCCAGGCTGCATCTCTCTGCTGAAAAGATATACTCAAGAGGCGCGTTCCTCATGGACGCCGGTGACCGGATATTCATACTGATCGGCAAGAATATTCATGCCACGTTCTGCTGCAATGTACTTGGGGTCACTGCTTTTGCTTCGATACCGGAAGAACTTGTAAGTGATCAACAAACTGTCTCGGAATAAGGAGTTCCAACTTGTTCCCCTCCGAGGATCGCAAGGTCCCCACCACGAGAACAGGGACAAAGTTCTACGGCAACGATGAAGTCTAAGAGTGGGGGAAGAACCTAAGCGGAGAATGTACCGCGTATGACTCGCGAGCTACAAGTTGGAACTTCTTGTCTCGACTTAGAACAAGAAAATCGATCTTTGGACACATTTTCACGAAAATATATTTGTTTTCAGTATGAGTTACCAGAGATTGACACACCGGAAAGCGAGATGCTGCGTAATTTTGTATTTAGCTTGCAAGAGGAGAAACCTTACCCTGTTTCTGTACAAATTATCCGGTAAGTCCACGTGTTGAAGGGTACAGCCAGATAAAGGTGGTCAAAAATGTGCTCCCAAAAAGAAATTTTTTTGGGATTTCGTTATTTTATGACTGGTGGTTGGTAACATGATCTTGTATTTTCAGAGACGATAGTCACTTCCGGACGCTCTTTATTGAACGATTAGTCGAGGACCGCTTCGAGTCCGCCTTGAGTTATCACGAGTTTGTGCAACATCTCAAGACTCAAGTGAAATAATGATAAATGAGCTCGGATATTGAATTGAGAAACAGAGATATGGAAACACTAACATGTAAAAGCCATTGTTGATTACAGTGAAAGTGTTTAGCGATCGTGAACTGTGTCAAAGAATCTGAACTTCATGAAATGATTGTTTAATCGGTTGATTAGAATGGAACACTTAGGAATATAAAGCTCATATATATATATGTATATACGTGTGTGTATATACATATACATAACATACAGGTACTGGGGTTCCCATTTTGATCTTTCCACGCGACTATCTGCCGAATTACACGTTATTCGATGAAACCTCTCGAATGGAACTTAATGGGAGGCATCATTGGATGACTAGTATCATTTCAAGGTAACCTTTATTTTTTTTACGTATTCTTGTTTAGTTAGACGTGTAGTCCATTCCGAGATGAAGTCATTGACCTGCGGCACGTTGATCTTCCAAGGTCATTCAAGGTCGTTTACTATTATTTAAGTTATCCTTTCGCGTCTACGAGCAATTTACAAGCGTAAGTTCTATTTGAAGGATTCTTCTCCAATAATAAATTATTCAGACGATAATTGCGTAGAAAGATTGAGATGGGATGCTCTGTATAAAAAAGTATACACACATTTATATGTGTATGTACATATACATGTATGTATACTGATGGATATATACATGTATACATTTATGTACGTATACGTATGTAGGAATGAATGTTATTATTGTTTTAAGAAAGGTGTTGAAGCATTTAAATATAATTCAATTGTAATTATTATTATTTTACCGTGGCAATCATTATTATAGCGATTATTGTTACCTTGATTAGTTGCAGTACTTTTTCTAGACATTTCGGTCTCTTTTTTTCTGTAAATGCTTTTCTATATCTCTACAGATTCAGTTTTGCAATCGAATTTTTCTACTGCATGGCGGAAGTTTCTCGTGGTAATAGTGTTTCGTAAATTCGAAGATTTTTCTCGCTCCGAGAGAAGCATTTTATGAAACTATTTTAAAAGGTACCGTCTTTCTTCTTTTTTTAAAAATTAATTATTGTATTTATACTTTTTAAGTGTATTATAATCTTTTTCGAGATACACAACTGGGTAGCCAAATTTGGTTTTCTTTCGACTTTCGAGAAAATACTTTTGTAAATAATTAATTCTATTTTCCTGTGTCTGGGACAAAAACGATTTTACAATAAATTTGAAAACTTTGACGTATCGGCCTGATAATATGAAGCAATATATATATATATACATACAGAGTATTTCATCAGATATGATGTAACCAGAAAACAAGAAATTCCAACACCCAAAATAAGATGAGTCTTGATGATGTTCTTGAAACGATTTTCATTCATTCACACGAATGGTTAATATCAGCAAATCGATACAAATCGAGGCACAGTGATAAGATAAAAATGTTAGTGTTAATTGACTGAAAAATGAAGAAATGTCAAACATCATCTTATTTCCTCGCAAAAATTTGACATTCTTGAAATAGACGTCCCTGTCATTAAATATTCTGTGTTATATGCAGAATGCCCCCCATCCCCACTAAGTATTGTATGAAAGTATAATTAATTTCTAAATACCCGTACAAAGAAATTACTTACTGATGGAATAATCCCTGTATTGTCACCTGTCACTAACATTTAGTATAATTAGTATCTTACATTAATATACAGGGTGCCTTTTAGAATATAGAATGAAATTCACAGATGTTAATGGAGGATCGTTCTCAATTTCATTTAAATTCTAATGTCTCAATTCGACGATTATGCATTGATTTTAAATAGAACTTTGCTGATTGTTCACGAAGACATCAGTAAGTTTTTTTCCTTCTTAAGAAAACTATTGATATGCAGAACAGTTATACTTGTTTATCATTTTTTTTTGTAAAACACGCTGTGTATGTATGTATGTATGTATGTAGGTACGTACGTACGTATGTATACATGTGTGTACATTGTTGATGTATATATGTATATGTATAGACTGGTCTCGAATTAACAAAACAACCAATATATTTACAAAGAATAATTTTTTTTATGAATACGATTTGTAGAAATGTACAAACATAAGAATTTTACATGAACATATACAAAGCACACAACAACAAATCAAAAAAGAAATTAGATACGTTCATGGGGCACGCAAATATACTTTGAATGTACATTTCTTTGAACTTTCACGCATTATATCAAACTGAATATGCGTATTTCAATTAACTTATATGCAAAAATTATTTAAGGCATGCAAGATACAGTGCAACAATGCCTAACGTCAAGAAAAAATATATTTTGCCTATAAGATTCCACAGAAATAAACAGAGCAACCAATTTAAAGGTTATCTGTGAAGAATATTATATAAATAGATTCAGAATTAAGGGATCTTTAGGTTTTTCATCTGCAAATTTTGTATTCATATTGCATCACTTTTCCAGGGGTTTCAGACCGTTTATTATGTTTTCACGTGCGCATACAGGACACAATAAACCATATTTTAAACATCCACAACCACGACCACAAAATACATAGTGTCTTCAAAGACAAAACTCTATAATCTATATACGTTGTTATATGCATATGTAATGCATATAAATGAATATATTACACCTCGTTAATTCGAGATAAGTCTGTGCACACAAAAATCGAGGATTTATAAAACTCCATGTCTCGTACCACCAATGCTGCCAAAACGAAGAGGCACTCGAAGCAGATGACAGTTTTTCGTAGATGTGAACGAAAGTCATCACGAAAGGAGAACAGGGATAGAAATGGGTGATGTAAATCGTTCACCACTTTGAAGTGCACTATAAACGGTGCAGAAATAAAACACTTAATGCCGCAACAATGTCTTTTCCAATTTTCTTCTTTCTGACGTAACAGATCTATTTTTGAAATTTTCCTATATAGGCTGTAAAGAACTTCATAGCGACTTAAAAGAGCAATTTACTTAAGCATACTTACACTAGTAAACAATCCACCATATCTTATTCTTCCAATAAACCGAGGCAATACTTCTGACAATAATTTGAATTCAAACTGTTTTTCCGCCCAATCTGTTTTCCAAAATGGCGCAGGGTAGTGTAACCGAAAACATTTGAATCGAACGTTTAAAAGTAAATAGTGGATTATTTATTTATATATGTGATAGTAGAAGTGATTCAATTAAATAACATCTATAGAATTGAATGGGTAATTATAAAAAACAACTTGAATCGAGTTATTTGTTAAGAAAATTTGTAGACCTTTCGTGTCTTGATTCTTGAGGTGATTTGAAGAAACTTTTTTCTTTAGCGAAGATGTATGTTGCGATTTTGTTAACGAACTATCAGCAAAAACTATTTATTAATAAAGGGAAAAAATTGCTGTAAATTATATCAGGAATAAGGAGGTACTCAATTTCTCGGAACATCCTGTATATTACAGAAATTTGCAAATCGTGCCCTCTGCCGATAAAAGAGATAAAGGCATCAACCCCATAAAGTTTTCATCAACCCCCAGCAAGATGGCGATCCGCGTCTATGTTCCCAGGTGAATCGTCGTACGACGCAAGCGCGCGGCCCATCGCCTCGCTTGAGCCACGCTCGGCCGTTGGCGTCAGTAGTGGTGCGGCGCCTGTGGTGAGGGTTGGTGTTTTTCATCGCAGCCGAGACAACAGACCGGTGAGCGCCTTCTCATCCTTTCAATCCTCGACACTGAGCATTTTTTATTAATTGCTCTCTCTTTTATACCGGCGTAATCTAAAACTCGCCGGTAAATAACAATTTCAATATCCTCCGGTTTCGTTATACCGGTGTCACGGTTATTTCGAGAAATTCAGGATCGCCTGCGTACGTGTGTAGATACGTCGGTGCGTATGTGTGTATGTGAGTTTTTTTTCATAGTCCCTTAGCTCGATAAACATATATCCCCCTACCCCCGAGAGCCCTCGCCATTTTGACTCGTCCTTACCGATCGATAGGAAGAAGATAATTGGAAATATTACCGACGCGGCCGATTGTTTCACGAGCCCCAATAAATTAAAAAAAGAACTAATTATTATCGCTTATCGATGGACAGGTGGCGCTTCCCTCCCTCTCCAGGGAGTGCTCTTTCTCTCTCTCTCTCTCTCTCTCTGTGTTGTTCCCTGTTACTTTTTCATCCTCTTCTTCTTTTCTTTTGTGTGTCTTCTCGCCCGCTTGTTCGCCTTATCTCTATTTACATTTTAAATACGACTACCGTCTCGATCGAGGCCCTTTGTTTCCACGCTTGTTTGCGCGGGATCAATTGACTAGTTAAACTCGCACGAATAATATTTGAAATTAGAAGAGCCGACTTGTCTAAGACGATTTTCGCATCTGCCATTTTTTGGAAACGGCGATAACGAGGTGGACTCGCGATAAACATTCCTTAAACAATATTTACTAAATATTTTTGTAGTCTTTTCTCAAAAAAATTGCCTATGTTACATCTACTGCTTCATTAAGTTTGTAATAAATTTCATGTTCGTTTCTTACACGTACGTTTGAACAAATATATGCAATACTCTTGATGCAAATATTTTTAGTCGATACTCAAGGTGTTTTATTTAACAAGATCATGTATTTACATTTCTGTTCGTTATTCTCTACATGTTTGCTTACAGAAAACAAATTCTAATGATTATGAAAATCCTTATATGATATTTTTTTATACTGTAAACAACAATGTAAGTTTACCGAAGAATATACTTCCATGAGTACCAGGGAGAATGGTTGCTATTTGCATAAATTAGAATGATATTAACGTGCAGAAACTAGTTGCGTGATGTAGCATGAGCAACCACACGCAAACGAAGAAATGTTAGGAAGGGGTTGCTATAGGTGTTAAGTTTCCGACATGTTCCACTAGAGAGCAATTGACATAAAACGCAAACCCGCTGATATTATTTACATGGGATCTCTACATATAGGGTTCACTTGTGACTGTGATAGAATTTCCCGATCCGTGAGCAAATCTCCGATGAAATGACACTTTTTGCCGATGAACGTTTCCGATATTTCCATAGTCAATCCTCCAGCATTATGTTCGCGTTTCCGTGTTACCCCTTTTGGCACGTGGAAAGAGCAATATTCAGAATGCAAAAACCGGTTTCATTGCTGTTCCCACTGTTAGTATTTCTTTATTGCAAACATCCAACAAAAATATTTTGCAATTTATAAAATTCATAGGAAATGTTCTACGATAATTAACGTCTTCTTCTAGTCTATAAAATAATTAATTTCAGAAGCATGTAACACACATACAATTATTTACTCTATAAAATAATTAATTTCGGAAGTATATAATACATATACAATTATTTAGTCTATAAAATGATGAATTTGAAAAGTATATATATATATATAAATATTTATTAGGTACTGATTAAAATTCTAATGTAAAAAGAAAATGTACTAAGGAATGGTTAAACGGTCCAGTACAATAAAGTAGGAAGTACAATGTAACAGGTTTCTTTTTAACGTAACATTGAGCTTAATTATGCAATATCATGAAAGTAGTTTATCGCGAAGTAGGTCGTACTAAAATTGGTTAGCAATTAGCTAGCCCGTCACAATTTTGAAAAAAATGCGAACTGCCGCTCTTGGCGCGTTAAATATTTCCCGGAGGTGTACGTTAACATTTTTTCCTCGTGTTACACCTTTTAATTTGGTTTCCGCTGCTATCTCTCTGCGTACGTTTCCATGCGATTTGTTTACGGCGTTACTAGATACGTATTTAGAGTTTCAGGTTTCACTGGCTGCGTTCACCGAGTATTTTTACGGTGGGCTTCATAACACGCTATGCAATTCTTTCCTCTTATCTCTACCGTTTAAATTCAGGGCTGCCATCACTTCGAAAATTGCAAATAATTCTATACGGTCGTATAATAGTTATTTGTTAGAAACGTGAAAGAACATTCGATCAGCGAGTACACGAACTAAGTTTTGTATAGGTAATTGTATAAGAAATATACAACGATTTATTTATTTAATACATATTTATTTAATACATATTTATTTGTTATTCAACACTTGTTTAATGTGCTTATTTGCCCAATGTTTATTCATGTCTCTAACAGTTTTGTTAATGTTGTGTATTCATACATATTAGATGATTTATTCATGTATTCATTTGGTTCTCCAAGCAGTGGAAGAGCAAATCAAAATAAAGTGGAATCAAATTAACACTTTCCACGATGGAAAATTCAATTTTTCCAAGGAACGGAAACGGCAAAATAAGGAAATGTCTTTTTTTCTCTTTCGCATTTGATCACGTTATCCTCTGTCTAACGTCGCAGCACTACTTTACAGGTCGCTTGATCTAGTACCACGTGTTTTAATGATGGCCATTGTTTCCCTTTGCTTGATTCGTTTCTTTTGTCCCGTACGAGTTCTTAGTTTCTTTTGCATACTACTCCGTGCAGAATGACATACTTGAAACGATCTGTGCAGTTCATTTTCTAGTATCTGCAAATTAAAAGAATATCCTACGCACACTTTTTATTTAAACAATTTACGAAACTTTCGTTAACATGTACATGGATTTTTAGAATGACTCTTGTTAATTATTGCGGGTGTTTTTGTGTTTTCTAATTTGTTCCGTTTGGTAGAGACAGATTTTTGCGCAACTCTTGACGTTCGAAATTTGTTAATGAAAACACAAAGTTGGCATGAAGATCAGCAGTTAAGTGCTCCAACATGTGAGTCCATAAAATCTGCACATTTATTTGCTGAGCATACGGTATCTAAGTACACAAGCAGGTTTATTTGCCATTAGTCAAACAAATAAACATACGAGAGCTCGATCATTGTTTACGTTCGAAAGACAAGCGGCGTCTTTTCCGGTGTTAGCATTATGTCTTGCGTAAAGCTTTCACGCGAAACTAACCAAATCCGACGAACAAAATCGCTAAAAAAATGTTCGACAACTTTTAATACACCCACCGCATAGAACATGGCTTAGCTAGTACTCGTTCTCTGTAGAAATATTTATAACGATCGACAGGACCTAGGAAAACCTAAAAATAATAACGCTGATAACAATAACAGCCGGGGCGGGGTTAAAAATAGCTGTGGTATTCTGCAGATTAACATTGAACAGATAAGTGGACAACTATGGAGATGGATATCGAGGAAGTATACTAAACGTAGAACGGGATCTATTTAAAAAGCACACGTGCGCGTGAGACGCCGAAGTTAAAACAAAACTGGAACGCCCATTAATTAATTAGTCCGATGGTCAAGTAAATGAAAAACCGAATGAATCACAAAAATTGATGCGTGAGAAACAAATGATGAATATTACTAAATGAAAAATAATTAAAAAGCTGATACGTAAGAAGTAAATGACAAAAATTGTTAAATAAAAAAAAATTGAAAAATTGCTAAATAATAAATAGTTGACAAAGCTTGTAAAAATTGTTGAATAAATGAATTGTTGGGAATTGACCGATTAAAAAGTAAAAAACCAGGAGATTGAGTGCGTGATCGTTAGTGGGACAAAATGGTGAAAAGAATAGCCATTACGAGGAAAATGGGTTCCCGATGGAAATTGGTTAGTTATCAGCGATCCAATCGTTTCCCGTTGTTCAAGCATTGTTCGATGTACGAATTGGTCGATTAGGCGTGTTCGTCTGACGGTCTGGGGGCGGTCGTTTATTCGTTTCAGGATACTAATTGGTACGGCATGGTTGCACTCTCAAGATCAGTCGATTCCGAGGTTTCAGTGTTACGTGTCGCTTACGTACAGGGTATACGTAGGTACACTGTGTATGCACACTATATGAATACACAGTATGTATGTTTCTCGCCCAGGGTGGCCGGGTCAAAAGTTCAGGGGTTCACCAGGGGCTGAGACTTGGCAGTGACTCGACAAGTTTCTTCTTCCACACTTTCCACCCACGTAATGATTTAGTCACCGCTTTTACCGAATCGATTAACACGGTTGTCTGGTTTTCAACCCCCAAAGAATAATTTTTATGCATTTTTTTAAAAACTAGTTTATTTGTTTCTGATGGTTTATTTATGAAACTTCGATCAACATATTCGTGACATTTTTCTGATTAAAATGAGTCCAAACATGATACCATTTGGATCGTATTTACTCGTTTAATCCACGATGTAATGAAACCTCGATTATGCGAACTAATCGGTAGCATATGAGAATCGTGGATGAAACGAGTAAATGTGGTCCAGTGTATCGTGTTTGGACTCATTTTAATCAGAAAAATGCCACGAATGTGTTGGTAAAAGTTTGACTAAAAAAAATTGAGAACAAAGAAGAGAACAAATTGGCAAATATCATGCACACATCTATTTCGCATATCTCGAGACATTGCTCTATTTCCATATTTGAATGCAAGAATTTAATTTTATCTAATTTGATCTTCCCGCAACTAGTTCGTAAAATACGAGCCTGCATAATTGTTGACAATTTGCAGTCTAACATGACGTTTCGAAATTAATTTGAAACTGTCTCCCCCGCGTCAAACAGCCTTCAGTCGCGCTGAGAAAAGTTTCAGATGGAGAGGGTCGCTTAATGAGTACCGGTCACCTAAATCATGCTTAATTGTGATATTATAATTGTGTCACGGGTCGTACAATTACGCTTAATTGCTATATCGAAATTTCTATAGCGGCGCGGAGATTCGTTCACAAAGAGGCTAGCAAATTCATCTGAAACTATGCGAAACCTTAAAAGAATCGTCTACTGAGATTGGAAAAAGAAATTAAAAACAGATAGAGCAAAAGTTAATTACATGGTGAAAAGTTAGATTCGAATAAATGGTAAAAGCTTTACGAGACTAAAAACTTTTCGAACAAGTGAAAAACAAAACTACGCACACAGCCAGAGTGCATGGAAGTTCCACTGAGTAGTTCGGATAGTAGAGGTTCTACTAAATCGTGGATTAAACGAGTAAATACGATCCAAACTGCATCGTGTTGGGTATCATTTTAATGAGAAAAGTTCGGCGAATATGCTGACTAGCGTTTCACATGAAAATCATTGTAAACAAAAAAGTTATATAACAATTTCTAAACGAAAGATCAGGGAATACTGTCTCTACGATATAAAATCGACATTTTCACATATATAGAGATATTATTAAACATTAACAACCTACAGAATTGTTGATTCATTATTAATTCCGCATAAATAACTAATCAAGGTTCTCCGTGATGAATAATAAGTGTACATCGATTTATTCGGTGTTCTCGATAAAATAACATTTTCTTCGGACAATACCGACCACTGGAAGTACAATGGTCATTACAGCGACAGTTAATTGTCACGGTCGAGTTCCTTATCGTCGCGGAATCGTCCGTTCGCGGGAGTTGCTCGCGTATCGATGAAACTTTCTTCATCGCGGCAACTTTGCCTATTGAAACGGCGTCGCTGTAAGAGTGTACACGCTGTAACCCGGTTATCGCGCGGAATTTTCTGACGAAGAAAAATTTCCTTTTCAAATCTCGCGTCCGGGAAGCGTTCTGCCATCCGCCCCGGTATTTTATCTGCACGGGATGTTACAACTTTTCGGGCGCATTTGCATGAAGATTCTTGGGCGTGGTGTTTTAGCCCCGGATCAATGGAAAACGTCCCCTTTTCTTTCAGTTTCTGGTTTCGAGACCGTGCCTGCGCGACTGCTGTGCTAAAATGTAATCGAATTCTTCGTAACAATTCTATTATATTAACGAAACTTCTTATTTAACACTAGAACTACCGAGGTTAAGACGAAGTTAGTTCTACCAAAACCAGTCAGAATGACGGGTATTTGAAAAATATGTAATAATAGAATATTTTTATATTTATTGATTTATTACTATCTTACAGAAGGAATATGGGGCCGAATATGTCTTTGAAAATATTATGTAGTAGTAATCTTCCAGCTTTAGACCCTCCTGAACATTTTCTTTGTCTCTATAATCTCGTTATTACTATTTATCCTATTATTACTATTTAGCCTCCCCTAAACGTAACATTTACCCTATTTATTACTATTATCACTGCAAGGTTCGATTTCATTTTCTTCTGATTTACTTTCTTCATGCTCATACAATTCCCTACCCTCCATATCAGAGCATTCCATTGGTATATTGTTCACTTTTTGCAACAATTCAGAGATTCTCAATCGTTTTGCCATTTTTAGGGCTAGTAAAATATTATTATATAAAAAAGAATTAGGTCCTATTCCAACGGCTATGGTATACAAAATGATCGCGTGAAACAACATCGATGACTATGTTACGTTACCACGCAGCTATGTTTATGTTTATGTTGTGGCCAAAATAAGACGTTACGTAAAACATCAATAAATGTATCTAAATATCTAATAAACGATTTCGGGTTTGGTAAACAAATTATTGAATACTTTTCTACTTAGAGAAGTACCAGTCGAAATGACTGGTATTGGTATAAGTAGCCACGATACAAAATTATTTTGATTCTGAATAAATTAAACAAAATAAAATTCATTATACTACTCCTTTAGTTATCACTAGACTGCGGATTTTATGCATTTATGATAAAAATGGGTAGGTCCAATTTATGACAGCAAAAATATTTGAAGAATTTAAACATTCCACTATATCATTTTCAACTTATTAAACGTATTCAGCAGGAAATTCAATATTTTTTTCATCCCAGCTTGTTGCAATTCAGGAAGAAAGATTTTATTTTGCATAAAGATCCGCAGTCCAGTTAACACTGTGAAAGTCATTACATTATTGCGGGATAAGAATGTAACATGAAGTAGGAATTTTAAAATGAAATTATAAAACCAGTTATTTTGACTGGTCTGGTTGTTCTAGTGTTAATCAATTTCGTGCATCTTATCTAAGATTTATACAGCATTGATCTAGATTTACATTATCTAGATTTACACAGCATTGAATTGGATGAAAACACAGATGAAGCTTGACGTAATTTTTTCACATGTTCGCGGTGCGAAGTTCTGTAATTTAGTAAAACACTTTCCACTATGCAGTTTAATGAAGTTGCACATTTACTATCATGTGTGGAGGTCCATTATTTTGATAAAAGTGAATAACATTTGTCAGATTGATCGGTCCATTCGATGGAAATTTTTTAAAAGTGCTCGTCCTCGGGAATCCCAAATGAAAAATGGCGGCTATTCAAGCCGTTTTTACAACGGTTACTCGCCGGCCGTTCAATCATCGTTTCCTCTCAGCTATCGTTGCGCAAGCAATCCAATTATTCCAATTATTGAAATCGAGAATGTATTGCCTGCTGTCGATTGAACTTGTTAGCGGAATCAGTTGATGTCCCAGTAACATCGGCTGACATTCAATTAACTAGTGAACGAGATCGATTCGCCATCTTTATTTATACTCTGCTCTCGTTGCTGGTCCGCCAGATTCTCCAATGAGATATCTCGATTTTTCTTTCACAGAACTGAGAATAAATACCAATAAATTAACAATGAACAAAGATACTGAACTAAACATACAAAACCGACGTCAAATTCAAGTATGTACCCTTCGACCACACGCTTGAAAGTATTTTACTGAAATTTTCATACAATTTTATGACGCATTCTAAATATGTGTAAATTACGTCATAACACAGAAGAAGTCGTGGAACGTTCCACAGCCGAAGCAGACTGCATTCCGAATGTTCATTTCTGCATTCGTTTAATTTCCTTCGAACGTTTAAAGTATGCAGCCTTGAACTACATACTTGGAGGTGTTTCTCGAAATTTTTCCAAAAATTTCCCACCCACTCTAACCACGCAGAGACCACCATCAAACCTCAAGAATCCGCAGCTTGCTCTTCTCAAAATCAATTTTCCAGAGGATTAAACCGCAACTGAAAATACAA
This sequence comes from Lasioglossum pauxillum, assembly GCA_933228785.1. Lineage (NCBI taxonomy): Eukaryota > Metazoa > Arthropoda > Insecta > Hymenoptera > Halictidae > Lasioglossum > Lasioglossum pauxillum. The sequence continues at coordinate 10,482,469 of OW121699.1, forward strand.
AGCGGCCACAAACAACCGGGAAAGAACATCTTTCCTTTCGTAATCCAGGAACAATGGCCACGTAGAGAAGGCAAAAAGGCGGAGAGAGTACAACGTTGAAGCAAATGGAGCGGATACGTCCTCGAGGAACGCGGCGCTCGGCAATTATCGAGACCCCCGGATAAGTGTCTGTAAACAGACCGACGAGCGTTCATCGAAACCGGACTAGCTCCGTGGCAGTACATAGTGCGGAATTGCAAGGAGAGTGGAGGACAGGAGAGAAGTACAGTGCACTCGTTGTCAGTGTCAGCGACGTGAAAGCGTCGTTAGGCGACATCCATTTTAACCGGATCCTCGGGAAATTTTCACGGAGCCGGGGATCCATTAAAACGAAAGTGGATAAAACGGAAACGGCGGGTTCACCTAGAAGAACTGGACCGAGGCAAGATGAAGCACGTGGTGGAAAAAAAAGAAGGGGATCCTCGAATCGATCGTAAGCGACGATTCCTCGAGAGGCTCGCGGTGAATCCAATTAGAATGAACGGGAATCCTTCTACCGTGCTTAGGGAGTCCCTCGTTTTATCTACCTCCCTCGAAAATTGTTTATTGGACGGCCTGATTTTTATGCAGAAATTCGATTTCGAGTGGAAGTTTTGCTTAATATGTATCATACATATTACCAACTACATTTAACCCTTTGCACTCCGCGCTATTTTAACTGGAAAATTAAACATTTCTTCCGATCTAGAATACTTCCATTCCCTATGATTTTTGAAATTGTATGGATATGAAATTGGTAGAATACCTCATACAATACCTAAATGTTTAGTAATTGATTAGATACCGATATATTTAATAATGTAAACAATATTTTGAATAATGATACAACAATTTCTAGTGGTGCCTCAGAGGGGACAGCGGAGTGCAAAGGGTTAATAGAAAATTTAATAATACAGGCAAAAAATTACCAGAGACTTAAGTACCAACTTAAAATGCAATTAATTTTTTGACAAAAATTGTATATCGTTAACAACATTTCACGTCGACGATTGCGAAATAGCCAGTACAGGAATTACTGTTCTGTAAAATAGTAACTTCGGTGAACGGTGTGCGAAGGCTTTGAACGGAGCTGATTGTTCAGAACAAAGGGTTAATTTTGAGGGCGAAATCGATATCGCGAGAAATTCGTTCGCCGGACCACTCGGAGTGCATTTTCTGCAACCGGGTTGCATCAAGGTTGCATAATGCATTTCACGTCAATAAAGCGGCCCTGACACTGCACACACGGTGAACACTCAACTACAATTTCTATTCAGAGACCAAAGCATTCAGTGGCTCTTCCGGTATCCCTCTGCAAAAATCAATTTCATACAAATAAATAAAACCGGATCTCTCCTTTGAAATGTTAATCGAACTCTACCGCTCTCGTTTACAATACACATTTATTAGCTATTTTATTTCAAACAGTCTCGCTTTTTAATAATTGTGATTTATTTTTTAAATTTTAGTAATGAAACTTTTGCGAACATATTCGCGTGACATTTCTCTGATTAAAACGAGTCCGAACACGATACAGTTTGGCATCGTATGTACTCGCGTAATCCACAATGCAAGTAGAAGCATGATTCAGATATGATCGGTTCGGATAAGCGAGGCTCTACAAAGTCGTGGATTAAACAGGCAAATATATATACAGTGACTCCCAAAAATATTCGGACACTAGGTATAACTAACTTTATGATTTGATAATTCGATTGTTGATAAAGCAATCGCCCTGGGAATTGTTTCTAGCAATAAAACATTTATTAATGTTGATAAATATATATGCTTTATTTGAAAAATATACATTCGTTTCATAATAAAAATTATTAAACGAAATAATGGACCATTTGTGGTTCACAAAAATATTCGGACACGTATTAATTTTTCTGTTTATATAATGTAATTTAGCATTCCAAAATTTGTTTAATATTTTGTGGGATAACCATTTTGTTTAAGAACATGTCTTAATTTGTTTGGCATATTATTTGTAATTTTTTAAAAATAATCAACAGTTATATTCGACCACTCAGTTGCAAGTCTTTGTTTTAATTCGGCCATCGATGTAATTGGGGTTTTTCGAGTTTTTCTATCTAATTGATCCCATAAATTCTCGATAGTATTAAGGTCCAGTGATTGGGGCGGCGGATGAAAAATTTTGGGGCAGCGGTATAATAAAAATTCTTGCCCAATACGTGACTTGTGCTTGGGGTCGTTGTCTTGTTAAAACTTAAAATTATTATTAAGCCCCATTTTTTCACCACTTTGAACTAAATTATTTTTGAGTATATTTAAATAATGATTTTTGTCCATGATACCGTCAATAAACACTAGGTTACCGACTGCATATGACGAAATGCAACCCCAGATCATTACGCTACCTCCGCCGTGTTTCACTGTACCTCTTGTATTTTCAAAATTAAACTCTTTATTCGCTTTTCGCCACACCATAGTTCTTCCGTCGGAATTGTACAGATTGAATTTGCTTTCATCAGCAAATATGACATCCTTCTACCATGTCTCATCCTTAGAAATTAGCTCACTTGCAAAGGTTTTTCGTTTATTCCTATTCTTTTCGTTGATAAATGGTTTCTTTCTAGCCACTCTTCCATTGTAACCAGCTTGCCTCAGTGTTCTCAGAACTATTTCGGCTGACACATTTTTGGAGCTTTCTCCTAATAGCTCACTAACTAGTTTTGGAACACTTAAGTGCGGATTTTTTTTCACTTTCCGAATAATTTTGCTTTTCTCCCTCGTACATAAGAAATTTGGTCTTCCAGTTTGCGGAATTGAATCAATGCGATTCTCAATATAAAATCGTCGACTGATATCTGCAACAGTACTCTTACTTATACTAAGCATTGCACTAATTTCGCGATAGGTTTTTCCTTTTTCTCGATGAAAAATTACAAGCTGTCGCACATCGAAACTCGTATTTTTTCCTTTGCGACCCATTTTGAACGAATTCACGTTCACTACCGACAGTAGTGAGGTGGCATGGACATCTAATGGTCCACGAGATTCTGTTTGTAAATAAACGTTTTCGCGTTCTTGGAATATCGCGTTCCCAGAAAACGATTGGCAGAGAAATATAATACGTGTCCGAATATTTTTGTGAGCCACAAATGGTCCAGTATTTCGTTTAATAATTTTTATTATGGAACGTATGTATATTTTTCAAATAAAGCATATATGTTTATCAACATTAATAAATGTTTTATTGCTAGAAACAATTCCCAGGGCGATTGCTTTATCAACAATCGAATTATCAAATTATAAAGTTAGTTATACCTAGTGTCCGAATATTTTTGGGAGTCACTGTAAATATAATAAATTAAACAGGCATGTATCATACTTTTACGTACATCAAGACGTTGCTATATCGATTCTGACTTGCTAAACGCTGATTTATGACCACCACGCAATACCTCGGCAAAAAACCTGTTTCCCTAATGAACATTCGCACCTTTCTGTTACAGATTCACCGGGATATTAATAAAAATGGGCACAACCTAGTTCGCACGAAGGAAGATTCACGGAAAAGATGATGACTTACGTTATTTGACCCAGCACCATCGATCAGCAATATAAATTCAGTACAAAAAGGAACGATTAACAAATTAAAGAGAAACAAACTATGAGATAAAAAAAAGAAAAAAAACCAACGAAACAAAAATAAGATAAAAATTACAAACAGAAAAAAGAGAGAATAGATTTTCTCGAATATACAGAAATCGAGAAAGAGAGAGAGAGAGAAAGAGAGAATAAATAGAAACTAGAAGACCGGAAGCGAGGACAATCTTCACCAAAGTTACCTAATTAATTAATAACATTACTTAATCGACGGGATCGATCGTTGATCGAGGAATTCGATTTTTATGAGATCTCTATTCGTTTGTAAATGTATTGAAAGTTAATATACCAGACGTTGTTTATCATGATTGTCATTCGTCACGATTAATTATTGTTAATGTTAAGAGATATTTGCTGTTTAAGAGATAGCCTGATGACGAATGAGAACGAAATATTTTGATTGTTATTTAACAGAGGAGGAGATACAATCAATACTTGACACAAACGAGAATTCGGGAGAGTAAGCTTAGAGGTTTAAGAAAGTATATGTAGGTGTTGAAAATTGTGCGATTATTATATATGAAAAATTATTATATACTACAACGAGAGAGAAAGACAGAGAACTATATAAAACAGTTTGTGTCCATGGGGTCCACGTTTTAAGAGATTATCCAGAGAAAATAAAGTCGATTTTTATTGTTGCTACTTGTAGTGAGGGAGATCATTATCAAGGGAGAGAAAGAAGGAGGAAATCGAGGAAGAATTAATTAATACAAGGTGATCAGTTTATTTGTGGTTAAATAATAGTCTCGTTTCATTGATAAGTTAATCAGATATTTCAATAGTAAGAATTTCCTAAAATTAAATTAATCAAAATTTTAAGAAACGAGAATTTTTCAAATCAATCAATTAATTGACAGTATAAATTTATCACTTCTTATTTAAATTTATACGTTCAAAGATTTGGTTATATTAATAATTATTCATTGGCAATACATATATTGCTTTTATTTATATTGGAGCATAAGGCTGTGTAATTATTTTATGATTTGTTTATTTTTTGTCGATCAGATATTACCGACGTGATATTATTTTTAATAAAATGCATTTTTAAATAATTTGGTATATGTTTGTTTTATTCAACCCTACAGTGTTTGCATACAACATGCAACTGATAACATAAATTAGCTTTTATTATTACTATCATAGCCTTCTTTATAGAACTTGCATTGTTCCGATTAAAACGAGCCCAAGCACGATACACTTTGAATCATATTTACTCATTTAATCCACCATTGGTTCGGATAATCGAGCTTCCACTAAATCCTGGATCAAACAGGTGAATGTGCTTCGAACTATGTCGTGTTTGGACTCGTTTTAATCAGAAAAATGTCACGAGTACGACAGGAAAGGTTTCATAATTGAAATCGAAGGAATCATAGTGCTACGTGTACAATTTAGGTTCATTCCCATCGATCGTTACTCTCGCGTCGCGATTAAAACAACTTTTGCAAAGTGGAAACGCTTATTCGGGGAGTTCTGGTCCTACCGCAGTAGTTTCCACAATGTATGAAATAATTTTTAACAAATTCTGGGAAATATTGTTTTAATGAAAAAGCAAGGGGAGAGGGAGCAACGACTCGGATCTGATACAATTTCATTCTCTGTTGGCTCACTCAGAGAGCGGACTGCAGAATATTTTCGTGATTCGGGAGAAATGTTGCATTGAGATCGAGGGATTAAGGGATCGCCAGCATGAATCTGGAAGTGGAGCTGATCGCGGGGGTGATTAAGGGCGGACCACCCCCTAAAAACTTGCCAGCGCCCAGGCTGATTAAAATTTTCATCGCTGGAGAATGGAATGGTCTTATCCTCTAATCCTTCTTTTATCTTGTGGCATCCGGGCCGGCGGATGTTTATGCAGATTCGTTTATTTCGGTTAATTGGCCTGAAAACGAAAACTTTTCGGTCCCTCTTTGGACTTATTGTTGGACGCGAAGAGCTCTTCTCGTCGCGACAAGAACAAACAGAAAGTCCATTAAAATTCTGGCCTTCCAAAGCTTTTAATTAACGGCATAGCATCCGCCTGTACGGTTGTTATTAATACTCTTAGCTGTATACGTGTACGTGTGCGTTCGGTAGATGTGGACGACACATTCTGCATACACACTGTCGCTTTCTCAAACGATCCGTTCGATGTGTATGTGTATTGAAGAATGTTTTTCTTTTTCGCTCATTCGTTTCATAATATTCAGCTACATTCACGATTTTTAATTATTGGTTTTGTTCTTCTGTGGAGAGACACTTGCTTCATATATAATATTACATGAAGAGAAACATTTTTACTTATTTGTTAATGTATCGTGGAATGTCCTGTGGGTGTTAAAATATTGAATTATTGTTATTAAATATTCTTGTCGATGTTTTGCGAGTATCGAGCACCGAAATAGTTTGAATAATTATTTTTTCGATGTTGTGGAGGGAGAACGCGTATGAAGAAATATAAAAATTGACTCGATTATTATTTATTGTTCAGCAAAGAATATTTGAAGTTTAATTATTGAAATTTTTAGCATATCCAATATATGATAAAAATGACGAATTCAATGTTTCCTCTCCACAGAAAATACGAAAAATAATTGTTTGAACCGTTTAGATCGTTCTCTCTTTTACATGATAAATTAATATACTGTTCGTGCACTGGAATTGTAAATTAATATTTGTTTACGTGTTGACCTAAGTGCCTGTGTAGCCATGTGTTCGTCGATTCTTTCGTATATGTCTCTAGACGTCCATTTTTACTATTGCTTGGACTATTTGTCGGAGTGTATGTGTGAATGGCATGATTATAGATATATGGTTGTATGAAAAAGTTTTCCTAATTTAACGCAGTCGAAATATTCATTCTTTTAAATACATCAATTAAAAAATCAGCTAATTTTTTTATCTACTAAATAGCAAATTTTGCAAATGTTTAATGATGTTCAATAATTTTCAAATATGATTTTTCGGCCATTGAGCTAGGAAAACTTTTCAAGTAGGCATGCGACAATAAATTAAATTAATTAACAAAGAAAAAGCGATGTTGCTAACAACGATACAATTAAGAACAATAACGAACGCATTTGTTCAATAATCGAAACAGTTGTCAGTCGTTTAATAAACTAAATTGTTCATTGTTTACGAAAATTCTTGATCGTTCATTCATTGTTCCACCTGTCTAAACATTTCTGATTTACAATATTGATTTCCTTGTTTGTAGTTATTAGATGTGTATGCTTACATTTTATTCTTACACATTACATTCGGATTGCGAATTACAGGATTTTTTAAATGTTTTTATAGATAAATGGGGAAAATTATTTTTACATGTTCCGTTGTTGTTCTTCTCTTACATGTTCTCTGTTGAATTTTTAAAATTATTGGAAAAATAGACGTGCTAGATTCTCTTATTTTTCAATTTCGCGTGCGATGTTTAATGTTTGAAAGATTGCTATCGTAATAGTAAGTCGTGTGTTCGTTTATTTCAATTTCATGTGCCTGGAGGCGGGAAATTTAATTCCCACGTTCCAATAAATGGGCCCTCGAGGAGCTTTCCTCGATGATGACTCACATGAAACATCGACTTTAATAAGAACGTTCAATTTTTATGCCAGTCAACATGGCCGATCCGGCGCCCATATCAAGGACCCGTGTATTGTGCATTTTGTAACACTGCAATATTGTTCACCAACTTTTTACATTAAGTAGTCTCCTATCTTCATTCAATAGACTTTAAGTGTCATTTTTGGTGCACAAAAGATCTGAATTTAATGTAAAATCGCAATTTAAATTCGGAGTTATAATTTTGTGAAAAATATTCGCAGAATTCGTGAAGGAAAGGCAACAATTTTTGGAACTCGTCGGGCCAGAGCTGCAATCGATGTATGACGACATGGGTATCGAGGTAGGAGAACATAACATTTTTATGAACAATTGCAAATTATCGTACGATATCGAATTTCAATTTTCATTTATGTTTTACATGTTCGCCAACGATTATCGAACGATAAATGCTGGCAGAAGCTCGTGTAAAATGATAAAAGTGGTTCTACAATTTGATAATTTCATTCCACAAATCATTCATTTAATTTCACAATTTTATCTTGCACTCGATGTTATTTTACGATCTCGTTTCACCATTATTCAGTTCATCGTACAGTTTCGTTTTAAAATTCTTTCTTCACAATTTTATAACTTGTGTTCGTTCGTGTATGTTTTATGCATTCTGCAAGATTTTAACCAACGAAACATTACGCAGGTGTTATTAGTGGACATGCAATATGCAACGAATGCGAATCCTGATCGAAATCCGTTTCTAGCCGAGCAGTTTCTCGATGAAATACGTGCTGCTCATCAACATTCGAGAGGTTGCTTCTTTTTGGTAAGTTCACTGCTCATAAATATGTAAACGCCATCATAAATTATTTAATGCGACGCGTCGTTCCGCGTACGGCAACATAATAATTTCATTTACTACACGGCCACCGTGCAGTACTTAGTTACAATTTTGCTCGACAACTTTTACTGCATAATTTCACACAAGTATTTAGACTCCTATTTTACAATTTTCTCATCATTACTTTACGACGTTGCCACCTTATGCAACAATCTTTGCAATATTTACAGTATAATTTATAATCTTACAATGTTATTTAAAAGTAGCATGTACCATGTTATTTTACAATCTTATGCGACGACATTATTTTCAAGCATTATTTACAATCTTATTTTACAATATTATTCTACAATATCATTTTATAGTGTTGTTTAGAATCTTTACAGTTTCCACAACACCACAATACAATTTTTTACTGCACACATCAAATATTATGAGCTCCACGCGCAAAGGGTGTAGAATGACTTTGAACTGCATTCCGAAACATCAGCAACGGTCAATAGGATTTTCACAAAGCTGAAATCGATTTTTGTTGTTGAAGTTGTTAGTCGGTGACGAGTACAATGCCGGATGGGTGCCGACAAAGCTGACCGAAGACACATACGAGATTCTTTCGAGCCAGTGCTCAATGATGGAGGAGTATTACGAACGCGACAGTAATTGCTACGCGCTGAAAGCTGGCAGGTAGTTACGTTTTATTGTCGCGTTGTTACCCAGCGGAATGAAAATTGTGTGGGCGTGAGTGAGTAGTAAAAAAAAAAGGAAAAAAAGTTGGAAAATTCTGATTTCATTACTTTAATCTGTAAAATCCGGAATTTTTTACGAGCCACGCTTCCTGCTCCATTTCCTGTTCGTTCGTTCACCACTTTTCATAGTCGTTCCCCTTTTTTATTAATATCTTTTATCCACTTTACCCATTCTCCATCCAGTCTGCGTTTTAGTCAAATATGAGCTACATTATGATCGTGGGATAAACGAATAAACGAAAGAAAGTATTAAATACAGTTTTCATGACTCTTGACCATTCAGATTATGTTAAATATTGATTTGATTAAAAACCAATTGTAAGTGTATTGTTCACGATTTTCTCACTGACTATTGACAGATACGGTACAATGGCCGACAGTTGGCAGAACAATGAACCAACAATAAGAGAAGCCTTAAAGAAAGCAGCGGAAGCCATTGTTTCAGAGAAACGTGACAACGAGGAGATCCGAAATATATTGAAGAGCACTGCGGAAAGACAACTGGAGTACGCCTTGAGTGAGTAACAAAAGATAGTGTACTAACATCTTCATTTGTAATTGTTTATTGACGAAACTTTAACCAACATATGCCTGATCCAAAGTGTATCATGTTGGTACTCATTTTAATCAAAACAATTCCGCGAACAAGCTGGCGAACAATTGTTCCTCAGAACAATAATTCGAAACAACAAAGTTACGTGAATAAATTAGTATTGTCTAGTATTGGTAGCAAGTCGGACGAACGCTGCTGATTCGAGAGTTAAAATCTGCGTTGTTTGGAACTTTTTGATAGTGTTAGACGAGTCTCGGGATGGTATAGTATCCGTGGTGCGATCGTGGAAGGGAAAGAAGAGCGCGAGGGCGGTGGCGTCATTGAAAACTCTCGTGGCGGATAATCTGCCATCGGGAAACATAATAAACGTGGAAGTAGAACAGGAGCCGGGCGGAATTAATCCGAACCACAGGTCGCACAAGGTCTACCTCTCTCATGTGTGCCGTTTGCTGGTGAACCGGGTGCAGACTCTGGTTAACGCGTCGATCGAGGCCGATCCCGAGATAAAAAGCAAGAAGAAAATGGTGCAGGAGGTGTACGCCGAGAGCCTGATGCATCTCGCGCTCCTCAGGAACGTGAAACCCTACGAGGAGAGCAACGAACACATCCGACGGATCAAAGAGCTTTTAATATCCGGTAAGAATGCCTCTCGACAATGTATTTTCTTGGTTACGCGACTCCATTTATATTTTTATTTCACTTGTATGACACCATAGACAATTTTATTATTTCATTTTTCTGGCCATAGACAATTTTATTATTTCATTTTCCTGGCCATAGACAATTTTATTATTTCATTTTTCTAGCCATAGACAATTTTATTATTTCATTTTTCTGGCCATAGACAATTTTATTATTTCATTTTTCTGGCCATAGACAATTTTATTATTTCATTTTTCTGGCCATAGACAATATTATTATTTTACTTTTCTGACCATAGACAATTTTAGTCTTCTACTTTTCTGACTATAAACAATTTTATAATGTCCCTTTTCTGATCATAGACAATTTTATTATTTCACTTGTCTGACCATAGACAATTTTAGTCTTCTACTTTCCTGACTATAAACAATTTTATAATTTCCCTTTTCTGATCATAGACAACTTTATTATTTCACTTGTCTGACCATAGACAATTTTTTTATTTCACTTGTCTGACCATAGACAATTTTTTTATTTCACTTGTCTGACCATAGACAATTTTAGTCTTCTACTTTTCTGACTATAAACAATTTTATAATGTCCCTTTTCTGATCATAGACAATTTTATTATTTCACTTGTCTGACCATAGACAATTTTAGTCTTCTACTTTTCTGACTATAAACAATTTTATAATGTCCCTTTTCTGATCATAGACAATTTTATTATTTCACTTGTCTGTCCGTAGACAATTTTAGTCTTCTACTTTTCTGACTATAAACAATTTTATAATGTCCCTTTTCTGATCATAGACAATTTTATTATTTCACTTGTCTGTCCATAGACAATTTTAGTCTTCTACTTTTCTGACTATAAACAATTTTATAATTTCCCTTCTGTGATCATAGACAATTTTATTATTTCACTTGTCTGACCATAGACAATTTTAGTCTTCTACTTTTCTGACTATAAACAATTTTATAATTTCCCTTCTGTGATCATAGACAATTTTTTCCCCCTTTTCTGATCATAGACAATTTTATTATTTCACTTGTCTGACCATAGACAATTTTTTTATTTCACTTGTCTGACCATAGACAATTTTAGTCTTCTACTTTTCTGACTATAAACAATTTTATAATGTCCCTTTTTTGATCATAGACAATTTTTTTATTTCACTTGTCTGACCATAGACAATTTTTATTTCTACTTTTCTGATCATGAACAATTCTATGTTTTAACAGTTTTATTTCGTTTGTTCGATTAGCAATAAGTAAATGTTGTTCCAATCATTCGAATAAACCTGTTTCAATTGATATGTCTGGCCATATAAAGTTTCCTTTCACTTGGCCAATGAAAGAGAGATATGTTACTACTACTGTTTTAAAAAGACAAATACTGAAAGCACTTGCCTGGTTAGAAATACGCTCTCTAGCGTACCTTTCATTCCACTTGTTCGACTAAATGCCTCTGATTCCACCTGTTTGATCAAATACCTTTAATTCCACTTGCCTGATCGAATACCTTCGATTCCACTTGTTTGATTGAATAGCTTTAATTCCTCTTGTCGGGCCTGATGGACTTTGTTCCTCGTATCTCACCGAGTAGATCTTATTTTGTCGCATCAAATAGTGTCTATTCCATTAGCCTGACCAAATAGATTTTATTCCACTAATTCTACACTGTTGACTTCATTCTACTTGTCTGACTAAAGAGACGTCATTCTACTTGTCTGACTAAAGAGACGTCATTCTACTAGTCTGGCTAAAGAGAGTTTATTCTACTAGCCTGACCAAATATATTTTAATCTACTAGTCTGACCAAATATGAATTATTTCACTTGTTTTACCAATCAGATATTGTTTCACCTGTCCGCAAAGAAACGAGGCTATACTACTCGTCTGATGTAAAACACAATTGTTCAGTTAATTAAAAGTTGTTTTTTATTCGACCAATAAAAATGGATTTAATAAAATCGTTATTTACTGAACCAATAAAGTTGTCGTTCATTGAATTGCCAAATAAAATTGACGAAGCAAAAATGATTTCTAATTCGAGCGAACAGAACATTTGTATACGTGCATAATCTGTTACATACATATAGGTAAAAGCCAGAAACACGGTCCGATACTGATAAAGGGAGGCAAGTATTCCGGGAAATCCTCGTTGCTCTCGAGGATCTACACGGACGCAAGTTCCTGGCTGGATTGCACAACTTTCCCGGTGGTTCGGCTGTGCTCTTCGACCCCCCGGTCCGCGTACAGCCTCGAGCTGCTTCGAGTACTATGCCAACATATCGGATTCCTCTCTGGCCAATTGGACGGGAACCTGCCGAAAGACGCCTCGTTCGACCCACTGTATTTGAATAACTGGTTCGGACTGATCATGAGAAGGATCGAAGAGGAGCCGCTCAAGGAGCAGCTGTTGATCCTGATCGATGACCTACATCGACTACATCCTCTAGAATGCGACATCATCGCTGCGCTGTCGTGGCTTCCTTTAAATCTGCCTGCAGGTCAGACCCAATTCTTTATTGTTGCATTGCATTTTCCATTTTTCATTTTACATTTACATGATTATTATATTTATTTCAGGGGTGCATTTCGTAGTGACAACGGCAATTCCACCAGAAATGCTGCGTTTGACGCCAATGCAAAAGGAACGACTGAGAAGTTCCCAGATTTTAATTGAACTTCAAGACCCAGCACCAAATCCGCAGGAAACAGAAAGTGTGTTTGATAAATTAGAGAAATTGGTGGGTCAGTGTGCTGCAGATAGGCTCGGCGCCATTTTGGCTTCCACAGAGTATGGCCTTTCTGAGACAGAAGTCCTAGAAGTGATCATGCCAACGGTCGAAGATGGCCCCTTGTTCCTCAAAGATGGAAAATATAACTTCTCAACCTGGACGTTGGTTAGAAGAACGTTTGACGATTATCTAAAGGTATTTTTTAAAAAAAATTTCGAAAGATTTATGAACTCAATTTGATTGAATTCCAAGGTTCGCGTGATGAGCGGAAGGCTGCTATTCTCCTGGCGCTACCCGATCCGAGACCTGGCTAGAAAACGGTACTTCCCCAATCAAGAGATCCTGAAGACCTATCACGGCGAGTTAGCAAACCTGTTCTTCTCAGAAGTGTTTGAGGAGAAAGACGACAAGTCCTCGCCGGAAGAGGAGACACCTAAAAAGACACCATTCCAGAGCAGGCCAAGGTCCAATGATACAACTTACAATTTGAGGCACGTTGAGGAGGCTTGGTTACATCTTCTAAGGGCTGGAGACGTCGAGAAATTGAAGAAGTCGGCTGTCTGCGCCTTTGATTTCCTCCTTGCTGCAGTGCAGATGGTCTCAGTTAGCTACTTGAGATGCGTTCTGGAGCATTCGAGGAGGTACTTGCTGGAAAGGGATTTAGAACTGGTTTATTACACTGTAAGGAAGTGCAGTGATATCCTGACGAGGGATCCTCTACAATTAGGAGCACAACTCATTTGTTGGCTGAGACCTGTTGCTGAAGATGGTGGAGACTTGGTGAGAAGAGTTAACTTTTTGTATGGAAATACAGCTAATTGCATTTTTCTGCCTGTAACACATGTTTCTAATTGAAGGTGAGCAGAATGGTTACAGCAGCAATGGCATGGTGCGATGGCTACACCGCGCCATTGTTAGTGCCATTAAACGGATGGCTGCAGCCACCCTTGCCGCTTCAGATTCGCATATTGTCTTGTCCGCAAGGGGTGAAATTGGTCGAGGCTGCTCCTTCTGGGCAACACGTTATCGTTGTGCCGTTTCAAGGCGATGCTCAACTCTGGCACGTTATGTCTGCCCAGTTGGTTCACACGTTCAAAGGTAAATAGATCACGTTCATGCTGACTTGCAGTCTGACAATGAGTAACAAATGCAACCACCAAACTAACATTTCATGTAATCTTCTGTTATTGCACTATGATCATTTGTATCACCGCTCTGCGTTGTAACCATAAAATTATTTTAGGCCACTCGAGCCCAATATCATGCTTAGCCGTGACACAACACTCGCAATACTTGCTGACAGGCTCCGAGGACACTTCCATCATCGTTTGGGACATGAAAGAACTCAGTTTAAAGCTAAGAATCCGAGAACATATCGCCCCTGTTCTGTGCTTGACCACTGCGCTCAAGAATACTGTGATTGTCAGGTTTACAATTTGATATTCAGTTACTTGTTAGTCATTTCGAGCTTGGCTGGACGTCATTGCTAGACTGTGGATTTTATGCGCGAGTCACTAATTCTATCGACATTAATTCTAAAGTAATTAATTAATTGTATATTAATGTTTGTTGATTTGTTTCGAAAAAGGTTTACGTAGAAAAATCTGCAGTTTGGTCGTTACACATTCTGCTTGGAATCGTTTATTTCATATTTATACACAAGTGATATAAAACAACACATTTTTGTGATTGACAAAGTTCGACAAAGTACAAGGTGTTGGATCTAACCCAGTATAAGTTCCTACAAGTCAATCTCTTCTAGTTCTGATGGCAATCCTGGTCAACGTTTCTTCTAATTTTCTATCACAGTGGAGGCGAGGACTCGAGGATCATAATCACGAGCCTGTTAACCGGCTACGTCCTCATCAAGGTAGACCACCATAGAGGTCCCGTGAACTCCGTTCGCGTCAACTCCGCTGGCGAGATCCTGGTTTCCGGTTCCTCGGACTGCACCGTGTGCCTCTGGTGTCTGGAGAGGTTCACGTTGCTGAAGAGCATAACTTTGCCCACAGCAGTGATGATGCTGGACGTATCTGCGGATTCACTGTTCCTGTTGGCTGCCTGCGAGGACCAGAAGCTGTACCTGAGATCTCTAGCCACCGGCACAGAGATTCACACTTTGAGAGGCCATCAAGGTGACGTGAAGAGCATTTGCTTGGCCAAGGACTGCAGAAGAGCTGTCGTGGGCGGGGTCAAGGGCAAGGTCTCCGTTTTCGACATGCACAGCGGCAGACTGACTAGAACGTTGCCTCCCAATCCATCGGCTGATGTCTCTGCTGTCAAGGTTGCGTTGGAGCCCCATTTTTCGAATAACTGGACACGAACTAGCTTTTCAAATTTGTAATCTAGAACAGAGATGTTATTTAAGATGATAATGTGGATGGTCTTAAACAGGTGACGGAGAAGGATGACTTCCTGATCACAGCAGCGGGGGATAGACTCACCTATTGGAGCTTCCGTGGCGAAGAGGCCTTCTTGAAGACTCTGAAGTCTGGAAAGCAGGAATCTCTACATCCACACACCGCTTCCATCTCTTGTTTGGACATTTCCAGAGATGGAGCGATGGCAGTCACCGGCGGTGTTGACTCTCTGGTGAATCTGTGGCAGCTGAACACTCATGAACTGCTTTCCACGTTCGAGGGACACATTGCCAGTGTGACTTGCATCGCTTTCTCTGCTTCTGGGCTGTTCGTTGCTTCCGGTGAGTGTATTGCTTGCCAACAAAAGCATTTGTGGAATGTTAATTAAAATTTTCCATGTTTTAATTGTTTGTACCAATCTCAGGCTCGGAGGACAAGACCGTTCGAGTTTGGGGTCTAACGTTGGGCCTGATGGTAGCGACGTTTAGGCATCAGGCGCCTGTTACGTCAGTGACAGCTATGTTCGACGGTCGAAGAATTGTCAGTTCGGATAGGGGAGGTGCGATTCGAGTTTGGGCAGCTGATTCTGGCACTCTGATTCAATCTGTTTGCGGACGTGGTCGGTGTATCACGGTTTCCACTGATATGAAGTGTGTTGCCATGTTATTCCACATAATCATGTTCCCAGACAGCACACCGGCTCGATTTCAGCCTGCTTTTTATGCGCGCCATGGCCCGGAAATAGCCAGGCATGGGCTCGAGCCCACAGCCTGACGGCCGTGCCAGATTTCAGCTAGATTTCAGCCCATTTACAAGATTGCAAGGGTGCGGCATTTGCGTTCTCATTTCGTGATAATACAAACAAGGGGTTTTTCAGTAGTCAAAAACGCCAGATAAAAGATCAATCTAGGCAGCAAACACCCTCAAAAGTCTTTTTTTTTCCTATACGAGGCGTAATTTGCATTATATATGTTATGAAAATAGCTACATGCGCAGTTGTATGCTTCCGTATGATGCAAATTACGACTCGTAAATGTAAAAATAGGAGTTTCGAGGGCGATCACGGCCTAGATTGATCTTTTATCTAGCGTTATTGACTACTGAAATATCAAATTTTTGTATTATTAAGAAATGAGAACGTGAATCCCGCACCCTTGCAATCCTCATTTCCATGCGACCCGCACTGTGACGCGCATGCGCGAGAAAAGTTGGGCTCAATCGAAGCACTGATTGGCCACATTAGACTCTGGCTGAAATCTAGCTGAAATCTGGCACGGCCGTCAGGCTGTGGGCTCGAGCCCATGCCTGGCTATTTCCGGGCCATTGCGCGCATAAGAAGCAGGCACGGATCCAACGGAATCAGCCTCGAGCCGATCCAAGCATTGTGTTAGGTAGTAACCTGCCGGTCACGGGCCTCGGGAGGTTTGGGCCGGCGGTGGGCTCGGGCAGGCTGTGCTGTCTGGGTTGTTTCATACTTTCTCTTAAATGATTCTTATTCACCGGTGACAATTAAAACTTTTTAGGTTTGCGATATGCGACACAGGAGATAATCAAGTACGAATAGTAAGCTTGGGGACCGGTCCAGAAGAAAAGTACCAGGTGTCACACTCCCAGGACATCACCTGCCTCGTAGTCACCCCAGACTCTCAGTCCCTGATCACAGGTTCTATGGACATGAGCCTGAAGGTCTGGCAGCTCGCTGGAGGCAAATTGTCACAGGTCAAAGAAATAACTTTAAGAAACTTAAATAAAATCTTTCGTAAACTTGAATATTGAGTTGGCAATAACATTAAGACATCGCATTGAAACACAGGTTCTGGTGGGTCACACAGACCACGTAACCTGCGTCGCGGTTTCTGTCCTGGACAAGTCCATCGTCGTGTCCGGGTCCAGGGATGCGAACCTAATCGTCTGGGACATCAACACCGGCGCTGATCTGCACACCCTGAAGGGACATCTAGGTTTCATAACTTGTGTAAGACTGTCTGGCGATGGAACTCTAGCAGCCTCCGGTAGCGAGGACAAGAGTTTAATCGTCTGGGACACGAAGAAGGGCTGTTCCCTGAGTAGCATCATGCTGCACGTGCCTGTGGTGGGTCTGGAAGTGGCCATGGACATGTCCAGGCTTGCTCTGCACCTGCTCGAGCACAAATGCATGCCTATACTCTGTCTACACAATACTCCAGCGCAGTATGTCAAGTTGCCCGACTATGTTGCACCATGGTGTGATGTTAGAGATATGAGGCCTCCAGGCCCGAAGCGGCCCAACAAGAGGTTGCTGAAGAAGGAGGTTTCCTTGGACAGCGACACCTGGCGCAGGAAGTACGGCCACCTTACTTCAGGTGGGTGCTTCGATGATATTTTGCTTTGTACTGTACAACTTGATTAGTAGACTACGGATTTTATGCATTTATGACTTATGGCAAAAATGGGTAGATCAAAAGAAAGTGTATATTTTTCAGGAATATCAGCGTCGTCGGTGGAGAATCTCCAGCGTCGTTTCAGCGTTAGTGCATCCATGGATGAGATCAGCAAAGTGGGATTGACAACTAGTCCTTCAGGACTGGGTCCGGAACAAGCTGCACTCGCTCAGTCACAGCATTTCGACCAATTAGAAGCACTTTGGAATAAACAGTCACCGCCATCAAGGTCAAGATCACACGGGAGAACACTCGCCAAGCAGAGTTCTCTGCAGGCGACTCTGATTTCTGACTCTGAGGAGGAGGAGGGTTAGGCCCTTTGCTTCATACAGAGTCGACGAAATATCAAAAGAGGTCTGCAACATTCGGATCTATTTATGTCCTTCTCAGAATGCTAAGCTTTAATTTTGATAATTTTTTAATTTATAGTCAAGAGGCTATTAATAAATTTGAACAGTCAATTTTTTGTTTCAGGTCTACCGGCTTAAATCACCGTCTTAGAAGCCAAATCCCGAGTCTAATCTCCGGAGAATCCTAATCGTTGTACCTTCTTCTCCCCTCGGTCCCCAGAGGAACGATGGAGAAACAAATAATGAAACAAATAGGAAAAGAGAAAAAAAAAGCAAACGTCCCCCGCAGCGAAAGCTCTATTGTAAGTTACGAAATATTCTCGAGTCCGATGCAATAAACGTGTGTATATGAAACACGCATATACATATGTAATATCGATATTTAGAGAGGTATAAATTGAAGAGGTGTTTGTTTTCATCGTCCATCGCCCACGTTCTAATACAATCTATTTGTTAATGTTAAATGATTAGAAATTCTGTTGAATTGCAATGAATTTTCTAGCTTTATTCTGAAGAAATAACATGTATATATATTATATCTATTCTTATTCATGTATATTAACCGTTGTTAACACTTTATTTACCTGTTAATGGATTTTTTAATGACTGTGCTGTGTTTGAGAAAACAATTATTATTTTCTCCTGGATAATAATTTTAAATAATATTATTATACATATACTGCAATAATAATTGAAATAATTCATTGATTTAGAAATGAAGTTGCTATCACTATGTATTAATGAAAACAATTATTCGGAAGCACTTAATTGCTAATCTTTTATTTTTTGGAGCACGGTAGATGAAGTGTTAATTAACGTGCAAGATGCAAATATTTTATGGTAACAATTTTTATGTGCGTTTACCAGACTGCGGATTTTATGCATATATATATATATATATGTTTAATATTTTAAAATACTGCATAGGCAAATATTTAAATATGTCGATTAATATTTATTGTTACTTTTATAGGAATGTAATAAAATCTCTATGTTGAAGATACCTTTTCGATTTCTGTTTATGTAAATTAGTTTATAAATATTTATAATTGCATAAAGAGCCGCAGTCTAGCGTTTAGACACCGTTTTTCTGTTTATTCGCATAATAATCCGCCATTACTCGCCAGGCCCTTGGCGCCATGAACCCTTCTGGCGGATATTCCCCGGTTTTTGCGAACTCTGCAATAAAAAATTCCGATTTGTTAAGTTTTTGTCTGGAAACGCTTACTCCTATTTAAGTGTTTTAATATTTATTGATTTATTTGCTCGTCAAATAATTTTTAAAGCCGAGAGAATTATTTTACATATATGGTGATTATAACTCAATTAGCAATTGATTCAATATTGAGTTATAGCTTCTGTTTTCTACATTGATACCAATTATTAGCATTAATTGCATATTTATACCGAATTCCCACTATTTATTGTTAATATATGTACCATATATTATTAACGCATATTTTGTTGGTCGATATATTTAGTATTAACATCAATGTTACATCATAAGATTATGAAGAATTTTTACGATATCGATTTTGTACATTTGTATTTTTTCATTTTCAATGTCTGTATGAATGGTGTATACTAATTTTCTGATTCAGCGGTCATTATTGGAAGATTGATTTTAATCATTAATGTTAATGTGTACCATAAATACGTATTTCCATCGTTGATATTTAATATTGATATTAATTTCGTATTTGAACAATCTATGTAAACGTTATGTAATTAACAATATTGATTGATTCTTCCGGCGACCATGTTGGAACCCAGCTAATTTGAGATACACTTTAATTTCCGACGTTGATCTGTACTGTTAATGCACATGTTGTCCATCAATGTTTAATATTAATCTTGAATTTAAACATCCGATACCAATATCAATTTTGTACATTTATATTAAATTGAAAGTTTCATTTCCGATATTAAGATGAACATCGAGTATTCATTCACCTTGCGGCGGCCATATTGGATTCCTCAGGTTAAATCCTTCAGACTCCATGTTGTGGAAAATTCAAAATTTGATTTACCTCGCATTTTAGTTCCTGAGATGAAAATGAAGTCCTGAGATCGTTCTGGCTCGAAATACGTCATCTTTTTAGCCATTTTATCGTACGCTGCCACTCTGAACGGAATTATCTGTAGATTTTGTAGACCTGGCGCCATTGACAGTACTCTAGATCCATGTGTAACGTCGTATAAATTGCCTGATGTTGTAAAAAGGATTTATTTATTTTAGTAAACCCTGTTATATTGAGGTAAGTGAAATAAAATGTGTCATAAAATAATAATAAATAGATCGCAAATTTAAAAACATTTATATAATATTATAAATGAGTAATAAATTTTTTATTCATTTTGTCTATAATTTGGAATTAAATTAATGAAATTGTTGACACTTTAGATTTACCATCAGGTGTTTTTGATTTGTCGGGATGAGGTAAACCTGCAGGATCACGACCAACAATATAAAAATCAGCTCCAGCCACCATTCTTGCCTTCGCATGCCACTGCACCTGAGAAAAGTTATTATTAATCATGATATCGTTATCAATATGATAGATCGAAGAAAATCGAAGGACAAAAATTGAAAAGTTTAAGTTCTTTTTCATTTAATGTTTAAGTCGAAGAAAAATAAAGGCGATAAAATGAAAAATCGATTAATACCTCCGTAGGTCCAGCGTACAACATCGGACTGGGAAAAATGGCGAGAATCGTGTCCTGGTGTAATACTCCTTCTTCCAGAACGCATTGGTGTTGTTTTATCCTTATTGGCAATGGTACATCGTCCTCTTTTGTCCATCCGCCCAATGGATGCAGTAAAAGAACTGGTTTCTTGAATCCTCGTTCCTCCACAAGGTATTTCCTCGTATCCTAATTATTATTTTTAATCGATGAAATTTAATCGACTGGAAACCGGAAATTTAAAAGAATTTTGTCTCAATATCCAGCTGCTTAACAATCTACCTGCATTAAAAGTGCATGGCCGTTATGCACCGGGTTCCTCAATTGAAACGCAAAAACGACATCAGCACCCATTTCTTGACATGATTTCCTTATCTCATTCGGTGTTAGTCTGTAAACATCGAGGCCATCGTTCCACCTAATTTTTTCGAAAACCTCGAGCTCCCCACCAACCAGCCAATCACCCGAGTTTTGAATCATTCTAACGTGTGGGTGGTCGGGATCATTAGTTCCGAATTCTCTGGAACACCTGCCATTAAAATTCGCTATTTAATTTATTCCGGTTAATGATTTTTCATAATATTTTTATAATAATTCATATTATTATTTTTATTCTGTTAAATGCAAAGATTGCACTACAACCTTTCTTCTTTCCGGTGCGCGAAAAATTCAGGATTTCGCAGAATTGCAATAGGGCGACCTTGATGCCTCAAGGTCAACGCAGGCGCATCTCTGCATCGTTCTTTTTCAGCCGTGGTGACCGGAAGTACGATAGGTATCGATTGATTAACTACAGTACCATTCTGTTGCAGGGTCTTGAAATGTTGGCACTGAAAAATTCAATTTTTCATTTGTATTTCTGATTTTCCACGTTTTAAATGATCTTCTCTTACCTGCAAGTACTCGTTCTCTCGCATAAAGCCTCTTAGGGGACTCGCCCAGCCTTCGGCCAGCACTTGAACCCATTGCAAATCGACATCGTTTATTTCGGTGCCTGCAAATGTTTCAAATTATTGCATTAATCATTACATGCTTTTTCAATCATACAAACTAATAGAATACATTGGTAAAACTGTAACGAGCAGCATATACAAACAAAGAAACATACTCAGCAGACTCTCAGCCTCTAATTTGACGGCATCAACCCTCTCACTAGCAACAAAGAGCTCTTGTACACCCCTGGGAATCCTCGGAATGACACCTTCCCTCTCCAACAAGTCAATCACCATGTCAGTCGACTTCTCTACACTGTGAGCTTCCGTGTTCACGATTAAATCCGGCTGCCTAGGCACTTCATACTGTTGTCCAACGCCAGTGAAGCTTTGAATCACTCCTTTTCTCGCCTTTTTGTACAATCCTTTAACATCTCTCGCTTCGCAGATCGCCAATGAAGCTTCCACATATACTTCAAGGAATTTTAGATCATGCTCCTCGATGATCTTCCTGGCCAACCTTCTGTCATCCTCGAAGGGGGAGACAAAGCTGCAAATCGCTACCACGCCGCAGTCTGAAAACAATTTCGCTACCTCTGCTGCTCTGCGAACATTTTCCTCGCGATCCTCTTTCGTGAAACCCAAATTCCGGTTCAAGCCTCGACGGATGTTGTCGCCGTCGAGACTGTAGGCTGGTATTCCCTGCAATTAGAAAACTATTTAGGTGAAATCTGATTGATTATCTATGGCATTGTTGCGAGAAACTGGTGTTAATTACGACGTAGCTTCTGAAACGTTTAATTTTACGAGAAAAACACGAAGTTTCAGCTTTCGGAATTTTTTGCGCTTAAACCATAAGTGGTACGAAGATGTTTCTTGTATAGAATTACATTTTAGAATCTACAGGATACTATGGCGCATTTTCTTGTACGATTAACGATGTTTAAGCATGTTTAAAAAATGTTTGCAAAAAAAGCAAACTTTCAGAAATGTTTTTCAGAAATGTTCTTAACGTTTAATACAAGAAATTGAAATCGCCTTTTAGAATCAAAAATGAAACAGCTGTCGAGTTTCTTTCGACTAAGTGGTCGCCCATCGGCCCCGTCATTAACTCACCTGAGAAATGAGGTAGTTCTCGAGTTGAAAAGAGATCGACGTCTTCCCAGCACCGGAAAGTCCCGTTAGCCATACGGTGCAGCCGCGGAACCCCTTGGACCTCCCATAAGACTCTCCTCGTTTCTCTCGCGACACATGATGAATCTGTTGTGTCACGTTCGACGCGACGATCTACGATCAGGCGACGCAAATGTTCACATTTTTCAATATTCGTTTTCCTTATACTTGCAATAATTTTTAATTCGAAGATATCATACAGTTCACTAGAAGTGATTCCTGTTATATGAAATGAGCACAGTGGCCTGCGTTTTACAAATTTTTGTTGGAGCTTTATACAAAATGAATGAGATTATCATTAGTTATGTAATTTCTGGGAGTTCTAATGTTAAACATGGACCGTCTATTAATTATTATAAACTTTATGGGACCATATTATCATAGTCTCGTTGCATTCTAATACCTTATCGCTTTTCCTGCGTGTAGATCGCTCCTCCACGAACGAGTTCAAGTACATGCCCATTGCGAAACCAATTATTTAAGGTCTTAATTATAATTACAATCTTTCACAATTATAATTTTACACCTCGCACAATTATAATTTTACAATTCAATCTCTGTGCAACTTTTCACACCTCCAACGTTGTAAATAATTCTTCACTCAAAGATACACGATTGTAAACGATTGTCGTTCTGGTTCAATTTTCAGCGCAACGCTACACAATTATAATTTTACAATTTCATTTTTAAACAAGAATACATAATTAAACTGTCTTAATTCAACCGGTACAACGCCTTGAACATTTACAAACAAATTCTCTATAAAAAATTGAATGGTTCCTTCCAAAATAAAATGTAGAAACAATTTAGAGTATCCCAGAATTTGTTTAATACTTCACTATGCAGGGAAACCAAAAACTTGAAAAATAAAAATCTTGTGATCAAGTGCAGTACATAATTGTGTAGTGATAAATATAATAATGTACGTAGGAGTTCAATTATAAGATCAACATCCTCCGGGTGATTTTCAATGACACACTCGATGATCACGACGAAGAAAGTATACTCGGACACATGACTCGGACTGAACTGGTGAGGATCCCAGCGCAGTCGAGCGAGAAAGTTAAACGAAAGTAACCGAACCCGGTAGTGGGAACGAAAAATTCCACGAGATACCTCGAATACCGCGAATAAGGAAATCGTGGGATGATGGATGTGATATGGAAAGTCGTGGAAACGGTGCTGGAACGACCACACTGTTTAGTAAACACTGGTCGAAAGCGCTAAACTGTTTACTGCACGACATTTGTGAAAAATTCTTCTGCGCTATCGGTGAGACAATACTAATTCTGTTACATAACTTGTTTCTCAATCATTTCTTTATGAAACATAGCAATTATATTCGTCACATTTTCCTGATTAAAATGAGCACAAACACGATCCAGTTTGGCGCATCGCTGCTTGTACAATTCACGATTAAGTAAGAGCCTCGATTATCCGAACCGAACCACTGATTAGTTCAAATAATCGTACTTCTACTATATCGTGGATTAAACAAGTAAACATGATCCAAAGAGTGTCGTGTTTGTAATCGTTTCTATCGGTAGAATGTCACGGATAGTTTGGGTATAATGATTCATGACTTCAATTCTAATCAGTTTGGCATTTTTAGTACATTTATAATTATTTATGTGAACACAGGACAATGACGACGCCTGATGGTACGCAACCCAGTGTACAGACGTGCATCTTTGACTGTCAGCCATTTTTTAAGTACTACATCAAATAAAAATGTCTTCACAAAACAGTAAATATTTTGGTGTTGCTAATGACCTTTGATGTTGAAGCAACATTAAATAAATAAATGTAGTAGTAAATATTTTAGAAATCATTTTCTGTAGATTTTCTCGGAGAAAATATTTCGGAGTTGTGCAACCTGATTAATAAGTTTGCACGCATTGCACTTTTAGGTTTTTCTTGTTCGTTAAACGAGAGAAAAAAATGGGAACACGGTAAACTAACAATAAAATCCGTGCTCTAGTTTCGCGAGAGCGCAACGAGCGTATTTTTGCGAAGAAAGTCGGCCAAGAATCGACTGTGCTTAACTATAACTATGAAACATGTGTGTTTCGACTTAATTTCAGTTTTTTTAATGTAGTACTACTGTTTTGGTTGATTAGTGGAATTTGTCATAAAAACTATTCTAATGGTAGTTTTGAAATAGTTATTAAGAAAAGCTAAAAATGGTTTTCTTTAGAAAATTAGTAAAATATGCATTAGGTTACCCTGTGTAAAACAATATTTTACAATTGTATATGTGTGTTGGTATCTATAATATTCTATAATTGTACTACGTTAGATTCTATAATCAATTAATACACATTTAATATGAGGTATTATATCAATTTCATATAGAAGAAATGATTAATTTTCGAGTTAAAATAGCTCCGCCCGCAAAGGGTTAACTATTAAACATTTTTTTCTATTTTGCTGCATGATCAAACGATTATTGTTCTTGTCAAACAATGTTTAATACGTTAAAAATATAATAGTAAAATAGTTAATATTTAAATAAAAAATCGTAAAGTATTTCAGGCTACGAAGAATAAATTATATTTTCTCGGTTTTCCTCGCTTGACAATATTTTAAAAATTGATAAAAATTGAAACAATTATATGAAACTCACATGATTAGTTTCTTTATCAGACAGTTCGCCGGAATTTTGACAACTCATTGCTTTTCTCTGTCAGCTATATTTCAGCGAGAAACGTATAAACAATAATGATCTCCGTGGAAAGACTGAATGACTGGTGACACGTGTTCTTTCATATATCGCCGCGAAGGGTGACAGATACGTCTATTTCCATCAGGAGGGGAGAAATTGCAGACTTTCTCTCTCTTTCTCCCTCTCTTTCCTTTTATCTCTCTCTCCCTCCCTCTTTTTCTTGAATGCGACCCTGGACGAAGGAAAAACCGAACGTCGGTGAAAAACTCGAGGACACCTAACAGTGAAATTTGCAATTTAGTGCAGTAACTTTTGCTACGTTGACCTATTTAAATGTTCGCGGAACGACCGGAAATCGGTTCGCCAATTTTCCATGTTTACTATTTATTTTATAACGTAAATGGTTCACGGTTGATTTTGATAAATTTCGAATTTGTTATCGTTTTATTTGTTAACAATTTTTATATAGAATACTTGAATGAAATTGATTAATTATTTTAATCTTGCAATAGAAAATTAAATTAATGTTAAGTTTGAAATTTGTTGGACTTGCAACGATTATTTAACTATCAATCGTTGCAACATTCCATTTTTGTGATGACATCGTTATTATTCAAGTCACAATGCTTTCTGTTAATTAGCTATTGCTGTATTATCGCTGGATAGTTATGCTAGCGGATGTTGATAATGATGAAGGTTCTCGTGGTGCAGGCAAAAGTAGACAGTTTATAAAAATTTACAGAAAATATAACAATTCTTATAATCGTGTTCAGTTACTAAATTAATACAATTTATATATAATAATCCTTTATTTATATTTTTATATGTAGGGGCTCGTCTAAATAAGCATTTATGGCAAGGAAGATTTTCAGGTTGCATATCATTAGGGGTAATACTTCATTCAAGTACGATGAGATGGCGTCACCAATCTCGATCAGGTTTAGCATGAAACAGAACCTATATAATTTCTTACTGATATGTTATTGAAACATACATAGTATTGAGTCTAAAAAATACTCTTTTTATTGATATAAATATATAGAATTCTTATACAATAATGTTGACGGTAAATACAATAACAAAATTATTTCCTCTAGATTTTCTGAATTTGAATGTCG
Organism: Lasioglossum pauxillum; assembly: GCA_933228785.1. NCBI lineage: Eukaryota > Metazoa > Arthropoda > Insecta > Hymenoptera > Halictidae > Lasioglossum > Lasioglossum pauxillum. The sequence continues at coordinate 10,508,886 of OW121699.1, forward strand.
TTCATTTGAAGTGTCTGATTTCAGACAGCGCCAACTTCAGACCACTCGGAACAGTTTTCATTGTAAGACGGAGTCTGGTGTCTCTTGAACGAAAAGAAAACAGTTTCCCAGCAAAATAGTACAAGTTCTTGTTAGTGTTATAGTAATATATTTAAATAAACAATGTCGACAAAATCCTCCGTCGATTTACGGGCGGAACTTGCGGAATTAGTGAAACGAAAAGCAGAAATAGCCGTGAGTATTGCCAAACTGTCAAATTGCACTATTTTTTTAATTCTTCTGGTTTCAAGTAAATTATATCTCCGGTTTAATAAATATTCTCGTAACTCTCACGGGGAGCTAACAATTATTCCTGATTATCAATTGTTCGAATAACAAATTAAAAATTCTCGCGCACTTTCCATCGTCCTAGAACGTTTGAGGTTATATGAACATAACCTTCTAGCAATGTTTTTCTTATTGGTCTGTTTTTAATATTGACCTAAATTCTACAACCTGTTACTTATTACGTCAGTGGAAATAAAAGATTTTCATATTCGAATGCGGAATATCTTTATAAACATCCACTAATATTATTTTGGATATTTCATAACCTTGTTGGTTTATTTTGATCTTGGATATTGGTCCAGAAAATTCAATGAACTCTACTTTTACATTTTAAAATGATAAATAGACTGCAGATCTTTATGCAAAATAAAAATATTCTGCATTAATTGTGAGAAACAGGAATAAAATAAAAATGATTTGTTACGTTAAAAACAACATTACAATATTCTTAAATTTTTCTACCTTATTACTGTTTTATGTTTCACCCAACGAATTTCTTCATAAATGCATAAAGTCCGCAGTCTAATGATAAATTATACTAAATGCTGTATATGTAACTGCAAAATTTAATTTTATAGGACACTCTTGCCAACTTAGAACGTCAAATCTATGCATTCGAGGGTAGCTATTTGGAAGACACGCAATTATATGGTAACATTATACGTGGTTGGGACAGATATTTAGCCAGCAATAAGAACACTAATAGTAAGGCAGACAAACGTAACAGGAAGTTCAAAGAAGCCGAAAGGCTTTTCTCAAAATCTTCTATCACCTCCATGGCTGTGAGTATTAACGTTCTATTTTGGAATATTCTTTAATCGAATAAACATTCCAATATTTTAAATGCCTTATAAAAGATCCGTAAAACAATGAAGAATATTAACAATCATGATAAGTACATGGATTAAAATAATAAAACATAATATTACAGAAACTATTAGATTGAATTTACAGACCTTTTTACTTAAATAATATTCAATACTACCATCTACGACAAATTGTATACTGTTATAATAAATATTTTTTTATAATTTTGTTACAGGAATGTAATATTAGCTCTAGAAACATAGTGAAAAATAATATCTTTTGTTAATAATTGCATGAGGTTAATTAACATAAGAAAATATACCTGACTGATTAAAAATATTTAAACAATTCGTTCAGAATATACTTTATTTTATTGCATGTTTGCATGTTCGAAAAACGAAAAACGGAGCAAAAAATGTTAAAAACATTGAAAATCTAGAAAATACAATTATACTTTCGAACAAAATTAATATATATATGAATATTTGAAATAAAAGTGCATTTTATTTTTTTAATGGAGCGCTATTCTATAAATAGTGAAAGTAGACACAATTTATATAAATCATGAAGATTGTATTTTTGCAGGCGGTTAGCGGACTCGTGGAAAATACCCAGGAAAAAAGTAAGGACCTCAATGGATATTCCTGAGATAGTTAAATTTTTCATGCAACACAAAAGAGTACAACTATATTTTTCATCCTACCATCCCTCCCAACTTTTCTTTTTATCCTTTCCTTGAAATCAGTTCTTTTTAGTTGTTAAGTTTATCCTTGATTGTACTTCTTTTTCTTTTTAATGTATCGACCATACTGTCTTCCATAAACAAGAGAATAGTAATAAAATTGGATTGTAATGCAACTTAGATAGGTACAATCAATGAATTAATGTTTGACGAATTGTTTCGTACCGTTACTTGGAATTTGACTATGCAACTTTTATTTTCTTCTGTATTTAAGTTACAAATAAATTTTTATTTATTCCCTATCTATTTTTTTTCAATCGATCTGATTCATTCACGTCTTTTCTTTTGTAGCCTTCAGGTAGAAATTTTACATATCGATTTCCCTTCTATACGTTTCTATTCTACAATTGATTTCTTTTATCTTGTTTTCTGTATCCTAATTAGAAATAAATGTTAAATCCATCTTTCTCGTAGTTCTATCTCATATTATTCTTCAGTTTAAAATTGTCTTCTGTATTGCTTTGCTGTATGTCAGTAGAAATCAATTTGCTTCTCCTGTATGCGTTGAAGGTGTGGAGAGGATTAGGTGATCAATATACTTCTCTATAGTGACTTTGAACTTTAAATCAATTTACATTCTCAATGGTTCTCTTATTTAAAGAATGTTTAGTTGCAGTACTGATATATAACCCTTAGCACTCCGATCATTTATTGAGTGCTGTCACTTGTCTCCATAGTGGAGGCAATGGAGTGCTAAGGATCAAAAGTACTTTTACATGCTGTTCGCTTGACGAAAGCACCTCTCGTTGAGCATCGTCAAAGGGTTAATCACTATACTCAAGTATTAGAGATTCTCAAAGGTATCCAGATTATCTTTACATAGTCTTTTGCGTTACTGTATCTGTTCGATGAGGTCAGAGCGAAATTGAAACAGTTCCGGATCCTCAGAGAACCGCGAACCTTTAATGAGATTGCAAGTTGCTATCGTGAGCAGTCTTTGGAAAAGCGGTGTTTCCTTGAAACCGAGCCTCGAACCGCCCGAGGATCCCGATTCTCCTATGTTCAACCTGCTTGCAGTTGACCGGTACAGCGAATCGGAGTCCCAGATTGGAAACAGTGGCAGCGAGGACAATTGCAGCCTGGTGAATTCTCACGGGACCACTGGGAACACTGCCACCAGCAACGGGAACAAGGAATCCTCGGGGAAGAACCATTCTCTGACCGGACAATATAACCAGAATGGATCACTGTCGTCCTCGAACGAGATGTCTGGCCAGTTCGCGAATGGCCATGCAAGCAACGGCAGCCTGGAACACGCCTCACTGAAGGAGAACACTGGAAAGGAAGCGGCGAAAAGCAAGGCTGCGAACAGCGCGAAAAAGAATAGCAATAAACGGTCCAGGAATAGGTAGAACCCCGCAGTGCCGTCGTCTCTTCTCTATGGTCCTGGGACTGTCCGGGATGAATCGAACAAACATCTACTCCTGCGAATCACAGTTTCATTTTGCTCACACGGTTTTATCGATGTACCAAAATCACACTCTATTTTATAATAAATGCACCACGAACGTTGAACTTGTACCAAAGTACCGAACCGTGGCATGCTGGCACTTGGATAAAGTGGTTTAGGTGTTGTGACATTTATGGTTGCTGAACCGGAAACGGAGGAACTCGAGGTCCTTTGGCTTCTGTATCCAGCAAAACAGTGTAAAACCGTCTGTAACTTGCGAACAAAAGTATTGACACAGCTAACTTTGAATTGCTTGATTTAATAGTACTGAATTAATTTATTAAATATTTTATACTTAATGTAGTCCGTCGTAAATGTTTGAAAGTTTGGAAGAAGTTAACCCGGTATATCGATTTACTAGTTTAATACTGCCAATACTTTTGTTCATATATAAATCGATTCACAGAGAATATATATAATTTTGTGTAAATATTTTATCTTCGTCTGAAGCTTCGAAGAAAATGCTTTGTTGGTGTAGATAGACGAGAGTTTATAGTGGATGAACAAGAATAGTGATATTCAACGAATGATGGACAAGCGTTGAACAGTGATATTCAGTAACGTGAATTAGAGTTTTTGATTTCTTTGCTGGACACAGAGCCTTTGGTCTTCGTTAAAGTTAGTTTTCTGGTCTCCGCTACAAAGTGAAGATTGTTTATAGTACAGTGGTTGTGGCACAGTGTGAAATTGAATTGGAATTGTGGACAATGAAAATCAAAATGAAAGATGAAGGTTTTTCTTTGGTTTTATAGTCAGACGAACAGTATTTGTTAGGTTTAAGATTGAGACTAATGGAGGGGTAGAGTCCCGATATTTTTTAAACTTCGTCCCTCTTGTATTACTTTTTATCCTTTGTAATAGACAGCCTGTTCTCGAACGATCAGCATTGGTTTTATGAATAGCAAGCGTTAGTACAAGAGATTTTAATTTTTTTTTCTATTTATGTTACATGATCGATTGTTTTGTAACACACATACACACACAAATACAGTAACGGAATTGTAGTTGTAGTGTACGATTAAGATTAAAAGTTTGATTGCACAAAGAAGAATAAGTAATGTATAATAGAGTTCCAGCATTCCTTTGTAATCTGAACTAATATTAAAATCGTTCGATTTTAAAACGTTTTTTAGGATCTTTTTAAATGAATCTCTGCCTAATTGTCGTGTCCCGAGTGTTACGTAATGTTATGTAAGTTTTTTTACACGACTGTCCGATGGCGAACAATCGAAAATTTTAAGAAAAGACCTATGAAAAATTCGAAAAAATATTTTTTTGTAACCGGCGTACTCGAGTGTTTATAGTGTTATAAATAAATTATTCGGAAGCAATCGAACGTTGATATTAAATTTGTTACTGAATCACTGACTTTCTTTCTATTTATTTTTCAGCTCCGACGTTATCAAAAATCAATTGTTTATAGTTCTTTAACATTACGGAGACTGAGAAAGAACATCATCACATGGACCAACGATATAATGGTTTATTTCGAATGGTCAACTTACGATTGTATAAAAATAATGTCCGAAGGCTTTTGTAGAACAAAATCGGGTCTGTTCCGGCGCAGCGAGACAATTATAATTTCCTTCACAATTGTAAAAATCGCCTAGAATAATGTTGAATAATATCGCTGAATAGATTAAACATAAACGAACAACTATAAACTCACCTAACACGGACTACATACTGCCTAAAACAATTAGGGAATCACGTTACAAGAAAATGAGAGATATCCTATGTACTGAAGAATATATAATATTTCTACGTTAATACATAAACTAATTCTATGCATTTGTTAACCCTGTCCGCTCTCCTACTATTATTCTTTTCAACTAACAAAATTATTGTAACTATACAGAAAAGATATTAAAGCTGACAAGAAGGAAAAGAATATAATCTTGTAATAGTTATTCATCATTACTGCACACTGTTCCGCGTCATTTCATTTTTATATATTATATCACAATATTTTTCTGCTGTTAAATTAATAAATAACTAAAAGATAAGTTATGAAAGTAATAATTTAAAATTAATATTAAACGAATAACTTTTATACTGATAATATTTCGAAGTATTATTGATGATGCATTTTTGGAGTTTTGCGAACCTTATTAACGTGATCCTCTAATTTGTTTAGTGGTATATGCTCGAGAGAAACAATATTGACATAAGAATATTTTTTAATTCATTTAATGAGGTCGAGGAAGAAAAGTAGCTGGAAGGAACGCTTTTAAGTTGGTTTCCGATTTCAAATTTTTCGGCGGTTCGTTTCTTGTGACCACAGCATTAAATCCGTTATGGTTGTCTGCTGTGTAAGTCACTGTCCTAATTGATCCATCTGCTTCGACCACCGAGTATTCACCTTTTACAGTATCACCGTCTCTTTCCTCCCACGCAGATTTTGAATCGCCAGTATATCCATCCAGGACGCCATAATTAAACGAATACTTCGGATAAGCCTGCAAAAAATTAAAACATTATTGCACATTAATATTATGTACAGTGCAATATATTAGACATGAAGAAATAACTTCAGAAAACAGAAAATAATTAGATGAAGCAATAAATTCAAGATGGCGGGAAAATCAGTTTTTATTTTTAAATTTTCAGTATGCTAATACCATTATTTTGAGATAGAAATTCGTCTATCATAAAGTGCATTGTTCTAGCTTCAATTTAAGCTATTAAACATTAAAAAATTTCAACGGGAAAGTATAAAATTTTATTTTTTTGTTTAAGCAAATGATTTTTGCCGCTTTTCCCCATAAGACGGTGCTATTTCCGGCAAGAATCACCTGCTCCGGTAAAATGTTTGTACAGCACTATTTCATGCAACGGCAGAACGCTCAAACTTGTCGCCAAATGTTACCGACATAGCAACCGAGGCGGTGACACTAGCGATCCTAGCGGCGAATTATCGAAGCTTGTCGGCAATTAGTACAACCAAGATCTGCTAGATGGCGCGTGCAGTATCATCCGAAATTGTCGTTAAATTTGGCAAGAAGGTTGAGCGTTTTGCCGCTGCATGAATTGGCGCTGTACAAACATTTTACCGGAGCAGATGATTCTTGCCGGAATTAGCACTGAGTCTTATGGGAAAAACGGCAAGAATCATTTGCTTAAACAAAAAAATAAAATTTAATACTTTCCCGTTGAAATTTTTTAATGTTTAATAGCTTAAATTGAAGCTGGAACAATGCACTTTATGATAGATGAATTTCAATCTCAAAACTAGAGGGCTATTGTTGCTCGCTCGCTTCGCTCGCTCGCGAGTAGGGTTGTTGTTGCTCGCTCGCTTCGCGAGCTCGCGGGCAGGACTGCTCTTGCGAGAATGTTAGTGGTACGCAATCCTAGTAGGGCCCACAGCTATTAATGTCTTTCATTTTGTGTGTGACTCTCCACGAGCCATACAAAGAACTTCCCGATTCATTAGCTGCTGTATATTATTATTATTATTTATTAAGTGTACGTTTTAAGAATATTATACGTTTTCAGGGAAATTCAATAGTTTTCTACTTATCAAAATGTTTGCTATATGGCGTCGCATTAAACCAATATCGTATGCTCGTTGCTCGCTTGGTTCCTTGTTATAGCATACTAATGTTGCAATATAAATTGTCTTAATTAGTTTTTCGCAAACGATACAATTCATCATTATCCGGGGTTGCAGTATTGATCTTGGTTTTCTTCGATACTGTTAATTTAAATTGTCCCGAAATATATAAACCGCGCTCAATTTTGAAACTCTGCTCAGTGCTACATACAACATTTGTAAAGTTGGCCTTTCTGATTTTTTAAAATCCAAACATACTTTCTCGTATGTTTTTTATCCCTGACTTTTATGAATCGTAATCGCTTCAGCAGGAACCACTGGAAATTGACTACGTGTGATTTGATATTTTTCCTCACTCGACATATTTACTTGACTCGATATTTTTATTATTGGTGTTAAATTTTGATCAATATTTGCATTTTTCATATAATCACGATAACGAGTTCTTACTTTCACTCCTACTCCGGCCAATTGAAAATCTAATCACAATATAGACGGAATTTTAATTAAATTTTATTACGGAAAAGTAATAAATTTTAATATTCCGCATGTGTGCTCCATTAACCAATCCGTTTTCAACATCACTGTTATTAATAATTATCATATAGTTCATATTAATTTTCAATTTAATCTCAGTTAATAATTCGTTTTGAACTGATTGTTTTTTTAAAGATTGTAATATAAATTTTTTTTGTACTTTCATCGATATTCTTTGAAAATGTATTCTCGGGAGTAGAGATGATTAACTCACTCTTGCATTAGGATAATTTTCGATTATTGTAAGCGGAAACATCATCTTAAGGTACAAAAAAAAATTTAAAAAAAAAAAAATTTTTTTTCTAATTTTAAAAAAATCGAAAAAAAAATTTTTTATGTAATTACGTTTGTTTCTTCGGTGGAAACTTTCCGTTCTCTCGTATAAATTGCATTGTTGAATGAACTTCTTTCGAAAAAAACTAAAAAAAACTAAAAAACTACTTGACCAAAATGGACCAAAATCTAATCAGCTCTAAGTTACAGCGGGGCACATCGATTGCATCATTCATCATTCCGATCGCGTTGTTACTTTTTCTGAAAACGTTAACGAAAAATTTGATACCATAGAAACGGACATACGCACACACACACACACACACACACATACCGACATTTTGATAAAAATAGTCTAAAATGACTCCAATGACCATGAAACGTGAAGATCTGCTAAAAATTCGATTTTCGATTTTCGGGGTAATTACAATAACTTCCCTATAAAATCGGGAAGTTAATAATTCATAAATTCATTGCTTCTACGTGGTGTATATATACATCCACTCTATTAAACCAGAGATGAATAAACAACGTGTAGAACAGCAAAAAGAAATATTACAATGTCTTAAAAAAATGATTCACACAAATTACCGTGTGCTCAGCTTCTTTTTCAGTTTTCGTGTCCCTCGCGACGACTGCAGAAGCGGTTTTAAAAATGGCGGGTGCGAAGTAGACCAACGATGACGTTTTTGGTAATAATCTGTATGAAATTGGTGTGGCTACTTTTACGTATGTTGGTAATGGAGCCTTATTTCCGGTTTGAAGGGTGCATGCTACAGGAACTGCTGCTCCTTCTACCGGAAGTGCATCGATTGGAGCGCAGGGAAACCTGCTGGAGTTAAAATAAATGGATAATTAAAAATAAATAGATATAGTTGAATCGGCAATCTTACTTTTGGAGAACTCCAGCGATGCCAGCATCCACGAAGCAACAAAGAATAACAATCTGAAAATAGAATTAAAATAATAATATTATTCGCAGCTCATAATTAAACTGAAACAGTCAAAATTATTACAGAACATTCAAGATCTTTTTAGAAATCTTGATTTTGAATAATTCTGGCTTCGGGTGAAAAATTTCAGACGGGAGGATCTTTAACTTGAAGATCTATCGCGCATGCGTGCACCAGATTGTCATTGCACAATGTGCTGCAGCTCGAGCTGCAAGGGAGTGCCAGTGTAAATTCTTCACTAACACACGTGCACTTGCAGGCAGTCAGCGGTTCTCCAGCACATGGTAGTTCGTAATTATTTTTACTTGTTAAAAAAAAAACGGCGATTGAAATACAACATTTAATTTTCTTATAATATTTCTTGTAATTCACGTTTTGAGAGAATTATTTCAAACTTTTTGCGTGTCATTACTAATTCCAGAAAGAAATTAAGCAACCCTAATACGCGTGATGCACTCCCGTGCGCAGTGGAGAACGAATGAAGCAATTAGAAAAATTGCGGTCTACACGGGGACAGATGTTTACGTTTCCTACTTTAATTGCAAACCACTATATTAGGCAATCGTACTTTCAAGGAGCGATCTCAAATGGCGACACGATATAAAAAGTGATCGGTGCATTTAAAGACGGATTGGATAGTTCGTTTTGCAACTGTAATACCTAAAAGAAATTTTTAAACTTGTCCAATGTTCAATTCTTTATTAACAATGTTACATATTCGAATATAGCTCTTCTAAAATCTCGCTAACAAACAACACTCGACAAATAATATTTATAATGTGTCTTATCTAATAATATTTATATTTTCTTAATAATCCTTTCACAATTTTTAAAAATATATTATTCTGTGTATTTAGATGAAACTAACGTGACGTAATTGTTAAAAAGAAATTTGTTTACTTCATTCAATAAATGCAATCTATAAACAAATAATTAAACGACAATTCGTATGTTTTGAATAAAATTCAAAGACAAACAGGATATAGATATAATTAAACTTAAAATTAAATATTGCAAGAGAGAATACGTGAGAGAATGTACTGTAGAAGATGTAAAAATCGGTAAAAGTGCAGTTGATGTAATTAATATATATATAATACTAACCTTCTTAACAAAATGTTTAAAACAGCCTGACTTCATTTTACAGCAATTATTAAAGATCACAATTGATTTAAGACGGCCAGAGATCCTTCAGAGTCACCTTTGAATAATAGTTATCCGAAACTAATCACATTTTATTGTCGTATGAGATTGTATTTTATTAAATTGTTTAGTGTTTTGTTATTTAATTCACTGGGCAGGCACGTGCACACTAAAATATGAAGGGTATCGAACGAAACCTTCACGGCTGCCTTCCGAAGAATAGGACATCAGCATCCAGCTCATCTTTATATACGACTTATACAGGGTGCTCTCAACTGCATCTCAAAATGATTGCTCGATAAAATTAAAATAACAATTACCACTATCATATTTAAGTTGAACTGAAGTCACAAATTGTAACAGTTTTGTTAATAACGATCATTTTTAAGGATATCCGGTACGAGCTAGTACTGGAATTATTAATTAACTCCAAGTTCTGTGTCTGCATGAAATTGTTAGCTATTATTGCATAGATATTAAAAATGTGAAACTATTTTTAATAATTCCGGAGAAGTTCAATATTAATTTTAATAAGTGGAATTTTTGCGAAGGAACTATTTTTCAATCATCATTTTTTTATAGAAGTAATAATTTCTCGACAGTCATCTTATTAAAGCGATGAAATATTTGGTTCAAAATTGATAACAATTTCTTTTGTTAATTTACAGGACATGCATGAGTCTCAGGTCTTTCGGATGTCCTCTGTGCAGAGACGAATCACCCGGTATAGTACGTTCACTTGCATTTTTTGGGCCATTCTTGTGTATACAACGCGGGATGCGCAACGTGCAGTCGTGGGAACGTCATCGCTAGCTGCAACTGATTTACTTAACAGTTCTGATAATGAGTAATTAAATATAATTACAACATTTCAACGAGTGTCACATTTCTTTTTAGTCAAATGAAATATATAATATATTTCTTCATGTTTACATTCCTAGTAATTGTTTAAATATTTTATGCTGTAGTCCTCTTCATTGCTTAATATTTTCATATATTCTTCAAAATATCATAAAACTCCCAATAAGAAAATTCCATTTATTACGATTCTTAATTCTTCTAATAAAAAAGAAAATATAATAAATACACTGATGAAAAAAATATAGTAAATACACCGATTTGTTAAGTTGTATGACTAAATTCTGATTATAATTTATTTACAAGATTCCCAGAATTATTATGACAGAAATATGAATGAAACACGAAAAATGATAGTTAAACATAGTCTATTAGACGCAAACAAGCAGCGTTTAGAGCTCCATTCATTTCTTCCGTTGCGCAACAACTGTTTAAAGAAGAATTCGAGGATCTAAATGCTATTGCACAATCTACGCAGACATTTGTCTGCGTCGACGACCATAATCGAGACTTTCTCAATTGTTAAAGGGAATCAAGCAACCGTGTACCACTGAAAATTCAATTTTCATATAGAAACAGTAGGATTTACAATATCAGCGTTGATGATTGAACTTGTGCCACCTACTTTTCTACGATACTTCGAATCCCCTGATATATACTACCAGCACGTATTAGGAACGTATAACCAGCATGGAAGTATCCGACAAGGACAGACATATGAAATTGATTAATGCCGCACTTGTCAACAATTTTGAAATGGATGCTACTAGAGAATATAGAAGGGACCTTTGGCGACTTTCATACAGAGTTGTGTTGAATTACAATTGAATTACTTCACGAGTTATAATTACAAAGTAATTCAATTACATTGTCTTCAATTATTTCGTAATTCTAAATTCAGTCGGCTCGTTCAATTTAATTACAGTATAAATTGTAATTCTGGTCTCTCGTTCAATTAATGAATTTTATATTTATATAGTATTTAGTAATTGAAATACAATTACTAAATACAGTGTAATAATTAGACTGCGGATTTTATGCATTTATGACAAAAACGGGTACGTACAATTTAAAACAGTGGACATGTTAATAATATCTAAGGACATCAATGTATTAGTTTCAGCTGAATAGGATAATTAAAAGAAGACTACAATTTTTATTTGGCTCCTGTGTCCAGCAATCAATGCAAATATTTTTTATTTTGCATAAAGTTCCGCAGTCTAGTCATAATGAATTATATGTATATAAGAAGAATATAAGAGATGGATAAAGTAAAAAATCAGTATGAACGAAGAACATGGTATATATTTATAAATTCATATTGTGTAATTACCTCATGTAATTCAATTACAATGTATTTAAATTAGCGCAACTCTGCTTCTACATATGTATATCGTAACAATTATGTTTTATTGCTGCGGTTTACACGACGGGGATCAATAAAAATGAGAAACCCCCGGTTATTATAACAATGTTGATTCTATGGTCTAAACATTCAGGGGATTACGGAGAAATTTATCTAATATTAATTTCGGCGTGTTCAGGGGTGGTCTCGTGTTTGATGACGATGTCCACCAGCTTGAAATTGTCCTGGCTAAATTTCAGTTCGTCGATCGGCTTGTCCAGAGGGAAACCGAGCGGGGTCTTGTCGAATACAGCATCACCGAATAAAGTGGAGTGATACTTGATTTCTTCCACCAACGGTTTGATGTACACGAACAGTTGGAACACTTGTCCTTCCGCGCTACCCTTCGGCAACAGCAATCTCTGGGGGAAGCCAGCGATCTGCTTCAGCAACTGACTATCGGTACTTAAGTGCGCCAAGAATTCCTTGGTCGACGGGTAGTCAGGGATGGTGAAGAGGGCTTCGTGACTGTTGCGCGAGATCACGTTCTCTCCTGCGTTCACTGTTAAAGACACGTTCGAATTAATTCACAATGAAAGAATTAGGCTGTTGTCTAAATAAAATTCTGTGGTTGTCAGGAAGAACGCCGCGTGTCAGATACTACCACTTACGTGACATTGCCGATTAAAGTTTTGATCAGTAATGCTTTGACATAGGGCATCGGTTAAATTGCATTATTTATTTGAGCCTCTCGAATTTATTTTCATGACTTTCTCTCTGGTAAAGACGTAAATCCTATACTATGAAGCTCAACGAATGCATAAACCCGAATTTGTTGAAATTGCGACATGCGGCGTTTTTCCTGGCAGCCGCAGAATTTCGCCCAATACTGATTTCCAAGATACTCACAAGTGACCAGCCAGTTGTCGAGTTCGTAGAAGCGGTGGTATCCGTGTGGAAGCTCGATGAGCTTGTTGTTCACGTCGTATTTCGGCCCGAGGAAGATCTTGACGGATGCCTTTTGCTGTATGGTGGATTCGACGGTGATGTTGTACGTGAAGTTATGGTGGTTCAGACGCGACTGTGTCACATCGATCGTCCCTGTTGCAGCCTCCTCTACACTATGGATCAACAAACCGTCGTTGATGTCTGTCTTGAAGTAGTCGAAGAACGTCACCAAGTTGTCGATGGCCACGGACTTGATGTGCAGGCTCTTGAAGATGACATCCTCAATGGCGTACGGCTTCTGGTTGACCTTGTACCTGAAACGATTCCCAGTGACAGTTACACTGTAACGTGACACCGGTTGGAATTTCAGAGTTCAGCTTACTTTTCGTAGAGACCGACGATCCTGTTGTAGATGCTGAAGAAGGCAGGGTCTCTCAAGGAGGCGATCGATGTCTGCAACACGCTGGGAATGATGGCTTGCTCGTTAACATCGTCCGCGGTGTAGCCTAAGATGTTCCTGGCGAATCTGTCAATGCTACCGTAGAAGTGCTTGTTGACGGAGTCCTCGTTACCTTGGATCAGGTTTCCAAGGATGTTCAGACCACCCAAATTGTTGATGTTGACCCACTTGTTCTCGCTGGTCAGGACATTGCCGGAGTCGATGGCAGCCGCGATTCTCGCTTCGAAGTTCAGGATTTTCTGCAACAAATGGGTACATTCAAACAGCGAACCCTACTCGTTTCCAGGATTGCAAGGGTTAGAGAGACAAGAAGATGAGTGGTACTAGCTCGAAACTACAAGGCAGATCAGGCAGAGGTGTAAACAGCGGGTCCCTGAACTGTCCTTCATCGGGCACATTGGTTGAATGCGAGGATAGGGCCCAAGAGCCATGAGTGGTTGGTTTTAGTGGGTATGGGGGGAACCGAACACCTGTTCTCTCGAGTACTACCCCCATACGGGGGTGCACATAAATGTATTTTTTCCACTCATTATTAAATTAGAAAAAAAAGGATTGCAAGGGTGCGAGATGTGAAAGATATGGTTTTCAGTAGTCAGAAGCGCTAGATAAAAGATCAATCTAGGCCGCAGTCGTCCTCGAAAGTCGTATTTTAGGACTATAAATGAAAAGGCGTAATTTGCATTATTCAGAAGCGTAAAGCTGCGAATTTAGCTATTTTTCATAAAACTGCGACAGCCACGTGCTGCCGAATAATGCAAATTACGCCTCGTAAACGTAACAATAGGACTTTCGAGGGCGATTGCGGACCAGCTTGATCTTTTATCTAGCGCTTCCGACTAATGAGAAACCCCATATTTGCATTATCGGGAAATGAGAAGGCGAATCCCGCATCCTTGCAATCCTGGAAACGAGTCTATCCCCCGCTACCACGGACGAGTTATCTCGCGACGCAATGTCGCTTGCGCTAAGCCACTCGTCTGGCATTAGTCCGTGGTTAATCCCCGATCACTGAGCTAGTTATGCTATTTGTGATTGAATTGTATTGAATAGAAATGCTTTATTTTTAGCCTTCCGGCCATAAAAAGGGATTCGGTTTGCGATTCCTACTAACTCTCACTTTGCTCTAAGCTATCTATTTCCTATCTTTCTCCTATCTACCGCTTCCTCTGACCCCTTCTCACTCAATGTTTCCTCTACGAACATACCCCTTTCAAGTTCCTTACATTTTCTTGCCATATGTGATTGAATTATATCGTATTTTTAAGATATTATAGCTCTCACAAGTCTGAGATCGTTATCGTTTCTCAACTCACCCTGATGTTATTGTAGGCGACCGTGGGGTACGGAGCTAAGGCTTGCCTGTGGGGCACTGGAAGTCCATTGTGGTAAATCAGGTTTGGTTCGTAGCTAATGGGGAACGGCACGGTCCATGCGAAGTCCTCGACAAACGGCAGTCCGTTGGACAGCTTCTCGAGATTGTATCTGTTCAAGAGATGTTTGTGCGTGTACAGGTATTCCTCTCCGCGGTTCGTTATGTGGCTCTTCTTCAGCCAGTACGGGTTGTTAAGAGTCAGGTAGGTATAGTACTGGTTCAGACCGATATCCTCGACGAAGTAGTTGATTTTGTTCAGCACGTTTATCTCATGGTTCACGTTCCAGCCGGAGTAGTTCGCGTGGAAAGACTTATATGGAAGTATAGTCGGTTTGTCTGGAACAATTCAAAGTTGGAACGATAGAAGAAAAACGATACGAAAATTCCGTGAAACTTTCGTCAGTGAGACTACGCGATTTCACAGCAAGTGCTGAAGTAAAAGAGTTATGTGTTCGATACTAGAAGAACACCAATTAAATAAAGGGAACAATTACCAGTTATTTTAGAGACACTCTTGTAGTCGATGGTAGCCTTGACGACCTCGGCATTGAAGTACAGATAGGGGTACAGCTCGTACAAGTGTTGCAGCCTGAGGTCGTTTGTATCCGGCCTGGTCAACAGGGCGGCGTACAGAGCATAAACGAACTTGCCCTCATTTTCGTAAACCTTCGCCCATGTAGCAACATCATAGAACTTCGAGTAGTCCTTCGCATTGATGAACAGCTCGTACAAAGCTTTTAATTCTTTAATATGCTCCGGATGATAGGTAGAGAATATTTCGCCGCGTTGGAGGCTTGATATGTTCCTGAGGTATAGGTAGTAGTCCACGACACTCTGCAAATTGTGTTTACATATAATATTTGCTCTGGTGACAACGACGTAACCTATACTATGTATATACGTAGAGCGAGTCTTGTGTAACATGACGACTGCAATATCTTGATGAAAAAAAAATCAAAGTAACACAAAGCAGATTACTCCACTGTTGTACCTTGGAAACTATGCAATGGTTGTTTGAAAAATTTTATCATACAACTCACGAGTTATTTGAAATCGTCATGTTATGAGTCTCACCCTGTATAGTTGTATCTCCAGGAAGAAAGAGAAAAGACATTTACCACATCCTTGAAATTGTCTCTGTTTTTGTACAGGTCCCAATTCTTGGCCTTGTTGTAGAGATCTGGAGTTGCGATCTCGGGTTGGGAGGGATGGTTTAAAAGATGAAAGATTTGCTTCTGTTTGCCCACGAATTCGGCAGTCGGATGGAAGCCTACGTTGCTGTCAGGATAAAATTATATTTTAAATAGTAAGTAGTAAACAATATCCTATTTATCTTAAAGTATGCCTGCAAAAATACGATAATTTATTTGAAGCAGTATTTTTGGAAAATAGAAACATTAAAAAATAAAATTATTAAAAAGTATATTAAATCACCCATAAGTAATGGGATTTCTCAGAGTACTATAATGACGCAAAGAGTAAAATATTTTATTTTGTGTTTCAGATTGTTCAAATAGAAATATATTATTTTCGAAATTGTGTATGTTAAGCAAAATAAAATCCAGAATATTAAATCGTATTTGAAATATTTATTTCGCCAAATAATGCCCACCTGTGGTAGGCGTTAGCCACCACGACGAAACCCGCCAGCAATCCCAGTAACCACAATCGCAACATGCTTGTAAGAACTCCACAAAAACAAGCTCGTTGATCTGTTCGGTTACCGCGGTTTTTATACTCCATCCGTCGTGGACCATGCCCACTTTGATCGGTGATTATCGTTCAAACAAAAAAAATTCATATAGTAATCGAGTAATCGCCCCCTCGACGATTTTTCGTTTTGCATTACAGGATGCGTCGCGTTGGTAGACGCTGTTTGTTTTTAGGTGATCAAGACACCTAGACATTTTGTAGCGATTTTTTTGAAATTTTCTGGAGATTAATATAATAATGGTATCATCGTTATGTAACTTTGATGTATGTAAATTTATTAATATATAAATAATTTTCTCATTGTTATATTCATAAATATATATATTTAACTTGCATTTTTATTACATACTAGCTGTTCGTAACCAGGCCCTTCGGGCGGGCGGCGCGGCGCACAGTGGGGTATTTGTCGAGTTTAGCGCGCCAAAAGTCAATATTTTTAGTTTGTTCAAAATGACTAAAACTTTTTTCCCATAAACCTGAATATATATGCGAGTAATCTCCAATAATATTTTTCCATAGAGAGTACTATTTAGTAACATTCAGATACTTGAAAGTAACATTTCTCGTGACCAAAAGAAGTGTCGAAAAACTTGTGTTAAAGGAATGATTTGTTTCACAAGTTTAGTGTATAAAATTGAGATACGACCAAATCTAGGATGTAAAGGAAGGTGTAGAGATTAATTTCATGGCTTTTTTTTGTATTCTCTTCGGTGGTTTCGATAGAATAAACAATCGAAAGTGATATATTTTTTTTCAGAAAATTAATATACAGGGTGGCCCACATAACTCTGAACAGCTCAATATCTCCGTTACTTTTCGTTGTACAAAAAAACTTCGTAGGACAAAGTTACACTGTTTGAAGGGCCACATATAACGGTGTAAGGGAAAAAAAATTTCAAGGTCATTTTTATGAGATTTCAAGGTTATCGATGTTTTTTTAAATAAAATGAGGTATTTTTTAATACATCAATCGATGCAGCTGGATATTCTTTATAAAAAAGTACTAACCTATGTATGTCGAAAAGTTAGTAGTTCAGGAGATATTTCAATTTAAATAACTCCAAAATACCATTACTGTCGTACTAAGGCATTAGTGTTTACTTACTTGTGTAACGTCTTAGTACGACAGTAATGGTATTTTGGAGTTATTTAAATTGAAATATCTCCTGAACTACTAACTTTTCGACATACATAGGTTAGTACTTTTTTTATAAAGAATGTCCAGCTGCATCGATTCATGTATTAAAAAATGCCTCATTCCATTTAAAAAAACATCGATAACCTTGAAATCACATAAAAATGACCTTGAAATTTTTTTTCCCTTACACCGTTATATGTGGCCCTTCAAACAGTGTATCTTTGTCCTACGAAGTTTTTTTGTACAACGAAAAGTAACGGAGATATTGAGCTGTTGAGAGTTATGTGGGCCACCCTGTATATCATATAATAACTTTTTTCTGCGCATAACACCTCTTTAATTTTTTGCGAGATTAATCAGTAGACATTGCATTATATTATCCATAAAAATTTGGGCACCAACCAGTGCCTATTCAAAAGATATTTAGCTTTTTGTGCGATACATATCAGTATGGCACGAATCGACTGAAAATGATGAAATTGAGCTGTAGGTGATAGATACTTGGAAGTAAATGAAAGAGAATGAATGTCACTACTGCTAGAATATTTAGTTTATACAATTATCGGAAGAATGTAATCGTGGTTTAACAATCGAGTGTTAGTGTTCCTTCGAATACTGTTCTGAGCATGAGCAAGTATCCTTGCTACATAGTAAAGTAATCATGACTCGGATTTCTACATCAGTGCCTTATTTTTCTACATAGACTACGGAGGACATGTAGCGTGTTAAATAAATATACAGGGTGTTTCGTTTAAAACAGGACACCTAAACATCTCCTCTAGCTCTGAAAATACAAAACATGTTTCTGACGTAATCAAAATGGTTTCAAAAGACGAATTAGATGGAAGAATCGTTTTTTATAAACTGCAATTTTTTAATAGTTTTTTCAAGGTCACACGCGTTTTTTACGTATATACACACATTTTTTGTTGTTGTATGTTATAACAAACATTATTGTGTATTCATCCATGTTTAGTAGCACGACCTTGAAATGACCGTGAACTCTAAAATTTTTCGTTGAGAACACGTGTTGCAATGCGGGAAAAGTTTCAACACTATTAGTAACGTTGCTATAGCAATTTCTCTTAATCTGACGAAAAAATGTTTGAAATAAAAGTTTAACAGTATTAACATAGGTATAAACTTCAATATATAAAACTTCGAAAAAAATTTGTTTAAAACAAAAACACAAGGTCGCTTCGATTTTTTAAACATTAAGTTGTATTTTTGATTTGGTAGCTGGTGTTAAGACGAATTCAACGATATGTAATAGTATGACCTTTACACTATTAATAACGTCACAATACTTTTGGCGCGCTAAACTCGACAAATACCCCACTGTGCGGCGCACAGTGGCCGAATAAAATATTCCTCATACAAACGTTGCAACCGCTATTCACCCCCTTAGGGGTTGAATTTTCTAAAATGTCGAGATAGGTGTTTGATTAATTATATTAAAGAGCATTAAGACCAAGTTTCAAGCTAATCCGACCACAAATAAAATATTCATCATACAAACGTTGCAACCCCTTTTCACCCCCTTAGGAGTTCTATTTCGAAATATCCTTTCTTATTCCTTGTATAGATCATAAAGGAAACCTCTGCAAAATTTTAGCTTTCTAGGTCCAAGGGTTTAGCCTGGGCGTTGATGAGTCAGTGAGTCAGGACTTTCTTTTTATATATATAGATATAAATAATTTTCTCATTGTTATATTCATAAATATATACAGGGTGAGTCCAAGGAAACAGAACACCTAAATATCTCCGTTACTTTTCGTTGTACAAAAAAACTTCCTAGGACAAAGTTACACTGTTTGAAGGGCCACATGTAACGGTGTAAGGGAAAAAATTTTCAAGGTCATTTTTTTACAAGATTTCAAGGTCATCGATATTTTTTTAAATGGAATGAGGTATTTTTTAATACATCAATCGATGCAGCTGGACATTCGTTATAAGAAAAGTACTAACCTATGTATGTCGAAAAGTTAGTAGTTCACGAGATATTTCGATTTAAATAACTCTAAAACACCAAAAGTAACGGAGATATTTAGGTGTTCTGTTCCTTCGGACTCGCCCTGTATATTTAACTTGCATTTTTATTACATATTATAATTAAATTACAGATTTTTCTGCAACATAAAAATTCCGTTGTTAATGATTTCCATAAGTTAAAAATAGTGTAACTGTAATTTTGATTTGTTTCAACATATTCAAATGAAATTGATAGAAATGATTGCTAAGTGAATAGGTATTGTAGTTTAACAATTTTGTATTCTTCAAAATGTCGAATATAAACATTTGAAAAAGAAAGTTTACCGCATTACGTAACGGAGGTTTTTTTCTATCGTGAAACCAAGATCACCGTAAATAAGTGGTTTATCGAAATCCGTTTGACATTTTGACATCGATTGACATCATGGTCGAAAGAAATGAGGTTTATAAGTTGTTATTTATAATAATCTCGAATATGTACATCCAAAGTTATGTTTTCACATGATAATAAAAGCGCAATTCATTACACAATTATAATCTAATCTTCGAAATATATAACATATAAAAGTACAGTAAAATAGTATTAAATTCGTTGTAAAATTAATTGTAAATTATTTTGCCAAAATCAACGAACCCACAGAACAATGTTCAAATAAATGATTTCTCTATCGCGAAATGATTATTCAATGTCGCAGTTTTTAAATGAACGCGATTCGAACGAAATATCCAGCCATAATCGCAGAACGATAAAAAAAAGTTAATCTGTCTACAAGCCACTACCTAAACGCATGATTGGTATGCATAAACGTCGATATAATTGTAATCGAAATTAATCAGGAACGGTTGAAATACGAGCGAAATAATTACATGAAAACATTGTATCAAGGCGCAGATAAATATCTTTTTATTTTTTGGAGCAAGTACTCCTTTCCGTATCTTTGTTTCATATGCTTATGGTTCGTTAATTATCCTTGATAATTTCAGAATTTATATTGGAAAAATTCCCCTCTGCTTGGTGAACCGTTCATTATTATTGAATGGTCTCGATATCATCCAATTAACTAACTAATGGTCCCTTACAACTTTGTGTCGCGCCGCAATTACTGTTACGATGTCTTCGTGCAGCTTGTATTAATAAATATAACATAACTAAACTAACTTATCTAACACGATTTAACAAATCGTTATGGAAAATTTGTAGTTGTAGATATAGGGGATGCAGTACTTTATAGAGATGCATTATAACAAGACAGCAGATCTTTATGCAAAATAAAAATGTTCTATCTGCATTGTAACAAAGTGGAGTGAATCAGATATTTATTTTCTTTCAAAATATGTTTGATAGGTTGAAAACAATACATCTCGAAACACAGAAGACATGGAGCTTAGCCATTCATGAATACGTTATTATCCTGGAGGTCCTTCGAGTTTAATTGTTGAAATTAAATTAGTGTTATTCCTCTGTCCTCTGTAACGATCAAAAAATCTCGAAACACAGAAAACATAGAAAGCTGAAATTTGGTACACAGGTAGCCGTTAGCTCAAAGGGGAGCAAGAATGTTTTTATCCTGGAAATCCTACAGGATTAAGTGCTAATAAAATAAATTAGTGGCATACCTCCACAAATAAGGCAGCCGTTGATTTTTCAGCGGGAATTGCGCTAGTTTTGAATTTATTCTAATATTTTTACTATTTTAATTTACACCTACTCATTTTTGTCATAAATGCATAAAATCCGCTGCTTAATTATAAAAGAGGTTTGTATAATATTTGCAATAAATGTACTCCGACTACTCAGGCATATATCCTAAAAGGAGTGTAACATTCAAGGACTTTAACCATTCATCGTCAGTTTGGATAATCGAGGTTCCACTAAATCGTGTATTAAACCAGCAACCATGTTTCCAACTATGTCGTGTTTGGGCTCATTGTAAGAGAAAGATGTCTGGCATTAGGATCTCCTAACCAAAACCAAAGGAATCATAGTACAACGTGTAAAATTCAGATTCTTTATTCGGCGATCTTTATTCTCGCGTCACAGATAAAGCAAGTCGACAATGTGAAAACGCTTGTTCCGGGGGTTCTGTACCCATTGGCATCTACTTGGGGGTGTTGTAGATGATCACGTCCTTGAAGAACATGTTCGGGATGTTGTAGTTCCAGCCGTAAAGCGGTCTGTCCAACGGGAAGCCAGGAGCTTTGCCGTCGTTCAGGAACTTGCCGAAGAAGGGCAGCTCATAGTAAGAGGCGTTGTTCTGCTCGTAGGGGCTGATAAAGAAGAACATCTTGTACTTGATGCCCTGGGGACTGCCCTTAGGCAGAGTGAATCTCGAGCTGAAACCGAACTGTCTCTCGGAGTACTTGAACGGCTCGTTGCCGCTGATAGCTTTGTTCAATTTGTCCATGAACTGGTCCATTGGCATCATGTCTGGCATTGTCAGCATCGAGTCGGAGCTCTTCCTGATGATGTTGTTGGCTCCGGCGCAGACTGGAAGAAAAGCCGAATTTTTAATAACGAAGAAAGTCAGCTCGCCAAAAGATTTTATGGATTTATAACAAAAATGAGTGGAGATTAGGCGAAAATAGAGCGACTTACGATTAACTTCGAATCTGTCCATCTCGAAGAAGTATTTGTAGTACTTCTGCAAGTAGTAGAAGTCCTGGCTCTCCTCCTCGAAGTAGGGGCCAAGGAAGATCTTGATAATGGCCTTCGACTCTTTGTCGGAGTTTATGTTGAACTTGTAAGAGAATGGTTGGTAGTTCAGGCAGTGGCGACGAGCCTTCATCGTCAGAGATTGTCCTCGTTTGAAGTTCTCCATGAAGACAGCGTTGTTGATGATAGTGTCGCAGTTGTCGAAGTAGGTGCTCAATTTGTCGATGTCCACCGAATCGATCTTGATTCCTTGGAACTGCAGCTCGGCCTGCGAGTACATCGGCTGGTACTTCTTGTATCTGCAAACATCATTGGAATTTTGTGACTGGAGTTCATATTCTTTCAGGAATGAGGACTTGATTAGGTTGGAAAATATTGGACGATTATGAACGTGAAGAAAATCTTGGAGAGGAACTTGTCAAGAGAGTTATACACAGTGTCGTATAATCATAAATAATGAATTGGAAGAACATGTTTGGTAGAACTGTCATACCTGAGGAAGTAGCCCATGATCTTCTTGTAAAGCGAGTAGAATGCGCGATCTCTCATGCTGGTCGAGTAGCATTGAAGAGAACTGGGGATCATCTGATTCCTGTTCTGATATTTGAAACTGAATCCAAGGATGTCACGAGCAAGAGCATCATACATGCCATAGAATTTCTTGTTGCACGAGTCAGCGTTGCCTTCGATCACGTTGGCCAACAAGTATAAACCTTCGGGCGAGTAGATGTTCACCTTCTTTCCTTCGGCGTCCAACAGGTAGCCCGAATCGATCGCTTCCGATATGCGGTACTCGAACTCTGTGAGGCTCTGCAAAAATTCAACTCGACTGGTGACTCTGAGGCGCCGCTGAACATTGCTGCACCATTATTTAAAATATTGTATTTATTATTAGATACGGTGGTATCTAATCAATTATTAAACGTTCAAGTATTGTATCAGGTGTTATATCAATTTCGTATCCACCAAATTTAAAAAAATCATTGAGAATGGACATTTTCTAGGTCGGAAGAAATGTTTAATTTTCGAGTAAAAATAGCTCCGAGTGAAAAGGGTTAACTTCGTCTAATTTTTTGATCGGAACTTTGTTGTTTCGAATTACTTCTTAGTTACTACCGTCTCACCGGTACCGAGTAGTATACTTTTCGATACGTACGTTCAGATACTTGCTCTTGTAGAACGGAATAGGAGAATACTGGTTCCTCTGTGGTACAGCGATACCATTCGAGTACATCATATTGGAGAAGTATCCTGGACCGATGGGTTTGTACCAATCGAGGTCCTCGATCTCGCCAAGGCCGTTCGACATACGTTCCAAGTAGTATTTGGCCATCAACTGTTGGTGATTATAGTAGTATAGTTTCCCGCGGAGTTCCTTGGACATGCCAACGTAATCGCTGGACAACCAGAAGGAGAATATTTGTCGGAAGTAATAATAGTAGGCGTTTAAGCTCGGGTCCTCCATAAAGTAATCCATCCTGGACTCTTCGTCAGCGAAGGGGATATAGGCGTTGGTGTAGTTCGCGTAAATGATGTACTTCTCTTTGTTTTCGTACCCAAAGTTTGCGCCGCAACCTGAAGAAAAATCATTTTTTGATCCTGGATATCGAAAGAAATTCGACAAGACAATCGAAAGACGACAAATTACTTTTTTCAGTCAAAATTTATAAATTCTATACAATAATCGTTATTTTCGAGAAAGCTGACCTTTGGACATCTTCAGGTTCTGCGCCTCCTGGATCACGTTCAGACTGTAGTACAGATTAGGGTAGATTTCGTACATGGCCGGCAGCCTCATGTACTTGCAGTCGTTCCTGTAGAACACCGCAACAGTGAAAGCAGCCACGAACACGCCATCGTTCAAATTGACACGAGCCCAGCATGCTGTTTTGTAGAACGTTTGGAAATCCTTCGCAGAGTAGAACAGTTCGAACAACTGTTTCATCTCGTACAGATTTTCAGGATTGTACAAGGAGAACAGAGCCTTGCTATTTAGCAAGGACCCTTGCTTGTACCACCAGAGAAACTGTTGTACTGAATTCTGAAAAAAAGATGAACAAAAGTTTGTTTTATATTCACCAAAGAATAGGTCTTTAAATCATCATCTTGAAAACTAGACGTTAGGTCTAACAATCCTCCCTGTAAATTTTCCAAACAGAAAGATCACCTTATTGTTGTACAAGTCGATGTTGCTCTCCAGATTATAGTTCTTTCCGATGTCGTAGAACTCAGCATCGATCAGGTCATTTTGTCTGACGTATGATAGAATCTCGAATATTTTCTTCTGTCGATGAAGGAACTCCATATCAGCGGTATGGGTCCCATCTTTTTCAAATTGTACGCCCTGCGCGGCGCAAATGGCGCCGAGCGCCAACAGCAATACAAACTTCAGCATCCCCCTTAATTACCAATGACTGCTTTATTGCGTTCCCTCGGTGAGCGACCGGAAGACCACGTTGCAACGAAACGTTATACACCGGTTACACTGGGACCAGCTGCTTTTATACTTATTTCTAATAATGCAATCGCTTCAGACCTCTGACCTGCCTCGTGTATTGACAATATACCACCCCGATGGATCTTTATTGTGCATGCTTGATTATATTATTGCCATTTTGTTGCCTGACAGGTCGCTGCAAAATACAGTGGGTCAAGACATTGTATTGCCACATTGACAATCCCTCTGTGATAATTCGACGGAGATACAGTCGCAGAATTTTGCAATGAATTCTGCATTTTCTGTTTAACGAAAAAATTGGAAATTTTCAGTTTGTAATTGATATCTGTCAAAAACCAATAGTAAAAATTGACTGGTTGATATTTATTGTGTTGGCAAGAAAGTAATTTCGGTATTTTAAGGTGAAATAAAACCGAGTTTCGTTATTCAAGCGATGAACTTTAATCGATAAAATATTTTCTTATTATTCTTTTTGTCAAAAGATCATCGAACAAAAGGAAGAATATCTTATTCATTAAAATACCGAAATTACTTTTTTGCCAATCCAATATAATACGGATTATACCGTCTAATTTCTAATGAGAATTATTTTGGGTATTTGTTTATAATGGAATACTAAGGAATTTAGATTGTACTAATATGTTTAGTAGTACTATATGTTTTACGAATGCTATCGCATAATATGTATCAAAGTAGACGCGCCTATAAAATTCGTGAAGTCTTGTCTTCATGTTACGTCATCGCGTCAGATACTTGATGCAATCTGCACTGATTAGCATATTTTCGTTATTCTTCTTGGTTCGTCGACTTTCTTCGGTAAACAATCGAAATAGTAATTACTCGGTGGTCAACAGTGTCAACAACACAGTGGAAATTGCCGACAGATATTATAGCCAATGTATTTTCTAAGAATTTCTTATAAATATTTCTTCGAAACCATATAAAATCAATATTTTAAATATAGCTTCTACAACGTGTACACGAAATTAGAAAAATATATTGTAATAAAGATATCCTTTATTTTCGAGGTAAATAATTTTCGGAAGTATAATATTAATAATAGTATAATCGTTTGTAAATGGAAACGTGTATTTTTCTGACCGGATCGAACGGTATCGTGATGAAATATTTTGGGTCAATAAATTATAATTAATATTTGTGTATAAGGATGACTTAAACGCATTATCGCGTTGATAGCAGCTCGCGTGGAACTTTCATAATGAAGATGTACACTCGTAAATCTCTCATGATGTTTGCACAAACGGGGTGGATAGTTTCCAGCGTTCCAGACGATTCGTAAATTTCCACGTTCGTGGACCAGCGAATCAAACAAACTGTTCGAATAAATTCTAATCGGCTTCCTGATAGGAGGTATAGTACTTGGGGTCGGTGGCCGCGGTCAATTTTATTCTAATCACTATGCAACCGTCATCTTTCTCTAATATCTTGCACGCAGTACAGACGTTTAGACGCATGATGCATCAATCCTGCTGCTTATGTCGTGTACAATCACTCCAATTAATATTAAGGAAATATTGACTTAAACAAATGGAAGCAACATTTCAACATACATAATTTTTTTCAATTGCAATAAACGTTTTGAGTTGTTTATTATTTTTTAAGTCAGCAGGAGGGCAGGAGATTCGTTTACTAAATACTGTGTGAAAATTTGTTTAATGTTTGAAAATTTTTTATAAATGATAATGATTATACAGGGTCATCCGTTTTTAAACGGACAAACGTAAACCAGCTATAAAGAACCCCAAATGGAACCAGTTTTACCCCTGCCACTTTTTTTGTTTCGGCCTTGATTTCTAGAAAATTGCAAAAAACCATAATTTTTTTAGTTCACATAAACTTGAATATCTCGGGACTCCAGTGATGAATCTTGATGATTTTTCCTTTGTTTGGTTTAAAATAAATAGGGGCATCTTTTTTGTTAACAAAATATTTTTGTATGACCTTCGGATCTTTGTTTTTTTGGCATAGGGCACGTCGTGGAAAAATTATGGTTTTTTGCGATTATCTAAAATTCAAGGCCGAATCAAAAAAAGTGGTAGGGGTAAAAATTGTTTCATTTGGGGTCCTTTATAGCTGGTTTACGTTTGTCCGTTTAAAAACGGATGACCCTGTATACAGTTACTTGAATTTATATTCGGACGCTCTAAAAAAGACGGTAACTTTTTCAACCCTTTGAGTGCCGGGAGCCGATATATCGACTCCTGCTACACTGGCGAGAAGTGCCAGAGCCGATATATCGGCCCGCGCCTCGTAGCGCTTTACTATTCGCATTGCGGGAGAAAAAAAAACTAACAAAAAAACTAGTGTCATTGTTTAGTTCTGTATTTCATCTATAATACGCAGCTTTTTGAATCATGTAAATATCGTTTCTCGTTTGGTTTTTATAAGCATTTTCCCGAACCCTTGTAAAACTGTGAAATTCGGCCGGTTTTTCTCGCATAGGCACCTCTATTTCGCCCGGCACTAAAAGGGTTAATATTGTACTATGCAGTGGCGCACCTAGGGAGAGGCGGTGGGTGGCAGGGGGCCTTGCCCACCCCTCCCCTCCAGAACATACAATATTAAAAATGTTATCGCCTTTTTTAGAGCGTCCGAATATTAATTCGAGTAACTGCATATAGTCAAGAGATTATATTTGTGAGTTTGAGAGAAAAAATACATTTCATGTCTCAATAATTGATATCAATGCAATTAAATAATAGCTATAGCAATCGTATATTTATCTTATTACTCATTGAACCGAATACAAAAAGTAGGCATGATAGTATATACGTATCCGTGCATGAAGCATATGGTATTAGTTTAATAATCGAACGTAATTATGCATCATTAGTGGGATCATTGGTAATAATGTCATTTTTGTAATTCCGTTTCAAGTGACTGTATTAATTCCATAATATTTCGACGGAAAGGACTTTCATGTAGAAAACTTTTCGATTTCTTATAATTATCCGTTCGAATACAGAAATTAGGTACATACTTCTTAATTACAAACCTTTCGAACACTGTAATTATTTCATCGACTAAATACGTGCTCAATTGCAATACAAAACTATAGAATTTATTTTATCGTTTAAATAAAAGTTTAATTATATTAACAAAAATTTTAATATTATTGCAAGGATAATAAATATTCAAAAAAGGGGTCACGCAGTTATTTTCTTTCACTTGTGTTTATCCCTATAAATATTTAAATTATTACTCTAGGATTATTATAAAGTTAAGCTATTATATAAAAGTAATAAAGCTGTATAATGACATCATTCGTTAATTTTATTCAATTTGAATTAAACAATGTACTCACGCACGCGCTAATAAATTTGTATTTTGAAATACATTCTTCGCTTGTCGCTTTAATAAAGTTAATTCGAACGTGCGAAAACTATAATTTTCCGATTTGTTTATTTAGCGAATTTTTCGTTACAATTGCCCGCAGACGTTAGGTATACGATTTCGTCTACATCTGTGTGTTTTAACGATAGCGTTATTTCTTTTCTTAGGCACAGCATGAGAGAGATTGTTTAATTTATCCTCTGGAAATGTAATGTTGCATATTGGCAAACTAATTTCACGATCCTCTCGTATGATTGGCGATCGAAAAATGTATAGGTGATTGTTGAAGTTTCTGAACAACTTCCACGATAATCTCTGTTTAAAAAAAATATCAGGAATAAATTATATATTCATGTTTTCTTTTTTAAATTTCAATTTGAAACTTACTCGGCAAAAAAACTCCACTTCCTTTATGTAGTGTTTCCACTTTGTCAACCATAAAACGAATTGATTGTCAAAATCTACGTTTGAAATATTATTATTCCGAGTAAACGAATTTTTATTGGTTTCAAATTTATCATCGTCGATTTGTTGTAAATGTTGATCTATGCAATTGTCCGCGCATTGTCTCATATGTATTAATCCATTTACCAATTTCGTGAGTACCATTGAAAATTCGGACATTGCCATAGAAAGATCATCTTTGTCAATGAGCTCCATTTTTTACTTCTCAAAATTTCGAATTTTTGATATATTCATATATATAACCTTTTAAATTAGTGGGTAGTTTCGTTCAGCCACAATTCGTATTCATATTATAATCAACCTTGAATTTGTACAATAATTCTTAGGCAGATGGATTTTTGCTGGTACTCGTTGGTAACCATAAAAATTTATCTTTCAAAACTTATTCGGCAATTATATTTACACCATAACGTGCATATTCGTTTGCAGTTTCGTTTGAAAACGAAATCATTTCGATTTTTTTTTATAACACACACACACAGTGTAGTAACCATCCTTCAATCAAGACACTATCTCATTTGTTTTGTAAACGCGACCTTAGCATTGATTTAATACTTTTATCTCATTTCTCAAACGTGAACGCTCTTATTGTACGATTTTTTTCATTATCGACACTTCACACTGTATAGTTCTATTATAATTAAAGAATAAATAATAGCCAAGTGTCATTTACTAAAATCCAACTGCCTAATAATTGTTGTACAAATTTAAAATTGATTAATATGAATACGGATTGTGGTTGCACAAAACTACCCACTAATTTATAAGGTTATATGGATACATCAAAAATTGGAAATTTAGAGAAGTAAAACGGAATTTCCTGACGAAATAAGAAAAATGGAGCGCACTGACAAAGGTGATCTTTCTATGGCAATGTCCGAATTTTCAATGATACTCAGACAATTCGTAACTGCAATAGCACGTATGGGACAATTTGCGGATGATCACATAGATCAACATTTAAAACAAATCGACGCTGAAAAATTTGAAACCAATAAAAATGCGTTTACTCGGAATAATAATATTTCAAACGTAGATTTTGACAATCAATTCGTCTTATGGTTGACAAACTGGAAACACTACATAAAGGAAGTGGAGTTTTTTGGCCGAGTAAGTTTCAAATTGAAATTTATAAAATAAAACATGAATATATAATTTATTCTTGATATTTTTTTTAAACAGAGATTATCATGGAAGGTGATCAAAGATTTCAACGATCACTTATACATTTTTCGATCGCCAATCATACGAGAGGATCGTGAAATTAGTTTGCCAATATGCAACATTACATTTCCAGAGGATAAATTAGACAATCTCACTCATGCTGTGCCTAAGAAAAGAAATAACGCTATCGTTAAAACAAAAAGATGCAAGCGAACTCGAATACCTAATATCTACCGTTAATGTCTACAATTGTATAACGAAAAATTCGATAAATAAACAAGTCGAAAAATTAGTTTTCGTGCGTTCTAATTAACTTTGTTAAAGCGACAAGCGAAGAATCTATTTCAAAATACAAATTTATTAGCGCGTGCGTGAGTACGTTGCGCAATGTAACGGCGCACGCGCGCTTGTTGAATTGACTTAACGTAAATATACGCGCTTAATTCAAATTGAATAAAATTAACGAATGATGTCATTATACAGCTTTATAATAATAATCCTAGAGTAATAATTTAAATATTTATAGCGATAAACACAAGTGAAAGAAAATAACTGCGTGAACCCTTTTTTGAATTCTTATTATCATTACAATAATATTAAAATTTTTGTTAATATAATTAAACTCTTATTTAAACGATAAAATAAATTCTAAAGTTTTGTATTGCAATTGAGCACGTATTTAGTCGATGAAATAATTACAGTGTTCGAAAGGTTTGTAATTAAGAAGTATGTACCTAATTTCTGTATTCGAACGGATAATTATAAGAAATCGAAAAGCTTTCTACATGAAAATCGTAACCGTCGAAATATTATAGAATTAATACAGTCACTTGAAACGGAATTACAAAAATAACATTATATTACCAATGATCCCACTAATGATTCATAATTACCTTCGATTATTAAACTATAATGTTTCATGCACGGATATACACTAGCACGCCTACTTTTTGTATTCACTTCAATGAGTAAGAAGATAAATATCCGATTCCTATACCGATTATTTAATTGCATTGATATTAATTATTGAGACATGAAATGAATTTTTTCTCTCAAACTCACAAATATAACCTTTTGACTATATACAGTTACTCGAATTAATATTCGGACGCTCTAAAAAAATTAACGAATGATAACATTACACAGCTTTATTACTTTTCTAGAATAGCTTAACTTAATAATAATCTTAGAGTAATAAATTAAATATTTATAAGGATAAACACAAGTGAGAGAAAATAACTGCGTGAACCCTTTTTTGAATTTTTATTATCCTTACAGTAATATTAAAATTTTTGTTAATATAATTAAACTCTTATTTAAACGATAAAATAAATTCAAAAGTTTTATATTGCAATTGAGCACGTATTTAGTCGATGAAATAATTACAGTATTCGAAAGGTTTGTGATTAAGCAGTATATATATATCTAATTTCTGTAGTTGAACGGATAACTATAAGAAATCGAAAAATTTTCTACATGAAAGTCGTAACCGTCGGAATATTATGGAATTGATACAGTCACTTGAAACGGAATTACAAAAATAACATTATATTACCAATAAATCTAAAAAATAACAGAATCTGATAATATTATTATACAATATTAATTCTAGGAAAATGATTACTCGTTCTTGACAAAACAGTTCTAAACATTCTACAAATTTATAAATTCAATATTTTTAAAAGGCTGTCCCAAAGTGTGATACACAATGTATTTCTTCTTTTTATATCAATCTTTGAATAAGCATAACGCTACCTATACTTTGTACGCTTTTGTACACTGGCTCTAAGACATTCAATACTCCACTGAAACATTCATCTACCCTTTGATTTTCAGTGAACAAATGTCCTCATGTTTCATTTTTTATTTTTTCATGGGGGAAGGGGGAATAAATATTTATATAGAATTCGGTCGTCATGAGAAAATAAGTTTTTAAGACAACAAAGTTCGGATCAAACCATTGGTCAATGATGGAGTCCTCCAACTTTTAGCTTTTTCGATGAACGCACAGTTCTGCTCGTTTCACTGTCCGAAGACTCAGATTCTGAATCATTATACCCTGACATTGGTACACCCTCAGACTTCGTAACTTCGCAGGTTTCGGCTGCGAAGTTCCCTGTTATTTTTGCTTTCTCCAGAGCTCGAACTGCAAACAATCCAGTGGATACGAATGTTCAATAGGTTTTATGTTCGATGTTATCCTATAAGTTTCAACAATAAAAATATAATATTTACTTTGAGACTCTAGAAGACTGTTTTGTCGCTTCAAGTCATCGATGTCTTGCTGATGAGAGGAGTTCTTGCGGCGCATGAACTGTATATATTCTGCAGCCTTTTTTAGTATTTGTGCTCTACTTACAACCTTTTCGCTCTGCAATGCAGGTACAGAATCTCGCAGGCTGGAGAAACTATCCTTAATATGATCTCTACGCTTACGTTCTAATGCATTGTGATGTGCTCGCTTTTCTGCCTAAAAGTAGAAATCAACATTCACAAAAACCATTGCATAGTGTAATTATATCTCAATTGTTGATTGACATTCCATTTACCGCAGTAAGCATTGAACTTCAATAGCATTCTACAAAGTTTAACCTTTTTGCTTTATATGAGTACAAAAATGAATTAGTAGGATAGAAATTAAATAGATCGAAGTTTGATAGACGCTGTGTGAAAAAAAACAATACAACCTAAGCAGTCAACTCGAGCACAGTCCTCTCAGTTTCGTTTTTAAATTCTCAGTTTGTTTACAAACAACTGTACGCAAATACGGCCAGCTTTCAGAACAACACGGAGATCGCATATTTAAATTAATAACAATCAGATCGGATTCTTAGATTACGCTTGATTAATCATTAAACGAATGGATTCTAATTTTTTTCCATGGTCTACGATTGTTTAGGTGCAAAATGTCGAACTAACCTCAAAAGTGTTCAATTCTGACACTCAACAGATCGATTAAGCTCGTGTTGCTGATCGATTGATATGTGGAAATACGAAATAAGGAAGATGTAATTAAGTTCAAGATAATTGAGGGTCTTACTTGAGAATAATATTGGGTGTTATTCGAATGCCTCTGTCTAGAGTCGGAGTCGTCACCTTCCTGAAAAACGATGTCTTTAATAAGACTCATCGAAAGGGCACTTTTAAGGACTTACATCGCTCTCAATGTCGATGTCTC
Organism: Lasioglossum pauxillum; assembly: GCA_933228785.1. Lineage (NCBI taxonomy): Eukaryota > Metazoa > Arthropoda > Insecta > Hymenoptera > Halictidae > Lasioglossum > Lasioglossum pauxillum. Next base: position 10,541,769 of record OW121699.1, read on the forward strand.
GATCATCGTCACTCATTATAATTTCCTTCGGTTGCCGGAGTAATTGGTAAACAAAAGCCTTTATCGAGTATTTGAGTAATACGTACACATGCACATATGTAGACTGTACAGTGAGTACAATCTATATTGTGCAAACAAAAACGTATACGATTCGACAGGAAAACATGGGTCGTCGAAATTTCCTCGAAACACTTTTCTTAAACAAGATCGCTTCAAGTATTTCCTTATAATTTCCTTACAACGTCGATAAAACTCAATATTACGCGTACGATATTAAAACAACATAAATAAAGATCTAACCTAATCTATCGAGAAGAAATTTACAAACACGTCTGTGACGTCATCTACCATAGAACAACGGAGCTGCTAATACTACTGTATTGCTAACCAGTTGGCGCTAGATATATGTCTCTGATATATATATAGAAGAAATTTATATATAATGTAATTTAAAAAGTCTTCTGAAGAGCACGCAATGATTTTGAATATCTAACTTACGCATCCGTATCGATATGCAACTTTCCTACTAAATTATGATTCTTGGTATATTATTTAATCAAAATAATATATCATTATTATTCATTTTTATATAATATATAAAATAGAGTGCCTAAAGGCCAAAGCATAATTTTGTAAAGACCGAATACGATTGTGCAAGCCACATGACTTTGAATTGAAATTGAAGTTGCGCACTCTATCAATTACAAATATCTGACAACTTCACAGTGTTCACAGTTCAAGCATGGCGGCCGCCGTTAATTGTTCCGCTTTTTCTCCCGACGGTGAATACTTCACTAATTGCGGAAACGATGGGAAGTTAAAAATATGGGACACCTCCACCAGTCGTTTAAAACAGGAATACATTTCTAATTTCCACCTGTCCTCTCCGTGTTGTGTTTTGACCTGGCTTTATGTCAACTCTTCGTCAACAAATGCCACGGTGAGCCATGTGCTTTTTTATTTCGTGTTCAATTAAAGTGTCAGCTCATTGTCTTTTTCATTCGCGCTCTATACCGGCGTACATATACGATAAATCTTTACGATTTCGGTTACAGTGATCCGCGTGTTCTCCTCCATTTATTAATTAAAGGCTCTTCATAAACAGAATCGTAGGTTATCTCGTCAATGCGGTTCGTAATATATCGCAAATATCTAAAAAAGTAAAATTTCAAATCATATTCTCGTAAACATACTTGAAAGATCATTAATATGTCTATTATTTCCATTATTTCTGGTTATTGTTGTAGTTGAAATTATTTTGAAATAACGCACAGTCATTATAGAAGTTCAGTAGAGTCACTATTTCATTTTCGTATATTTCAATGAAACTTTAATTTCGTATTTTCCAGCCCTCGCCATGGAAGAAGCGCAGAAAGAAGTCGATTTCGGAGGAGTCAGCTCCCAAAGGCATTGTTGCCATGGGATCTACAAATGGAAAAATTACTCTTTACGATACCGCCACATCGTTAGTCACTAATCAATTGGAAGGTCACAATGGTACAGTTACAGCCGTGACCTGGTCAGAGAGTGTTGGTTTGTTTAGTGCGGCAGATGATCATCATATTATTCATTGGAACCTTAAAGAAAATGGAGTGAAATGCAAATGGAAATCTGGAAAGGGAAAGACAACATCCCTGGCTGTCTCAGAGGATGGAAAAAGCTTATTATCAGGAGAAAGAGTTGTTAAATGGTGGGATCTATCTACGAAACAGTTAATCAAAACGTTTACAGGTCATGCTAATCAAGTGACATGTCTTTCTACTGTAAAAATACCATCTGGAAGTAATTATGTAGTTAGCGGGGCTAGTGGCGATGGTTGCCTCAGCGTTTGGGCTTTGGAAGAGGTAAAATATACGTTTTTTATTTACCGATTTGCTGAAACGATTTCGATAAATGCGATAAACAAAATGATACTTGCAGAACAAAACTGATAGAGCAGCTGTGGCGAGTTTAGCTCTGCAAGACGATGCAGTAAGTGTCTCGGTAAACGTGTCCAAAGAGTCTCAGGTGGTTGTGCTAGTAGTAACTAGGTCAGGTCAAGCACACTTCTTCCAATGCCAGCAAAACGGTCGTGCAAAGCCTCTGAAGCCTAGCTTGAGCATTGCAGTGGCTTCCGACATAAGTCAAAAGGATAGTATCCAACAAATTCCTATCTTAGATGCAAAATTAACAGAGGACCAGAAACTGCTCTTAGCATATGGTGCATATCTTAATCCCACGTTCGAAAGGGTGGTTCCAGATTTCTCTGAGAAGGTACAATGTTTGGTGCGCTCTGAGAACAGAAAGAATAAAGAGAGAAAAGAAGAGATTTCCAAAGTGAAGGCTACTATAATTGAGGATAACGTAGAATATCTTGCACCAGGTGAATATCTATGTCTTTTGGCAGCAATTCAAATTGCTTTCTCCTTCTGGTGTAATAATTTGATTTTTCATACATAGGTTTAATAGAGAGTGCTCCGAAAAGAAATAGAAGCAACTCTGGATCACAGTTGTTGTTGAAAGACAGATTGGAAAACCTAAGTCTAAACGCTGAAGCCAGTCCTGTAGGCAAGAGTACTAGTTCAGGCAGTAATAGAGCACAACTTTTGCTTCAAGGCTTGAATAGTAAAGATAAGACAATTTTGAACAACGTGTTCGTTACAAGAAACGAATCTATCATTAAGAACACTATAGCCAAACTACCAGTACAGGCAATTGGACCACTAATTAAAGAACTGACCATCTTGATCCAGGGTAAAACATTCGCGTAAGATTCTCAAACGTTAATTAGTTCTTTTTATTACCATTAAACTAATTCTTATTGTCTAATTTTACCATTCTCTGCACTGTACGATATTATATGTATTGCAAATTAAGTAATTTTGTAAACATTTTTATCGGTCTATTGTAGAAGTAAAATGGCTGTAAGGTGGTTGGAGGCATTACTGGTAGCGCATGCAGGCCATTTATTATCGCAAGCAGACCTCATGCAATTGTTTGGTCCAATTTTGAGCTTAATCGATGCCAAACTAGCTCTCCTATCAGAAATTTCAAAGTTAAAGGGTCGTGTTTCCCTTATCACTGGTCAAATTTCACAAACAGTCGAAGAACAACATAAAGAAGTTTCAGAAAACTGTTTTGTTTACCAAGATTCAGGTTTGCAAGAAAAATTCTTCCCTAAAATGAAGTTTCGAAATGTAATACTCATAATTCCTGAGATATTTCATTAAATGCGAATAGATTCCTCGGAAGAAGACGGTGGAATCGAGGATGAGGATTTAGAAAGCGAATCCGATGAAAATTGGGAAGAAATGTCGAACCAGGATGACCAGGATGAACAAGATGAACAAAATGATGAAGATATAAGAAGCACAAACTCTGATGAAGAAGATGAAAACGACAACCAGGACGATAACAAGTCTATATCCAGCTAAATATTAATTTAGGTACAGCTTTTATATTAAACGATTTAAGTGTATCAAATTCTATTAGAATAAATCGGTTATTAATTAATAAAAAGCTTATGATTAGCATTATTTTAGTGTGAAACGTTTTAATAATCCAATTATTGAAATATGTATTCTTTTCATTTTTTCCAGCAAATATTCAAGTTTCTGGGTATATAATGAATGTGGAAAAGAAACGAAGAACACGAAATGTTAAATAAATGACGTTTTTCTACACCAATCAATTAGTTTTATTATTATTGCGTTTATAGATTCATTTCGATTTTAATCTCATATCAGAATCACGATTGAGCGGTAAAATGGTTTCATTGAAAACTCGGCTGAAAATAAAAACGGAGACAATAAAGTGTTTATAGTTTCTGTCATTTTACCGATTATTGTATTATTTCGGAAAGGACGCATCTCATTCAAACGCTTGCGCCTTCTGCCACCTGTCACAAGGGGTGTTAACCTAGGACATGATTAAAGTTTTAAGGTTAGATAAGCATTGATCATTTATATGTTGCTTGAAAATTTATGTAGAAAACTCGAGGAGTATAAACGATTTTGCACATTTTTTTAATGTATCTGGGTTGGTAAAACATAGTGACCTGGCATTTTTTAAAATCTTTATAATATGGTAAGTAAAATAACAATTTAAAAAACAACTGTGTAAATATGTACAGTATATATATTTAGGTTATCATTCAACATAGGTTATAAATCCGTCTTTTTACATAGTGTAGCACAAAAATAAAAGTTTCTTAGTTTGCAGAGCTCGTTTTTTTAAAATATACTGTCATTATACTATTTATAATTCGAATAACCAACATGATATACTGATTTCTTTCGAAATATGAATGTTATTTATGTAGTTTAACAGTATGATTAACACTTGCGATTTTAATATAATGATATATTTCATCGCGAGTGTTAAAACGATTTACAGGATTACTGAAATTCAATTATGCGTGTAATTTGTTTTCTAGCCAATGTTAAAACATGACATTGAACTTCCATCGCCAGTTCCTGATTTGCTATTGGAAAAACACGCAAATTTTTTACTTTCGTATGGCACAGATAAAGATGAATATGTAAGTAGTTCTTATGATTATTCTACTAATTGTAAGCAACGTAAAACACAAAGAAATTACAAGTTACATAGTTTAAATGTTTCAAAATGATAGTAGAGTTGCTATTCTAGTTTTACTAATTACATGGTATTACATGTATACAATTTTACTGTAGTTATACAAAAATATGTAATCGTTCCAGATGTATTGCACAACGGAACACATTCGAATGTCCGGCATGTACTGGGGCCTAACAGCCTTGGATCTTATGGGTAAACTGGAGCAAATCAATCGGAACGAGGTTTTTGAATTCATAGCACAATGTCAGGCAGAAAGTGGAGGCATAGCAGCAACTTTGCAACATGATCCACACATTCTCCACACTTTGAGCGCAGTACAAATACTTTGCATCTACGATGCCCTTGATGTTATCGACGTGGAGAAAGTTGTGAAATATGTAAAAGAGAGGCAACAGCCAGATGGAAGTTTCACAGGCGATATCTGGGGGGATGTCGATATCAGATTTTCTTTCTGTGCTGTAGCAACTTTGGCGCTTCTGGTTAGTATTACACCAAACCAACAGCAACACGTTTAAATTATTATACGTACTTTAAATGTGATGACATTGGTGCTGGTCTGGTGTCAATCATGCACAGTGTTGGAAAGCGAGTAGCAGTGTTTAATCTGACTGTATAAACGAAAATGAGATGAACTGGAAGAATATTATTCCAGAACCAATTGGATGCTATCGATGTTGATAAGGCTGTTGAATACGTGATGAAGTCTATGAACTTTGATGGGGGCTTTGGATCGAAGCCTGGAGGTGAAAGTCATGCTGGCATGATTTACTGTAGTGTGGGTCTACTGTCAATAACTGGTAATTCGTCTCATAGCCTGTTCTAAAGATTTATTTATTTTTAAAACAAATTCTATGCCTACTATACTATTGATGCAACTTTTGCAGGTTGCCTTAATTTAGTAGATGCAGATCAATTAAGTTGGTGGCTATGTGAAAGACAGCTTCCTTCCGGAGGATTAAATGGTAGACCAGAAAAATTACCTGATGTTTGTTATTCTTGGTGGGTTTTATCTTCGCTCACAATTCTTGGACGACTTCATTGGGTCAATAAGGAACAATTGGTACGAGCACCAACATGGAAACCATTGCAACCTGCAAGCAGATTTGTTGTTAATTGTTTAATGTTGGTTTACAGGTAAAGTTTATACTAGCATGCCAAGACACAGAATCAGGAGGTTTTAGTGATCGTCCTGGAGACGTTGCCGATCCTTTCCACACCTTGTTCGGATTAACTGCGCTCTCTCTTCTAAACGCTGATTATCCTCTGAAAAGGATCAATCCAACCTTCTGTATGCCAGAATATGTTATACAAAGGTTACAGCTGAAACCTTCCAGGCTAGACCAAAGCGATTGATATTTAATTCCAAATAACGAAACTTTTACGAATCAATAAGAAACGCGAGAATACAACGTAAATCTTTTGCACGAATTATTTCCACTTCTTTATTTAAACACTCGAAATTGTTCGTTTCTACAGTGTATACCGAATGTATTATAATATATTACTGAAAAAAAAGAATATGTGCTCAATGCAAGTTACTGCAAAACAAGATAATTAAATGGGATAAGCACGACACTACTGATAGGATATTAGTATAAAGCATATATGTTCAATGAAATGATCCGCAGAATGGTCAAAATAATTACTTCTTGTATCCTTATTAAGTAAATATTATTATTTATTGTATTATGGTAATATATTACATTGTAATTGTTGTTATCGCTTCTGACAAATTCTTAGTATTTTAACAGGTGCGTCCGTTGCTTGTATAAGTATCGTTTGTTTTGGTGTATTGCATTCTTCGTAAAAGAGACCATGAATTTCTAAAGAGAAAAGACAGAAACGTTAATGTTGCGATGTATTATCATAGTATCTCTAGTTCTCATTGAATGAAAATGAAGTACCTAGGGTATGCAAAAACTGTGAAAATGTGTCCGCATTACGAATTGTTCCTGCAATAATGGCATATCTATTGTTAAAGGATAGAAAAGCCTTTAATGCCAACACTAAAGCATTAAAAGAATACGGTTCATATAAAATGTCAGCTCCAATTATTACATCTGGTACAATCCTGTGTTCATCCAAATATTCTTTTATATCTTCCCAATTTAATTTCATTACTTCTACATTTGTATTATTGTATTCTGTTTGGAATCTTAATCTATCCTTTTCGGAGGGCCATTTAACTTCTGCAGCCTCTCGGTCGTTTAACAAATTAAGCTTCACATTTTCACAGACCATTTCTAAAACTGATTTGTGGCAATCTGTGAAAATATATCGATTCGGAGAACATTTTTTAATGATATGTAGCCCCGTCAATCCAACTCCACAACCAAGTTCTAAAATAACTTTATCGTGAAATTCAGATTTGTTTTTCACACACCATTTACTAAGTTCGAGTGCTCCCTACGAATAATAAATATTATTATAATGAATACTGCAATTTTATAACAAGAAAGTATTTTGCTTTATAGAAATAAGGTACCTGCCAACAACATAATCCTGTTGTACCTTCTGATATAATATTTGTACTCTCATGTACAGTTATATGATCAGATACATCGTCAGATTTTATTAAAAAGTGTCGATAATGATTTAATTCACTTGGCGAAGTAGATATTAAATCGCAATACGCAGTATACAAGTTCTCGTGAACTCTACCACCCTCTTGTTCAATCTAATTGAAGAACAGTAACAATAAAAAATTGCATGCGTGAACAGTTCTCACATAATTTATGTTTTTATACCTTGTTCATAAGTAATTTTAGAAATGCTCGTTGATATGAACGTTTTATAGGATATCTTTTTATTAAATCATTATTTATTGTCTTGCTCAATATTTCCTTCTGTATTGTACTAATAGGAAAAGGGTCAATGTTTTGTTGAGAATCCTAAAATTGATTCATAAATGAATAATAAACCAAATTTATTTGAAACAATAAATGGGAATTTACATACAAATATGTCAATTTTTTTCAGTGGCGTACAACAGAGAAATTTTATCATTACAGCAGTTGTATAAAATAACTTATTGTTTTCGTTTCTTGGACAGTCTTTATTAAATAAATTGTCATTCTCATCCATTTTATTAAAATATTCATACATACAAGTCCTTTTTGACCAAAGTCACGTGCACTCATGTCATCATGTCATGTCCAGTGTCGCCAGAAAGTGACCAAACCAGCACTCGAGGGGAATACAAGGTACCCCCTCTCTGATAACCAGAGTATTTAGATGTAATATGTGACACGTTGCGCGTGCGCGGCGCAACGTGCCACTATTCCACTCACTGATATATTTGGTCATCAGAGAGGGGGCACATCATCTCACCGTGACTCCCCTCATCTGGCGACACTGGTCATGTCATGCACAGAATCCAAAATATGTGATGGTATGCAATGGTATCACTGATATATATTATGTACATATGATATATATATATACCGGGTGGACTAAAGTTGATATGTTATTCAAGCAAATGAAATGTAAATACTATGTACTCAATATTTATCACAGAACATGTAAATGTGCTGTAATAAATTTTTTAGTTTAAATAACATTATTAGATGCAATTTTAAGAAAATGTGTGATATTACTACGTATTTGTAGCCCACCCTGTATGTACAATTTAATTCAATAAACAGGAATTCTTTGTCTACTTATATATGTTGATAATATTTGTATATTCTTGCTATAATTGCTTTCATCAAAATTAATAATGAAGGAACAAGTTAGATATCAAGTTGTCCAGAATAAACCAATTAAATACATACAATGTACAGCAATTAGATTTTGTTAGATCTTCATTATAGAGAAGAAACATTAGTATTTTTTATCGATAACCAATTTCCACTGCGCATGCGTCCACAAATAGAGCATCTACAACATAACCTGAAACCTCCGTATTCAAGCGCGCATGCGTACAACATGAATATAGCTTTTGAACTTGTACATATTTGACTTGAAATTGATCTTAAACCAATCTTCAGTTACATATGTAACACGACGAAAATAACATTTTGTAATATTCAGTTCACGAAATTGTGTATATCTATAAAACACCGTTTTCTTTCTGATCAGCATCGCTCGCCAAAATGGCAACGCTGTTCGTATGTGTATCAAACATTTCGAGATCACGAACATCAAAGATTCTGACAAGAGTTTCGTCTTTGTAATGATGCTTTATGGTTTCGTTAGAATATAAAGATATACACACCGAGTTTTCGTTCTACAACTACAACACAAATGAGCACAAATGAGAAAAGACTGAACGAGATTTGACAGCTGACAAGTCTTTCCTTGCATGTGTGAAGTGCTGCTAATGTCGCATGTACTAACATCAGTTATGTATGTGCATTTTAGATATTTCGCGTAGTTTACCGATTCACAAGTGATTTCATTAATTACGATACATCGTAACGCGATTGATTGATTGGTACACCATAATAAAATGTAATTTTTTTCTTTAAATAACGTTACATTGATTTAATAATCAAACAACGGCAGCATAATGGAAAGCTCGAACACTTTCGTTTTTAATATATTTTAATTCTGTTACCTTATTAAGGTAAGTTCGATTAGCATTTCATTAGAATGCTCGTGATAATTTCTCGAAGATTTCTTAGTTACATGTGACTGTCTAATTCAGGTAATTAGCGAATTTATGGTATTTCACGTAATGGCCTCTGCCATGGAGCAACAACAGCAACAGCAGCAGCAACAACAACAACAGCAGACCACCCTGGAATTTTACCAGGCAATGGCTGATTTTAAAAACATGTTCCCACAAATGGATGACGATGTGATAGAGGTAAAATTCATTCAACAAAACATTCTGTAAAGCGAATAATTCTATAAACATTTTATGTTCAAATAATTGATATTAATCGTATGCAATTTTCAGGCTGTATTGAGATCTAATCAAGGTGCTGTGGACACCACTATTGACCAATTGCTCAGCATGAGCACAGACAATGAAAACGAAAAGATTAGAAGTGAATTAGAACAAAACGAAAAATCACCGAGCACCTCTAAGTCTCCGAAAGCTGATTCGAGAGTGACCTTAAAAAGTATACGTAAATGGCAGCCCGCTTTACTAGGACCACTACCAGAAACATTTCTTAGACTCACACAAGTTCCAGAAGACAATCATGATTTGTCGTCGAAAGAGAATTCCATGTTGGAGGATGAAAGAATCTTTATGTTTCTTCAGAACGAAGAATTCATGGCTGAACTACGTTGGAACGAAGATTTCCTATCAACATTAGAAAGTGGTATGCGATACTTTGCTATAATTATAAAAATTCGAGTAAAAGAAATTCGAAAGAAAGAATGTTTCATGCTACTTTTTTCATTTTACTTTAGACTCGAAAATACCAGGAACGAATCTTGAAAAGTATGGCCAAGGTGGCCACGATGATGAAGATCTGTTCAAAGAAAGATTAAAACATATGGGAAAAGGTAAAATAATTTATTTTTTAATGGAAGCATAGTTGCTAATACAATTACTAACATTTACGTAATTTTGATGTTATTTTTGCAGTGTCTCGACGTAAGTTCGCGCAACTTACCAAAGTATTTACACGCAGTAAAAGACGTGGAGGTAGGCAATTACTAACACCAACAGCTTCTTGTGATGACTTACTGAATCCTGAGGAATCTTCTAGATCTCAATCTTAGGAGACTTACCGATATTCCTTACTTTATTTAAATGAAAAGACATCACTTCAGCAACTCATACCTATAGTCATATGTCGTCCAAAAATTTGGAACAAAGCATATCTATATTAACGCACTTTAAACGAGAAACTACAAGGCAGACTTACATAGACGTCGATTTGCTTTTAAAAATTGTACAAATTAGAGATGAGTTAGAATTTTGTTTTTGTTTGTGAGATCACATGCAGTAATTAATGTATTATTATCATTTTTATTTATTTCGTTGCTAGGATATGGTTTCAACCACAAACTCAGAAAGATCAAAATGCAAATTATACAAGTAATATCTACAAACACTATACAAGAAATTCAAACCCGCAGAATATTTCGTATTTTAATAACTTAGTACAGATAAGTATACAGTCTATATAGTAACAGTACAATAATTACTGCCATTATACTGTTAATCTAAGAATTTGTGAAACTCTTTTTTGAAGAATTATCATTTACCAGTACAACAATGAATTTTACTTCCTTTTTATAAATGGAATATTACTTTTTGAAAAAGAATGATTTTAATGTTTAATATTTCTAAAGTTTTACGACTGTTTTTTTTTATATAGGCTTTAAGTAATTTATTTTTGTTTAGGGCATTACCGTTTATAGCAATTAGCAAATGTTGTTAATATATAAGGCAAATAATGTTCATCAATATTGAATGAACGTAGTCAAAAAATATAGTGCAAATATTTAAAAGAAAAACAACAGCATCACATTGTGATTTTATGTTCCGTCTATTGGCTATGTAAAATTAGTTTATTTGTGATATGAGTGGATTACGAACGAATGTTTTACAATAATTCACCAAAGCGAGAAAAGAAATTCCTTTCCGTAATATTTTGCGCACCAATAATAATTTTAAATGTGAGTAACTCTAATTGTAAGTGTAATACATTCTAGTTCGTTCATCTAGCCTAGCCATTACTTATTTAACGATAAGTATCAAACATCGCAATATTGTTGGTCTAGGAAACATTTATATAATAATTGAGCATAGGTAGAATATTTACAAATATACTGGTATATGCCACTGACATGAACATAAACTAAAGATAATGAGCTCAAATATACTGATACAAAAAGCAAAACTGCATTGTTTTCAACGATCCTTTGGATCCTTTGGAATCCTTTGCAAATCAAATCTGCTCGGTTCATTGACTTGTACTTTTTATTTACTCATTACCATGTAATGCTTAATACAAGTAACAAAAGGATTATAAAAATAAAATAAAATTTCTGGCGTACAAAATATTTTAAAGCATACAATTGTATATTGCACAATTTTATGTTTTCTAAACAGTAGTAATGTACAATGTGGAATTAAATTCAATCGGTAATTAAAGTATCGGACTGTTTAAAAAATACTCTGGCCCCAGATAAACTGTAATAGAGTAACTGAAACTCAGCGCTCCTCTCCTTCAAACGTTTCAACGTTAATGCCCTGGTTTGTTGCAACTTTTCGTCTCCATGATCGTTCTTATTCGCCGCTCCGTGCTTCTCCGTGCTTAAATGCTCTTCAACTGTTTTGAACCAATGCAAACTGTCTAGTTCCGCCGACTGATTCAAGAGAGCATTTATATATGCGATTCCCATCGCGAAACCGTCGTCAGTAAATGCTGCACCTGTTTGATTCTTTTTAAACATTTTCTCCTTGTTCGATATCGAATTGTCCACAAAGCTTAACGTTAACGGAGGAACAATTGCGTAAAATTGTTGCAAGTGGTGCGACTTTGTATCCCTGAACGCAGACGCAAACACATCAACAAGAAGTTTGAAGTATTGTATACCCTTTGTAAAGTTTTGCACCAAACTTGCGATATCGTTTTCCAAGCAGCTAGCCGCAGCTTGCGTTATAGTACTATAATTCAAGTCTTTGCATATCAGTTCGAAAGACACGGATGAATTAATGTCCGGCAGGAAGGATATAGCATTCGAACTCGCATGCAATCCGCCCGATCTGATTAGTCTTACGTATCCCAGCGCGTTTCCAATTTGAGTTATCAATTGCCGGAACTGATCCAGGTAACTCAAACCGTCAGATGTCATACCTAACTTTCTGATTCCCTTCTGAAACTTTTCTGCTCTTTCGTACGTGTAAGGTGTCGCGCCGTTTTCTCTTTGAGCCTTGATAAACCTTATGTCCCGCATTAGTCTCGACTTAATGTGCTCGTCGAATAGAAATTGTGAAAACGTGTGCAGCTTCACGCGAAGAAATTGATACACGAAGTTGACTGTCGTGCTCATGATACCGGTACCATGAGTCCTAATGGAATTGGCTATGTGGCGAATTCCAAAGGTGTTCAAATGCTTATTGTTGCTAGTATGTTCAATGAACGTTTGGGTATTTAAATTATATAAATACTTCGAAACAAACACATGAATGTTTCGCATAATCTCTAATGCGTCCAAACCTTGCTCCAAGGTTTGCGTAGGCAGGTGATTCTGTACAGTATTAAGATTCAGTTTATAGTGAGCAAGAGCATGCATCATTCTGTATGTTCTCCAATCATGCAGGGCTACTGTAGTGAGATTGTAAAACATGTTATCGAGGTAATGTTCGATAAACCTTTTGGCATAGATCATACTGTTCGCCAAAGGTAGTGGCAAGGATTGTACTACTCTTCCGCCGTCTTTCGCTCCAATGTTGAATGGATTAGTGGAATCCAACTTTAGGTGTGCATGAACGTGAAGCCTCAGATTCGTTTCAATCTCGTGGCAAACAGGTTCTAGAATATTCTTAGTTAACATCTCTTTCAACTGCAGAATCCTCTTTGTTTTCAAATCCGACCCTTCTTGTTCATTAATGGTACTGTTAAATGCTCCGAATAAATGTATGACATGGCTTATGTTCAAATTACTGTCTGCTACAAAAGAGAAGTAAGCAGGAATTATGTTCTGATGATGCAGCAATATAGAATAATCGCAAATTTCATTGATAACATTGTACAATTCTGCTATGGTATCATAATTGTCTAATAAAATCCTTAGTTTCACCATGTCTTCATCTTTGAACGTATCTGTTAACTGACTACCACACGCTAAAGCGCATCTTATTATTAATCTTCTGTCTGCACTCGCCGGCCCATTCAATAGTTTCATGCTCAAAGTTATGAGCGACAGAGTGTCCAATCTTTCTTTGCTGTAACCTTTGTCTTTCTGAATTAAACTCTTCCGTGTATTCTCTAGCATTGCTAAAATGTAGTAACTTAGATACTGTAATACCTGATTCTGTGATTGCACTATGACTGGTCCCAGTATATAAAACATATTCTGTAGAGACTTTTGTACTTCTATTAGTCGGCAAATCAATTGAACAGTATTACGATTCATTGGCTTAATTAGCGCCGCATGCATGTTCATTACGAACGATACAGTCTCCTTAATTTCGGATAACAAAACAATTAAATCTATCAACAAAGACTTCTTTTGCCAGATATCCGACGCTTGTAACGTATTCTTCATTGAAACAGCCTGTACTTCTGTAGACCATGTGACAGCTTTATGAATCAAATTGTTCACGGTCTGAGACAATTTCTGTGTTCTGGAGGACAATAGCTTCTCTCCGATCTGTGGGCTAACAGCATTGCCAGTTTCCTTTGGCAAAAACTCACTTAAAAATTTACTTGGTATCCATATAACATTCCCAATCAGAGTTACAGCATAAAATTTCTTATTATTCTCAAGTACTCGTTTTATTAATTTCTTATCACAGGTGCCGTACAATTTGGTCACCACAACAAGACCGATATTTACTCTGGTCCAGTTCTTGCTCAATGTAATGCTGTTGCCAGACTTGTTCTCGATATCCGACATTAAATTTTTTAAGTAACTAGTGATCTGTTCGTTCATCATAGGACCTTTACTCACATCCATAGCTCGTTCGATTGTTTTTGGGAAAATTACTCTCTTCAATAAACAGTCCTGCAAGTCCTTTAGCAACTTATTAAATGCGTGGAGCTTCGATTCCATTATACCAAATTGCAATGGATCGTGGATGATAGAACGCACATGCATTCTGTATTTCTTCCATTGCTCTAACAACGACGGTTGAGACTCGATGATTTCGTCCAATGTTAGAACAATTACAAATAGATCGATAAAGTGTTCTATCAGCACAGGTAAATAAACCTCGTTAGCGTTACCAGACAAGCTGGACAGTTGCTCTGTCGTCAAATGCACAACGGTCCATACTCTGTTCACAAAGACGAACAGATCTTGCAAGTCGGAGAGTAGGGACGTGATACTCTTTTGATTGTTATCAGCATCTCTTTCTCCGTGCGTAAACAATTTCTTGTAGAAGGATTTCGCTTCTGTCTCGAGGAGCCTGATCTCTCTGCAAGTGGCAGCGACGGCAGCTAACAACTTGGTCAGAAATTTATTCTCCATTTCTATTAAAAATATAAGACTGACATCTTCGACGGGTTTGTATACCAGCCGCAACGGGCCTTCCATAAAATATTCTAAGGTGGAGTCCGCGTTCCATGTTTTCTCCGCGAGCTCTTTAAAAAACTGACTATACTTTCGCAAATGTATCGAACCTGCCGCTTTGTATACTGTTTCGTCCTTTTTCGTGTTCCATGCTGTTGATTCTATCATCGCTACGTTGATTGTTTTTTTTTTCCGGTATACCGACGAACACAGTGATCATCCGCTGCACCACAGTTACTTGCATGTATTTATGTAGGGCGCGTTACTGCGTTCCGATTTCTGATTAGCAAAGCGCAACGATCATATTTTATCAGTCATAAATCGAAAATAGTTTAACCAAACCGATAGATAATAATTACGTTCGTTAGTGCATGATCTGGGCGTGAATAAAACATACATAAATTAACTTCACATGTTGACAGGTAAATGTGTAAGTATATATTTACATAGATCAACTGATAGCAAGACTTACGGCGAACACATAACCATAACCAGACATAACCGCAACAAGGCTGATATAACATTGTTGCAAATCCGGCAATGAATCACATTCGCAATACACACAACTTGAAAACATTGAATATTATAACATTTAAGGCAATATGTCTGCTGTACAGTTTTATTGATAAATATTATAATTAATTACTTCTTTCTCCTTAAATTACTAATTTAAATCAACCGCTATAACCTAAACAACTCAGTGACCTCTGCAAGTAGAATGTGACAGCCAGTGACAGCTGTCAGCGATATCACGTGATGTAACTAATTAACTCCCATAATCCATAGCCCGCTAAAATTTAAATTTGAATTTTCGAATTCGGTGCAGATTCGCGCCATCTGTACGAGGACAAGGATTAATTAATCTTTCTTTTCGTATAATGTATTTTTATATACAACATATGCAACGAAATAAATATATAAATCAGTAAACTCTGTGATTATTGTAAATTGCACATGGAAGGGGGAAGATATGGGTGTAGATGAAAAGAATGATTTTTCCTATGGTTTTTTTGTCTAAAACTAACTTTCTTTATTCCTTTCATCATTAAATCTCTCATCATTGTATTCAATGTGATTAAATTTCTTTCACTTCATCCATATCTCTTTGTGTTATCTAACTATATATATATATATATACTAAAAAGACACCATATATATGATTATAACAATAAGAAACAATGAAAAACAATGATTAGTAACGAATAATTTACATTCATTTGAATAAACCATTTACACTTGTACACATACATGAATTATTAGTATTAGAGTAAAATAAAATTACACGATTCTCGCTTTTCTCTTCCAATTTAGCGGGGTGTATAAGAAAAAAATAGTCCGATTATATAACGAAAAAGAAAGAAACATCGTAAGATTGTACTTTACACATATGTAGAATACTTATTATCCAACTTTTAAACTAGTTACAATATTTGGAATACAATATTCTCAGAACTATAATTTTACATATAAAAAGTCTTCTTAATAGTATATGTATTACAACCTTAACTGGGCAAGAATTAGATAATTAGCAACATTTTAAATTTTTTTAATGCTTTCTGCTAAAGACTAGACAAAACTGTCTTCAAAGATTTTTCTTTGTTCCTTTATTAGTTTTTCTTTTTCCTAAAACTGTGTATCCAATCGTCAAAACCTGAGATTTTTATATTAAATTTCAGTACGTAATACTTTCACTATTCCCGTTCAAAGTAAATTATGAATTATGAAAATTATGTTCCGTATGTTTTGCTCTTTCTTTTTTTTCAAAGCAAATAAAAAATTTGCCTAGAAATGTTTGCACACGAGTAATGAAACATTCGTTTCTCTGTGCGCGTTGATTTCCGTATATTTTTTTACTCGTATTTTCATCTCACTTACAATTGTAATCGATTCTAATCATGATTAGCGCTGTCAAGTAAAATTAGAGTTAACACTAATATTGTTTTCCAAACGAAAGGAATGATAATCGTGACTATAATATTATTGTAACGATTTTTCGATAATTTTACCATTATTAACTATTAAAAGTTATATGCATTTTTATTTCTCTATCTGCAATGTATATCAATATAAATATTCCATCAATGTAGCTTAGGTTGCAATTTTTATTATCAATCTGCGCTTTTTGGCGTAACTTCCTGTTTCATTCTCTATTCTGAAACGCCATCGTTCAAATGGCATTATGAAATATCATGATGATTCGCGCGATAATTCCCTCAAAACCATTTAAAGATAGTTTTGATAATGGAAACGACCATCAGTTGCCGACGGGAACTGTCGACAAATTAACTTTTCCCAAGTAAAACAAATAAACAAAATTAAGTACCCAACACGTAATAGAATCGTAACATTTATTTCAAAGTTAATTATTTGACAAAAAATTCCATTTTAAAACTAAGTTTACGGGATACGTCAAAATTACGCATTCCAATAATATTTTTAATTCACGATTATTGATATTGTAGAGATGCATCCATGAGGAATTATTCAACAAATTTATTCTTTTTGATATGCATTATAAAAAAATGGCTAAAAATTTGGATAGACACATTCTGCATATACACATCGAACATTAGATAAATTCTTAATCAGATTAACGTGATTATGTTTTCAAGGTGTACATTTTCCGACAATTATATATATCACTGGTAGCAATAATATTCAACTGCAGATGAATATTATTCGTCTTCCCTTCTGAAACAAAGACCAGTTTAAATGGTCCCATTCTAGGCTATACAAAGAAAATCATCATTTAGTTTATTGGGATACATATATATTTTATATATATATATATACATATATATATACGTATATATATATATATATATATATATATATATATATGTATACATTCTTTCGCATATATATATAAACAGTTAGTCACAAAAAGCTACACAGACTTAATAAATTTCAAATACTTCAAGCCAAGTAACAACATTTTGTACATTTTATGGACATTAATTGAAATCAGATAGAAATATAAAATGGAAACAGAAAAAATTTATAAAGAATTAATATTAATGTATTACTGAATTTCGATGGACTAGTCCTGATATATACAGTACAGTACATAATCATAATTTTGTAAAGTGATTGCTTTGAAATATTTGGATTTTATCAGATGTATGAAGATTTTTGTGGCCGATTGTGTAGACAATATAGTACGGTTACCGTCGGCAACTTTCTTAAACGATACTGAATGAACATGTAAATTAGTAATATTGTATATATAAATTTCCTTAAAAAATGAATAAATGAAATGCAAGTAAAAAGGCACTATATCTGGGTATGGGAAACAATCAGGTATTTAGGCCTCCCAATTTGTTTGTTTCATTTTTTTTTGTTTTCTATACCATATACTTCCAGTAAATCACAGATCTTTCAGTAAAGAAGTTACGCCGTTGCGATCGAACAACTTCCATTCTATTACACGTATAAAGTCTTATTTCGTTTGGTACTAAACATACGTATATCAAGAGGAAAAATTAGTGTAAATTAGAAACAGCCGCTCCTTAAAACAATTTTGGTGGTACTCGACAATACATTTGGAAGCATAAAGTAATATTCTTTGTTTTATTCTCTTTCCTTTTTTATCGTAGTACGTCGTTTTTTATAAACTAGGATGGAACCATTATGCTCTAGAAACGATGAAATGCTCTTGTTTTCCTTTCCATTATTAATAATACTTGACTAGTTGTGGGGAGAAATTATTAATTGGCAAGAGAATGTTCAATTGTTCCACGCATAGCATACCATGCCATGTTTTTTGTTTGTTGTTTGTTTGTCAATGATGTCGAATACATTTCATCGTTATGTAAAAAGACCGATGTTGCTTTTGTTTTATATTGACTGTCGAGGATGACACTCATCTAACAATCATTATCATTAAACAGGAGTTTCATGATCAGTCTCTTCAATTCTTCCCAATCTCCATGCATTTGGATCTCCAGCTGCTGCAATGTAACAATGCAAACGATCGTTCAGTTATTTGATTCAGCAGGTGTCGCGGGATTTTAAATAACAATATCTGTAACACATGAACTGTGTTTATGTACAAACAATAGCAAAGTCTTTTCTATCTCCACGATATACAGGGTGTTCACGCAATTGCTAATCAGGGTTTTTCTCGCAAATAATAAATTTCATTTTCACTTTTTTCTAATGTTCATTATTTTCTAGAAAAACGCCTGGCTGGCGATAGCGAAAACACCCTGTACACATTTCTCAAATGTAATACACTTAAAGCGACTCGTACGAGCCAGAGAAAAGCCAATATTAAATCTTTTAAAAAACAGCAATTAGGAAAGACAGCGGATAAACGAAAACAAACACGAGTATAATATACGTTGCTGTTGTATTTCGATTTACAGAGAATGAGTTTATAAAATATCTCGATCGAATTGCAAAACCTGGGAAGTTAATTGTAAACAAAATATAAAAGAAAATTACATAAGCACAAGGACGACTCACCTGAATACAATAACCAGAAGAAAATAACAAATGAAGTTACCCGACGATATTTTGTATAACATATGGGGATATCCATTGTAGAAACATAATACATATACATCACGTACAAATTTGTGCTAGGGTAATTGCACAGCCTGTGTCACAGGGATATTACAAGGAAGTCTGAACATTATTGTGTTGCGCAGGATCTAAGGGAGGTGTACGTAGGTGATTGATATGATGCAAAGTGTTGTTCAGCACTTCCTGAGTCGTGTACAGCAGCGGCATTCTCTCTTCTATCCAAAGCAAAATCAAAATTGATGCACAATTATAAAGAGTGTAGTAACAAATATATAAATATATGTTATTAGTGTTGTCATTACTAAGTTGCAAACACATGCAGAATTTGCCATGCAACCAACAATTCTCAACTATACTTCTTAAATTACAATTGTACTGCACTTGTGGTAAAATTATCATTATATAGGCACAGTTTGTAATTAAATAATATAACATTTTGATTGTTAACAAAACTTAATCAGTAGATTTTTTGATGACCATAAATCAGTTTTTCAAAATTCATTTTCATTTTTACATATTTTAATATAAATCTTGAGAGATGAATTCTGTTGAACATCTAATAAATTGTATTAAGTATTATAAATTAATAATCTATAAATACATAAATTCATGTTTAGTACAGGTACATGAAACAATTTAATAAAGAATTGTATCTAGTTTAGCCTCGGAGTATGTTTTTTGAAATAAAAACCCAAAAACAGCTTGCTTCTCGTGCATAGAATGGAGCATGTGCAAATATAGCTGCACAGAAAAAAGTATAGTACTATTTATATCACTAAAATTGAACTTAGAACATCTTAGAAGTTACAAGATATAAAAAAACATCAATAGTTTATTGCATGTTGTAGCTTTAAAAATTTTTAGACTTTCTAATCAGTTCATAGTGTTGTACAACTTACAAAAATTTCATTATGAAACATTTATTAACGAGCAATAAACTGTTGCAAACAATTATAAAATAATGAACCTTTAAGAGAGATTCAGCAAAATACATGCCCATGCATAAAAAAGTAAATAATTTAATAGGTAAGAGTTCTTACAAAATTCAAAGTACATTTTATTTAAACGAAATTTTAATTTTCCTGTTTGTATTCTTTACAAACGATAAAAGAACTTTGAATTGTTACAATGACTCTTATACGCAATGAGTTTGTGTGCTTAAGAAAGTTTAGAGAAAAACTACATATTGGTTGACCTAATTTTCCCCGCACAGAATACCAAAAACTTACCTTTGGCCTCAACCGACGTTCAAAGTTCCTCCCCCTTTCTGTATTTATACATCCAAATAACTTTCCGCATAAAACACAAGGAAAATAAGAATACTAGAAACATACTAATGTACTGCAATACAAAAATGTAAATACATAAGAAACAACAAACGAACGTGGAACAAAATTATTGTGAAACAAAACCCCATCATCCATTTTACGATAATCTTGTTCCTATGTTTGGTTTTTCCTGTACGTTTGTTTCGTGTATGTACTATTGTTTTCTGTAGAAAATTATGTGAATATCTGTGTATAAAAGGAGAGGAATTTTGGATACCAGTTGTAAGCAGAAGATAAGCTTTTGGTATCATTTTTGTCAGTCAGAGTACTTGTATTTCATAAGAAATTAGACTTAATAAAAAAATCGTATAATTGAAAGTTGAAGTAAATTCTTTTCATAAACATACATAGATACTGTCAATCGTTGTGTATGACATATGTATACTGTGTTTTATATGTATACATATATATATATATATATAAAGTATATAAAATAATACAAGTAACTGAAAAATTGATTAGTATAGTCACACCTTTAGTACGTTCCATTGTACATATATTACAATGTTATTTTGTTATTCAGTCAAATATCAATATCAACTACGAAAACTACCAAGACACGTAGATAATTGTACAAATAAAAAAAAAGAGTAGAAGGCTAAGGTACCAGTTTCTATATAAAATAATGCATTAAGAATTTCGTTTTCATGTAGATATCGTAACGAAATCGTTTAGATAGAATAATTAGTAAAATATGTAACGCTTCTTCCGCAATCCTACCATCATAAAAATGGTCGATCGGTACTTACCTTGAAGTTGACGACTGATGAGAGCAGTAATACCTTGACTGTCGCCAGTCTTTTTCACAACGAAAAGTTTGGTGTCAGGATCGTTTTCTAAGGCTCCGATACCACTCAAACCAATTACTTGGCCATTTTGTTGTTGGTGACTACTAGCAGCCATTGTTTCACTGACCTACAATCGTAATATTTACACGAATGCATACGACTTAAACAGACATAACATTTTGTTGAATAAATTGATAGATTATCCTTGTAATTGAAATTCATATACCTGCATCAATTTTTTTACTACATCCCTTCCCAATATATGATCAAACACTGCCTGCAGAAATTGATCACTAATTATGCTTAACTTTAACTTGTCTCTATGCCATAATAATATTCTTGATTCTACCATAGCTGTTATTGATACCTACAGACAAAATTTCATAAGGTATTTCAACCATGTTCTTTCCAATGGACATACAAATTTCAGAACCACACGAACCTGAAAGTAATCGTCCGTGGAGACACCAAACCATTCTGGAGAATCCAGGAACTGATGTGGGAAGACAATGTGTAATGCTCTTCCATTTTGTGATACTACTAATCTGAAAAGATTTATATAGTATATTCACACGATTCACATTTTTTAAATGTCTAGTCAATACAGGTGTTCGAGAGCCCGAAAATGTTGGGTCGAGAAATGTATTTGGAATTCCGACAGGTTTTCGAAAATTTCGAGATTCCCGACATTTTCAGGATCTCGCTCACCTCTACTATTCAAGTTTCGCTGAAACTATGTATCGTACACTTACTTTCCAGAAAGTACCAAAGATAAAGAATCAACTTTTGTCACTTTTTCTTGGGCATAAACTTCTTGATATTTCAACTGTCGTATAACCTTCATACAATTTAATACTTTTTTAAACTGCTGACGTGATACCCTTAATGGCTGGAACACTGCAATATATACCTGTACGAAGAAGAACGAAAATAATATATAAAATTTACATAGAACTAGATCAGAAATTATTAGTGTAGAAATAGTACTCTTCTTGAATGTTTTGCATATTATTTCTGCCAAAATGATCGTTTGTCATTTAAACTGGAGTAACTGATACGAAAATAAAACCATTTTATTTTGTGATATTCTTCGGTCATCGAATATTCAGTCTTTTACTAATTAAAAATAATCATCTTAGTACGGAAAGCATACTCTATAAAGAAATTGCTCGTGTTACATGTATGAAGATGCAAATGAGGGGTAGTATATATAAAAAATTCCAGCATAATGCAGATGCAATAGCCAAACGTACAAGCAATTTACAATGATAACTATTTCTAATATATCTCTATCTAGAAGATCTAAGACAATAATATTATACTACCTAAGATACACAATGTTAAGCTACAAAATAATATTGAAAAATATGACAATAAAGTATAATCTTCTGCAAGGTACATATATCAAATATTACTTTAAAGATAGATAGACAACTTAATACCTGGAATTACACATTTCTATTTCGTAATGGTATTCAATACATTGACTATCACAGTGCCTATATCATACATTTTTTAGCCCTTGAAATATTTTTTATATTAACAAATTCTGTTTTACGAACAAAAAGAGATACTATATAATTACGTATTCATTAAAATTCTTCTATATGTCCAAACATAGATAGTTACTACTTCAAAGGATGCAATATACAAGTAATTTTTCTACGATTTCAATCGAAACAATTTCTATGATTATTAGAAAATAAGAAAAATATTTCAGCTCAATGAATAGGTACACATTATGTCCATGTCTATTGCTTCATTGTAGATCTTGGAAGGACCGTATTATTTACGAGAAAAATCGAATGTATCTATATCGTCTAATACCGAAACACGGTGCGCGTTAACGCCTAAATCAACTGTTACAATTAAATACACACAATATAGAAAAGTAAGAACGTTCTGTGATACCAAGTCAGAGAATCTTTCTTTTGTTCTTCTCTCGGCTTACCTCTTCAACTTCCCTTGGAAACTTGATAGGCCTGAGCTTGTAAAGAAGCGTGCATACATGGACGAAGTTGATGGCAACAAACAGAACATTCCAGAGAGCAGCGTCCAGCCAGCAAGCTATTGTCCAGCCCCACAAAGCAAGAAAGGCACAGCCCACGAGTAGAGTGCACCTTAAATAGAGTACACCGTGTATGCCACTTGGTGCGAGGTGTGACAATAGAAAGAAGGCATTTGCTAGTTGAAAGTAGATGTGGTTCACAGAAATTCCTTGATAAGGTTGGCAGGTAAGAACTCCGTACAGAAAAGCTGGAGGCACTATCGGCGAATGTGGAGAACCAGATCCATGACTGACCACTGACAGACCAATAGCTGCAAAATTTTTTTATACCATTTAAAAGGGTTGTCTCGTTTCCAGGATTGCACGGGTGCGAGACGCGCCTTCTCATTTCTCGATAATGCATGCGATAAGGGATTTTCAGTAGTCAAAAACGCTAGATAAAAGATCAATCTAGGCCGCGATCGCTCTCAAAAGTCGTATTTTTACATTTTCGAGGCATAATTTGCATTAATCGGCAGCATGTGGCTGTCGCAGCTTTATGAAAATAGCTACATGAGCTGTATGGTTCTGAATAATGCAAATTACGCCTCGTAAATGTAAAAATAGGACTTTTGAGGGCGATTGTGGCCTGGAAAAACCCTATCTTTGCATTATCAAGGAATGAGAACGCGCATCCCGCACCCTTGCAATTCTGAAAACGAGTCTACCTCCTTAAGCCCTTACAATCATTATTTTCAGTATATTTGATATACTAGAAACTTATAGTTAGACTGCGGATCTTTATGCAATTTTATGCAATTATGGCTTTTGAAAATTTTCAACAAATGCTGGGATAGAAAATATGACAGAATTTAGTACAATTTTAATTGATTTCAGATCTAAAAAGGCTACTCCCATGGAAAATAAGACTCTATTTTATTCTGCTTTCTTAGAATTTGCCTACAAAAATTGAAAACTGCATAAACATCCGCAGTGTACTTATAATGTATGTCTACATACCCGCTCTATTGTCAGTGGTCACATTCCTACATTCGTCGTTTTCATGATGTGTTGAAATTGGTAGTGATACTTCTGACGTGACAGTATTGTGAGGAACATTAGACGCAGCCGCATTCGTTAAGCTGGCATCGATACCAAAATATGTCCCAGAGAAGAATACAAGAAATAAAATAGAAGCACGCCAGCCTTCTCGGCTTCCTATAGGATCAAAACAGATCCACATCCCAGCATCACCACCAAACTAAATCAATTTCGTCTTACTCTGCAACATCGAAATCGAAAGTCTCTCAACTCTGAAAACGTAACAGACTGTATTCAACCCATTTGCATCTGTAAGCAGACTTATACACACGCGACGAATATTTCCTAGTCGCCGAGCAAAAATCCTCATGTTCTACTGTTGTTCGATCATCTTGGACTTTTGGACTTGGTTCGCGGACTGTTTAGAACTGCCATGCAAATGGGTTAACACATTGCAGGGTGAAATGTATATGAAATGTCCGCTGCATACTTATTCATAGAAGATATTAAATTGAATGCTATGCGCCACTTGCGAATGTCCTATCATCGTTCACATTCTACTCTCAGCTAAAATTAGAGCTTGAAGACAAATACCATCTTGTAGATTTCAAATTAGGGAAGGGTATTTGCATTACCAACAGCTGCGGGAAGACTATAGAAACATCTGCAATACAAATACACACAACATGACACATGCTCCCTTTTGTATACTTTCTTCTACTCTTCACGCTTCTCTCGTTTACTATAGAAACATTTGAATCTAATATACTGAACAATATCGCCGACGTATTACATACATCGTACGTGACACTGACATGACAGTTAACCAAAGACGTTGACAAAACAGTATGCGACTTTCAGCGTCACTTACATACAGATATATGAACATTTAAGGTATACAATTTAGCGATAGCAAAACAGCCGTTCGGGGATAAAAGATTAAGGTTCAAATTTCGTTTGGTCTGGGTGCGTTAAAGCACGTTGCAAAAGTATCGTATCAAAATCAATAAATAACTTACTCATGGAAAATTTGAAAAGATGTGAGCGTACGCAAGGCATACAGATGAAAAAATCAACGGTGACGTCGAGTGATACGATTGTTGAAATAAACTGAACACCGTACGTACGCGAAACAAACTTGCTTATCTAATGAACGTCAAACTAGCAGAAAGACGTTACTCTAGCAAGGACAAGCACAGGCAACGGTGTGGAGAACTGGGAAGCAGATAGGGGATAAAATAGGCCACGCGGCCCCTAATTTAAGGTTCGTTCGAAAATTGACTAGCAAAAACTAACATGACACGCGAAATATATTTAACAGACCACATTGCTCCTTACGCTGCGACAAATTAACTATAGGTTGGTGGATGTATAAACGCGGCGAATCAAATCCGACGGAACCCCCCACGCGTTATCTTTGAAATTCAAAGTTTTTGCGAATATGAATGAGCGATCAACCTGCATCTTCATTCATGCGTAACTGTTCGTTATACTTATCGACGATCAACGAAACCGATGTAGCACGCATGCAACGTATCAGATTTGATTTAATTTACATTAATTGCTCACCGTGCACCACTTCCCATAAATAACGTACATGTTAATCACGCACGTCACCTTTTCTTGCAAAATGACAAATTACTTCGAATAACGCGATTTTAGTTCGCAGACCATTCCAATAAATAGCAGCTTACCTATTCGTTCTACAAATTCGTAGAATTTTTAATTCGAACAGCGTGGAAGATTTACACACAATTATTATTGTAAATTTCGAAATAGATTCGAACTGTATGCACGTGTGTACAACGCCGGTTTAAACAAACTCGAACAATAGAAACATTTAATTAATCCAAAACCATTACTTCTTTTAGTTTCTTCCTTCTACGCATCGGTCGAGCAGAAATGGCAATGGAGAAGGATTTAATTAACGGTATTCTTTAATTGTATATGGATGGTCACTGACACGAAAAAAGAAATTTTTATATAGCGTACTTAAATAGTATAGGCTTCAGCAGGAGTCAAGTTATATGAAATATATATTTATATAAATTTTTACAATGTTTTGTTTTTAGAATATCAATTAAATTACAAGTGAAAACTGCCTCATAAAAATACCTCATAAAGTTAATATATTTCATATAAAGACTAGAATTTACATATATTTTTTCATTTACAAATTATTTATTATCGTAGCTGTAAGGGAATCGCTCATGGATAGTGGAGAACTGTCTCGCATGAAGGCTGAAATGCGCACAAAGATCATACAGATATTAAATTCGAATAATGAAGGAAAACAAAAGTTACCAAAGCCGACTCAAGATATTGCGCTCTTGAACGAGCTTATCCGCGAGTATTTAGACTGGATGGGATTCAAATACAGCTCTACTGTTTTCATATCAGGTATTAAAACATATATTCCATATGTAATATAATGTACAATAATACAAATGATTATTTGTAAAATAAGACATCTAAAGAAACGGTATATTTTAGAATGTAACTTGTCGAAGCAGCCCCCAGACAGATTTTTACTTGCCCAGAATTTAGGAATAACAGAAAGCGACAATGGCAAGGAGTTGCCATTGCTTTGCGGTATTCTGGATACAATAAAAACTACAAGAAACGCGTGAAGAGTATGTTCAATTATCCTCCGAAAAAATCAACGAAAATTTCGATCGCCTTATATTTAATTTTACACATAAATCTCTAGATAGTTAATTGTATAATTAATTACACTTCTGGAAATAGAATTAAATGTCCGTCCTCTGTACATGCAGAATATTTTATTCAACAAGAATAAAGATAAATTAAAAGAATCTCGTCTTTTTATTTTACGACGTCTTTTACATATTGACAGTACATTACGAAAGTACAATATAATGCTGAGATATTGGAGATCTTAAATATAACTGCTATTACTTTCTAAAGTATTGTACCGGATCTCTTAGTGATATCGTTATCTACTGAATTATAATATACATCACTTACTGTAATGAATTTACTTACATCATTTTATTCCTTTGAAATCGAAATGTAGACAATTACATGTAAAGGCCTTAATAACATTTCAAAAAAAAAATTAAATATAACAAATCAAACGTCATACTTCGTTTACCCACTCGTTATTTCATTAAATGTTTCATTCCCAAAAGTGTTCTCAACTATTCGCAGCAAGTAATAAATCGATAATGACTGTTTCAAATGAATTTTGAACACTGTTTTATAGCATTATAAATAGAGAATAAGTTTTACTACTTTGTTTCGCAACGGACAACCATCGTATTTTTCGGTGCACATAGAATTCTAAATAATCCTGGTGGGAGAATCCCTTATATTAAAAAGCATCCACAAAGAAAAAGTTCTTGTCAGAATTCAATTTTTTTTTTAAAACCTCGAGAACATCTAGCGATATCATTTGTGCTTCGACTTTTTCTTCTTCTTCGACTGTTTATTCCTACTCTTTGATTTCTTCGATTTCTTTTTGTGTTTCTCCTCGTCGCTGCTCGTGTCGGACGAATCCGAGTACGTGTCCGAGTCTGAGCTGCTGTCCCTTTTCGTTGACTTCTTTTTCTTGTGCTTCTTGTGTTTCTTTTTCTTTTTCTTATGCGACTCGTCCGAACTATCTGAATCTGTACTGGACGTGTCCGAGCTGCTGGACGAGTCCTCGCTGCTCGTGGACTTTGATCGTTTCTTAAGAGACTTCAAATCCATCTCCTTCTCAATATCCGGCTCCTCAAGTTTCAGTTTCTTGGTAGGCAACATCATCTTGCCGTCTTCACCATCGGACTCTGAATCCGAAGCGCTATAGTCAGGCTCGAAACTTGCTTCGTCAAGTATACTACGTTTCCGGTCTGAAACGAGTCTGGGATTCTTCCGCTGTTTCTTCACAGTTTCCGTAACTGGCGGCTCTGGGTTCTCATAACCTATCTTCGCCTCGCTGGTTTCCGGCTTCTCCTTCATGAGAAGACTATCTTTATGCTTCTTCTTCTCCAAATTCTTCTCTTTATCTTTCTTGTGCTTCTTCTCCTTTCGTTTCTTATGCTCTTTGGACTTACTTCTGCTCCGGTGTTCTTTCTTCCGTTTCTTATCCTCCTTCGACTTTTTCTCCCGCCTCCTGCTGTCCTCCTCATCCTCCTTGCCCTTGAGAAGACCTACCTTGGGCATCTCGTTCCTCTTGAAGGTGCAGGTGGGTGTCTTGCCTCTTCTCTCCCTGTCCCTCTCTTTCTCTCTCTCTTTATCCATCCGATCAGTCTTGGAATCGTTTCTATTCGAGCGGAAGTCGCCTCTGGAGTCCATTCTTGGGTCTCTTTCGGACCTCATGTCGTGTCGCTCGCTTCTGAAATCGTTCCTGTCCTTCGAACGGTCCCCTCTGTCCTTGTTTTCCCGTTTTCTATCATCCAGGAACACCTTGCGCTCGTTACCTGGCAACGTCAACGACGAATCGACGCGTCTGTCCAGAAGAGGTGACATCCTCTTGTCTCTGCTCCTAGGAGACCGACTTCTCGACTGCGTCTCGCTGCTTTTCGTCTCCCGTCTCTCCAAGAAGCTTTTGATAGGGCTGATCTTCCTCTCCTTGTTCTCCTCCACCTTTTCCCCTAATCTCTCCTTGGCAGAGAGTCTGGTAGGCGAATAGGTTTCCGGGACAGGCTTGAACTTCGTCCTGTCCAATTTCGCTTTCTTTACCGGCTCCGTGATCTCGACGTTTCGCTCGTTGCGCCCCACATTTATGGTTACGTTCACGCTCTTCCTGGGCTCCCTGTTCGCTTCCGGCTCGAGCGCTTTCGGCTCCGGGTTCTGGTACAGCACTTTCCTACTTTCGCTGATCTTCTTAATCTCAATCGGTCTAATGGCATTGATGGCTTTCTGGAAAATCGCGTTTTCCGCTCGCTTTAATACCTCCGACGTGACTACTTTAGCGGACTTCGGTTCATCCAGCTGTATTTTTTCTATAGAAGAGTCACATACCTCGTCTGACTTCTCTATGGTGTCGTCTCTCTCCCATTTCGACAGCTCAGGCAGGGGAGCCAAGAATTCGTCCTTCTTTGGCGATTTGTCTTCGAGTAAAGTATTCTTATCCTCAGTTTCGTTTTCGGATAGCAGAGAATACTTCTCCGTGATGACGGTGTTTATCTCCGCGTCGTCCAACCCGCTGTAAAGACTATCTATAGGTTTAATTTCGGATTTCAATTCTGGGATTGGCTTGAAATTAGGATTGGGAGGATTCGTCCCGAATTCTGTGTGATCGATTCTCTCTGGACTAGTTTCGTTGAATTCTGGCGGCTCTGGATTCATAGCCAACGACTTATCCTCGAACTCCTCTTTAATTGACTCCTCCATCAGAACTTCTGTAGGAATGCATTCTATTCTATTCTCAATGTTCTCGTCCTCGCTGATAGGTTTCATCGCGTCAGCTTTCACAGGCGACATTACCTCCGGTCTAGTCTCTACTATCGAGTCCTCTTGTTCGGATGATTTGATAGGCTCGTCCTTCGCTGCCTCTTTCTGTCCAGCTTTCTTCTCTTTCTTCTTTTTCTTTTTCTTTTCTTTCTCGTCGTCCTTCTTCTTCTTCTTCTCTTTAATCTTCTTCTCCTTTTTCTTCTCCTCGTTTTTCTCCTCGTGATCCTTCTCCTTTTTCTTTATACGTTCGGGTGACAAGTCTTTGGCATCTGTTCTGGACTTTTGAGAATACGGCGTCGGACTTTTCCTGTTCTTCTTCCTTTCAACCGATCGCCTCTCATAACGTTCATGTCGGTCCCTGTCCTTCTCGGGTTCGTAATCTCGTTCACGTCTGTCCTTCTCGCGACTGCGATTCTTGTCGTCTTGTCTGTGACGGTCCCTTTCGTCCCTGTAACTGAACATGTTATAGAATAATATTCATTGGGTACGCGAAAATAATGTTTATTGGATACGCAAGAATAATATTCATTGAATACATTAGAGGTTTTGGGTGCTTGTGGTGGATAGGAGTATCTAATAAAAATTATTTCAGTTGAAAAGTGTCCGAGTTGGTTTTATATTTCTATATACAATGTAAAGTATTATTAGAGAAAGAAATACGCACCGGTCTTTGTCATAATCTTTTTTCTCAACGTGTCTATCATCATCACGACGATCACGTGTATGCCTATCGTCTCGTTCCTTTTCTTTTTCTCTCCTGTCACGTTCATCTTTCTCACGTGGCCTGTCGTCATGATCTCTAGGTAATACTTGTCTATCACGATCCTCCCTATCCCGGTTCAGAACTCTACGATCTCTGTCGTCTCTTTCACGCAAACGATCATCGCGTTCACGTCCCCTGTAAAAAGCAATTGTTCATTCTACATCATGTTAACTCCTTACAGCACCCCTCTACACATCACATATTAACTCTTCATATGTAACATCTCACACTAACTCCTTGCAGTACTAGAATAAGTTTTTAAATATTGAACCATACAACTTGGATTCTTTTGAAAAGTTGGAGCAATTAGTACCTATATGACGTGAAAACAAATTTTGAAAAAATTGCAACTGATCGAAATTTTACAGTAGTAAAGAAAAAGCTGTTAAAGAAAATAGCTAAGAAAAGCGAATTACCTGTCCTCTCTTAATCTGTCTCGCTCTTCTGCATCATGGTCTTTGAGAGAATGCTCTCGATCCTCCTGATCTCTTATTAATCGTCGATCCCGATCATCTCGCGAGGATCTATCGGAATGCTCAACTCCAGGTGGTGAGAGATCATAGTAGCCCTCGGTTCCAGGAGGAGCAACGTCGTCGAATCTCTTGTGAGGAGCGTCCCTCAAGGGACTGCCAAAACGTTGGGTAGATGGTCCAGGATACCTGTTGACAAAAAATCCATAAAAAAACGTTTATATTAATGTTGACCCACTCTAAAAAGGCATTACAGAAGTCTTTCACTATCAAAATGAACATGTTCCAAGTTCCTTAATGTAGAAAAAATACTAGAATTCAAATAAAAATAAAACTTTGTTATACAATTTGTTATACTGTGTATATCCTATAAATTTGCATTGAATTAATTCAAATTTATAATTTATGTAGAACTGTACTTTGTATTTTGCGAAAAACAATATTTATGAAAACATCTTATATTGATGTATTGTATAATTATGAACGATTGGATCAAAGTACAGCTTTTTTCATTAGCCTTTCTGCGATTCTTTTCAACTGAACGTTGTTAAACAAAATTTATACTATTTGTTGTTTTCTTACTAAAAACTGCCATGGAAAATTGAGACCATCGCGAGAGAAAATTACACTAAAGCTGAAAAGATGAACAGATAAAATTACTTAGTACCAAATGGATTAAATGTACTGTCTATTATATATATATATGTGTATATATATCATAAAAACGAAAAATAAATAAACCAACATTTATAACTTCGTTTAAATATTCTGAATACAACGAAGGAAATGCATAAATTACACTGACTGCATTCCCATTTCAAATATTAGAAGTACGTAGATTTACTCACCGAAAACGTTACTAAAACCATACAAATACTACTAAACAAACAAATACAGTGTATAACGTAGTTTTAAAATTTTGATCTATACCGGTTCGATAGTTTCTTTGGTCTGGAAAGCGTTTACGGTAAACACTTTACACACGTCAAGTACTGAAAAATAGACAAAAGAAAATGTATATTCTTTTTTTTATGTTACAAATGTTGATTTGGCCCTGAATTCACCTGATTCAGAAACCATGCAGATCTGTCAATCAGCTGGGTAGCTTCCAGAATCTCCGAGCAGGTCCTTGTTGTATACACTTTTCCTTGCTTCTCTCTTCTTCTCTCTCACTTTTTTCTTTTGTTTTTTTTTAATTATTTGTATATTTCATAACGTAATATCATTATGTACATACAAATAATATCTTATATGCATGCAAATGATAAAATTATTCACCCAACGATATTGTATATATATACATAGAAATAAAACGAATTAAAAAAAAAGAAAGTGAACATAGATACTTGTGTTATTTTCCAAAAAATATTTCCTTGTGTCGCGTACACAAAAATTACATTCTTTGTAAGCAGTACAATTACACCACTATAATGGTATTTAAAGAAAACGTAATATTATGTGATACAGTATTAAAAATACTTATGCTGCTACAAATATGTATAAGACTCAGTGTTTACATATATGTCAAAGTCGAAGTGTAATCTCTAGCGTATTTAGATAAAACTGATATTTATCATAAAACGTGACGATTCGAGTTTCATTATTTGAAAAATATGTAATACGTATGTGATTCTTTCGATAGAAAAATGTAGATATTAATATCACAGTGAATACGTGAAATACCGGAACGTTTCTGAGCTATGCGAGACAAAATTGTCTATTCGCATACATTTCATTGCTACATGTCTTTTTTTTCTTGTAGATTCAAACGAGATTGTCATTTTCAATTCTCATAAATGTATAATTTATATGGCATATAATTCTCCAAATGAACTGCTCAATCATGTAAAATAAGGGTTGATAAATTATCACAGGCAGTACAATGCTTAGTTTAATCCTAGATTGTATCAGTTTCCTAAATTACCTTAGTGCAAACCAATACATTCAACGTAGTGTAATTTCAATAACAGTGGGAGAATTTACATCGAAAAACATGTGGCCAGAAAAGATCTTTGAAGATGAAGATCATGTTTTTTTACTCTACTGTACCTTGAATCACTTACATGTTGAAAAATTAATTTACAATTAAACATACATATACAATACAAGAAAAATAAATATTATACTAGTTATTAAATCCTTTCGAGTAGATGTTTTTCAATTTACACATAAAATCTGAGTTGTTACTAAAACGGCATATATTATTGTACTTTAAGGTCAATATCACTAGCCTTGTCAATTGCAATTTCTATCCCTGCAAGTGTTTCTTGCAATTCTTTGTATGTATGGAACATCAAAGGATTATTTATGGTGTTGGTACAATAGTACCACTCAAGAACGTTCATAGGAATCTCAGCCAAGCAAAATAACTGTTTGCATAAATTATGTAAAATGCTAACGATCCAGAAAAGTGAAGATGTTAATAAAAAATTAATACATCCCTATTTTATAATTTATGTATAGTAATATTATATCGTAATACTATGCTGTTCAAATCTCGATTATCCAAAATTCCACTTTCATCACAATTCTATTTATTTTAGAAAAATATATTTATAAATCTTTCAACTTAATCTTTAATTTATTGTTTAATTAAATATACAAATTTTTCCTCGTTTGGATAATCAAGATTGTTAGATTAAATTTCATGTAAATGTGATAAAATCCTAAGAATTGCTCAAACAAATCAAATACCATTTTCAAGGTTTATCCAAATAATTTTTTACGAAATGTTTTTGTAATGTGCGCAGCATCTCTGAATAAAAATACAGCAAAAGAATACAACAGAAAATACACATACTATATGTATAAGATACACACACCCACTTCACACACCCATGTATTAACTTGCATAAGTATGTATTCCATATCCATAAACAAGTGGAAAGATAATAACGTACGGCAATTAAAAAATATCAACGATTGTTAATACGATACTTTAGTGAGATCGTTCCGCGGTACATAAGCAGTTTATGTACCTTCAAGTCATTTAAAAAAAAGATATTTCACAAATTAGATTGTAGACAAAGTAATCACTGCTTTCTAACTATTTACCTACGGAACAGTCGTTACGTTACCTACAAACTAATTTGCTGATCTTTCAGTTAATCATTTGTACTTCGATTGATTCATCACAGTCATCATTATTCACCTATAATAATCTCTTGCATTAGAAATACGTAATAATATATCACTATCATTAAATAATAAAATAATTCATGAAAATCATGAAATTAGAGTTCGCCTTCACTGAAGGCAAGACGAAATGTTTTTTTTTTACATTTTAATTGTGTCATATTCCGATATATGATCGGTAATTGGTAATCTCACTGCACACTACCATTAACATATCACATCGGCGATGGCACGAAACTTGCCTTATTCAAATAGTTGTATAAATCTGTTGCTTGCTATTTTCCATTCACAACTTCTGAAATATATATTTACCACGACGGTGCGGTGTTCACTTCAAGATGAACAACATATACTTCATACGATATATTATAGTCTTGAAGTTCCATAATTCGTTTGATTGTTTCATAACTACACATTACGTTCAGTACAGTAGGCGCTCGATAAGTGGCCGTTACACACATACACTCACGTACGCGAATAAACGTTGCTTCGTATCGCTAAAAATAATGAAGATGATTACAGTGATCAGATTTAGTGTCCCACCCTGTATATGGTCACAGCGAGAAAGCAAAGAGCCCGTCTGGAGCCCCTAGCGCAGCTACTTATCGAGTGCCTATTGTTAGTAAACAACTTGTCTAGTACACACACAATAAATTGCCAGTTTATACAACTATTTTCACTGTGCGTGCATGTGTATGTGTTTGCATTATTATCTATAAACAGATATGTATATGTATGCTCATACATATATATACATACATACGTGTGTAGGGAAACGTAAGTATTTGCATACACATTTCTCTTCAAACATCATAAAATTAATCGTCTCACTCATATTACATATATATATATATATATGTATATATATATCTCATGATTCCGGAACACGGTATTGGTCTTTTTTAACCGGGACATCGGCATAAGGTAACGGTAGACTGTCTGCTTAGCGTGTACATGAATTAAAGTACTATTGAGGCGGAAATACCTGTTGTAGGAATCATAATAGTCTTTCCTGTCCGTAGGCGGAGGTCCCAAAGACATAAGCGGCGGTGGGTGACCTCCAGTGACTAGATGCGGCAACAATGGTGGTATATTATGTTGTGTCGGTTGGTTCCGTATCGGATATCTCGGTATTGGCCTGTCTCTAGGAGGCAAATCACGCTCCCGATCACGGAACTGATAATCGTGCGCCGGCGAATCATTGTAGTAACTATTATAGCCTTCTCTGGGCTCGCGTGATCTCGGTCGTTCTCTGTCACGATCCCTCTCTCTTTGGAATCTGAAAGCATTGCACTCGTTTAGACATTATAACAAGGAAAAAACTTAGTTAATGTATATACACTACCGCTCAAAAGCATCCGGACACTTGCGAAATGTGTAATAGCAACGCACAAAAATTACTTAAGCATCTAACATAGTGACTAAAATCGATTTTTATTAATCTTTATGGAATATCTAACGTTTTAAATGAAAAACTACCTATGTGGAAACTTACCAATGTTGGACTAAGATATTACCGCTTGCACTAATCGCGGCAATCTTTCTATTAGTATTTTATTATTAGTATTTGTACCGAAAAATTCTCTGAATTCGTTCTGCACCTTAGAAATGAAACAAAGTGAAACTTGAAATCCTTTTAAGCACAGAGACCGTTCCACTAGATTTCGTATTTGTGGATAAAAATTATATTATTGCATTTTCATTATATAATTTGTACATAAAAATAAATTCTATTGTGCTATGATACCACAATATACATAATAATAATAATTACAAGTGGCAAAATTGTTCTAAATATTTTTCCTACTAACTTAAATTACATTTTTTAGAGAAAAAGGAAGTGTCCGGATACTTTTGAGCGGTAGTGTATCTATGTATGTATATATATATACATATATACCTTGGGGGTGATCTGGCTGGTGACCGATATCTAGAAAGTACTTCTCTGTCTCGATCACGATCCCGATCCCGATCACGGTCACGTTCACGGTCACGCTCACGATCACGCTCGCGATCTCGATGATCTCGATCACGATCACGATCACGTTCGCGATCCCGATGATCTCGATCACGGTCACGATCACGATCTCGGTCTCGATCCCGATCGCGCTCTCGATCTCTTTCTCTGTCCCTTTCTCTATCTCTGTCTCTGTCTCGTGACAGAGATAATCTAGGTGACTGACTACGCGAATACGATCTAGATCTGTAAAATCATATGGTTATTATACAGTGGTTGAACAGATTGAACATATTGACATTCATTTGAATCGTGAAGATAATGATCTACCTGCTAATCGAGAAACTTCCGCTTCTTGATCTACGTTTCGGAGTGCGACTTCGTGCTCGCAAAGGCAAAGGTGATCTTGAGGATCTTCTCTTCGAAGGCGGGCTTCTAGATCGGCTTAAACGAGCCGGGAATGGCGATCTCCGGCCAAACGAACGTGATCTAGATCTAGTGTAACTGCGAGATCTTGATCTTGTTCTACTTCTTCTTCTATGTTTGCCAAGCCTCCTGTCCCGTTCATCTTTCTCTCTCAGCATCCGTTCGAAAGCTTCTAGAGGATCGTCGATTATACTAAAATGTAATATTAAGAACGATATAGATTATTTGTGCACCATCGAGAACACTAGATCCAGTCTAGCTACAATATTATTTCGAAAGCCACTAACTTACCCAGGTGGATTGCCATTATGGATATTTCTACTTAAACCTGGTGGCGGGGGTTGTAATCCTCGATAACTAACTGAAAAATGTATGCAAACAATTAGAATATCTGTATACACATTCATGTTAGCACATAAATTAGATTGCGGATTTTTATGCAAAATAAAAATATTCTGCATTGATTGTGGGAAGCAGGAATAAAATACAAATTGATATCATCCCTTGATGATTTTGTCACATTAAAAACAACGTTACAGTGTTTTATATTTCATCCAATCAATTTCTTCATAAATGCATAAAGATCCGCAGTCTATACCCAGATAGCCAAAATGCTCGATTCTGGCCAGGGCAGTTATGACCGTGTGGGCTCGTAACGTTCCCTCGGCACAAGCTGCCGAGGGAACGTTACGAGCCCACATGGTCAAAATTTGGCAGGAACCAGGACCGACGGGCCGAGGGGAAGCTTGTGCCGGGTTTGCGCCGAGGGAACGTTACGAGCCCTCACGGTCATAAGTGCCCTCCTCAGATTATAGCCATCGTGTGCCTTTTGCCCATTCAAGCGACGTTCGGCCCGTCTACCTGACCCCGACACGCCGGGCTCGATCTGTACGCGAGGATTGCTTGGCTATCTGGGTACGTAATAAATTGTAGTAATTCATGCAAGAAATTGGAATATCTATTAAATAGTTACTCACTATGGTGCATTCCCCTAATTGGCCGTGGTGGTCCATTATAATTTCTAGGTGGCTGCGATGGCCTGTATCCCTGTTGCTGATAAGGAGGCCTTTCGTATCGAGGAGGTCCATAATGAGATCCCTGTTGATGAGGATACATAGGTATCCGATGACTCATGTATGGATCTGGCAGCAACGGTGCATTATGTGGCGGTACATTGGGTGGAGGTTGATTATAGCTTGCTTGTGGAATACGATCTTCTCCTGGTGGGAACGGTAACAGAGGTGGTTGATTGCCAGAAGTAGGCACATGTAAGTGTGGTTCATCAACCTGTAATATTCATACATATATCATTAATATATTATTTGAAAACAGCAAAGTTTAAATCAACTAATGTCAAATATTTTATACATACTGTCGGAGTGCCTGGACGATCTTCGGTTGATCTACGTATGGTACTGTCATAATGCATACTAGGAGGATAATGTCCATCATCTGGTGGTAATCCTTGATAACCTTTCGAAGGAGGTGGGTTCATTAAATGTGGTAATGGTGCTCCTTGAGAACTATAATCACTATGTTGAGAATGCCTAGGTGACAAAGATCGTCTTCTGCTCAATGGTCGTAAATTCTCCATTCTACGACCTCGTTCTCCGCTTCTGAATTGGTGAATATAATATTAGCAATATGCAAAAAGCTGATAGTGTTCTTGTTTCTATTGATTCAATGGTTTTACCTGTCACGATGACCATCTCTGCTAAAACTTCGCCTTCGTTCTCTAGGTTGCCTTTCACCCAAATATTCATTCTCACGATCTTTCTTTTCCCGGCTTGGCGGATCGCTTCTTTCTCTATCTCTTTCTGGAGAACTACCAATAGCAGGTATTGGAAGCAACGGTTCTGTTCCTGGAGGTGGTGGTACCTCTGTTTCTTCGTCAGTAGTCAGCTTTGTTACAGTATCACTTTGCAAATCAGACTCTGATGTTGATTCAGGGAGAGCTATCAAATACAAATAATATTCAACATAATGTTTCGTGGTTTTTTAATGTACGTTACTGAATTAAAGAATTTTCAACGATTTCTCCCCAGAAAATTGTAAAATTTGGTGTTTTGTCTATATATTTGAGGTTAAGTGCAGACGATATTCGCTAGTTTATAAGTATAAACGTAATTTAAACACTATACAACAAAACAAGTTTAAGCAAAGAACTTGAACACATCAAAATGTTACAAAATAACCACAATATGCACTGCTACATAAAGAGAAAAACATTTAAACCGGATTTATCGTATATGTTCTTTAATGGCGACGTCTACCCGGCAACTTCAAAAAAAGAAAGTAATTTTATAATAAGAACTCACGTTGTGCAAAAGTAATTCATTCCGATTTTTTTATCAAAACACTTTCTATCGATTTTCAAAAATATGCGAGTAAATGAAAAATTAATTCATATATTTTCGATTGTTTTTACAAGTAGAATACACGAAAAAATGAACAATTTTTTAGAAGACTTTTTCAGCTTTAGATGTAATTGATCTCGCATTACATTATGCTTATGAACATATATTTATAGGTAGTTTATTTTTGCCAAACATTGACATTTATTTATCGGATAAGAGGAAAGTTATGAATATTGTATATCACTTTCATAATCGTACATATTCTACATTGAGAAATTCCTTAATGAATATCTTAATTCGACATTTGATTGACAATTAAAAGATTATACATTTATTAAGAAATTTTTCAAAATTTCAAAATCAGTTATGAGAAGCAACTTACTTGCTGTTTGTGGTTGTTGCGCAGTACTAGCTGGAAATTGCTGAGGGGCAGAGGACTCGAAATTTGTCGCCTGTGTCTCCGCATTTTCTTGAGAAGGCGCATTTGTTGCAGTCGGAGCTTGGGCAGGTTTGTTCTGATTCGATGTTTGTTCTGTTTTTTGTTGATCTACTTGTCTATTCGTTTGAGTAGGCGGCGGCCTATACGTTTGTCGCTTTGCATACCCAGTTTCGTTTTTAAAATTCATAACAGCAGTTCGCAAAAATCGGTTGGGTATAAGCGTTTCCGGTGAAACGTCTTTCTCATTGCAATCTGGACATTCATGTTCTTCGGACTCTAATAAGAATGTACGGATACCTATCGCACGATATACAGAGATGATAGAAACATACAGGTCATACACAGTAAATTACAATCGTTAACACGTCGACCGCCGCGCCGGTCATGTATGGATGACACAATTCTTCATGTATCTTTAGAAATTAATTTTGTTCATAATACAGTTACTTGGACAGAACGTCAATGAGATTTATACGATCTAAAAGAGCTTAAGAATTAATCCCAGCGATAAGCCTTATTTTTCAATTTTGATTACGACGATTAAATCACTTCGATTTTGTAGAATTTTTGGGAGGATAATTGTTCGGCAGTCAACGTGTTAATGATAGAAATGAACAAGAAAAAAAAATTACATTCGTCGCAAAATGAATTCCCACAGCATGGTATCATTACTGCATCGGTCAGAAGATCTTTGCAAATGTTGCACAATAGATCTTCTGGAATTTCAGGCTTTTCTACAGCAGGTTCTGGATCTTGTGAAAATGGTGGCCGCTCCTTTTTACCTTCTTTGTATGCTTGACTATAAAAATATAGAACATTGTAAACAATATTAACGGTATCGAAAGGAAAAGGGTTTCTTAACACTAGGTTTACGAGACCCCGTCAAAATGACAGGTTCTAATATTTTTAATTTGCAATTATTGAGATTGTGAAAATGCACCCGCGAGAAATTATTCAAGAAATTTATTTCTTAGATATATAACTCTGTAAACCTAGTGTTAAATTACTGCCACCAACTGGTCCTGTAAGCAGGTTGTTTTCATTTGGGACAATAGTAGAATTCTGTGAACTTCTATTGTATGAACAATATCAAATAATGTCAACTGTTTAATGCACAATCTTGCTGTTGTTTTATTGGAACTTACTGATCGATGGCTGGGACAGCATACTGGCCTGTAGGAGTCATCATAGCGCCAGGAACTCTTGGTCCTTCTACAGGAACCATAAAACTTCTAGGAATGCCTGTGCTTTTCTTAATTTCTATGGGCTCCTGATTTGTTCCTAGTGGGCAATTCTTTATCCAATGGCCAGGCTGATGGCATTTATAACAACGATAATTTGCGGGCACATCACCAGTTTGATTGGCTCCACGTATCTTCATATAACTGTAAACAACATTTTTATTATATGTTAACGAACGAATACAAAGAGTTTAGATTCAATGAATTCTATTAGAAAATCACATACTTCGATGGATCATAATCTTGGGTTGACTGAGTCATCATCGCTCGAATCTTATCCTCTTCAGATCCATCGAGTCGTGTAAGATCCACAGTCCGACCAAGATTCGATTCATCTTTTAAATTGCTAAACGAAGGAGTTTCATTTCTATCCCATGATCGTTTTTGTTGTACCGTTAACGGAACTCTGGCAACAATAAGGCTAGTATTCTTCGCGATCAAGGCATTGTCATCTGTGTAATCTAAAAAATCAATTTAATGTTATATTTCATTTGATAAAAACAAGATTAGAAAAGAATAGTATATTTACCTTCTTTTGTCTGAGCATTTGTTATTTGCAAATCAAAATCCGTATTTTTTCCGATACGTTTTTGATGGAAAATAGCTTTCTTTAGGTCTGCTACAGAAATATGTAATCCATCGAAGGACACAGTGTCGTAGTCCAAAGTGGACTTAAATTTATAGTGTACTGACATTTTATTTTATTTATATATTCTGTAACGTGAAATATAATACTTGTAAGTCATTGAAATTAAATACTATGTTCAGTTATTTTGCTATAAGAGTCTACAATATTGGAATAATATAATGTTCGATGTTACATAAAATTAGTTACACTGAAAATAAACGATAATTAATATAGTTTAGTATTAAGAAGGTACGGTACATACTATTTTCATATATCTTTCATGTACTTTTACGGAAAAAATGTTCATTGAAACTGCCTTAGATTTTATACAAACATACATACACACCGCTAAATGTGTATACACTATTATATCTTTTGTATACAATAATGTTAAAATATGTTAAACGTTTACCCAGAAAATTCTCCGATATTTCATAGTAACATCAATATAAAGACTCAACGAGACAAGTATACAAAGCAAGCATAGTACGACTACAGCAGACTACAGCAAATGCAGGAAAGTAGTCCTCTTTTGTCATAATAGGTTAGTAGAATGAGATATACAATACTGTGAGATGTTCACCATCAACTAATTAAGAACGCGTTAAAACTATGCGAAAATTTGTGGCAAGATAATTCGGAATGAGTAGAAACAAGAATAGAAGTGAAGCTATTACCTATTAACAAGTACTCACTACGAAATGAGTAAATTCAAATTGTGCAAGCGACAAACGTATTTTCATGGGGAGCATACAAACATGATTCCCGACTTCTGACATGTTGCAAGGTGTAATAACTTTTCCGTAATATCTCCCGGGAATCTCGAAATCATCGAATATATAACCTGTACACACACGCGCGTGTACTAATTCTGATAAAAGCGAGGCACTACGAACAAAACACTGGAATCGCAAATCTGAAAAACACCAATTGACTATATAATTCAACCGTGAGTGTAGCAGAGGCGAACAGACATTGGATTCATAGATGGCACAATCAATAGTGCATACACGAATAGACGAAATAGTTGTCCACTTTATTCCAATTTCCCCAAATACACTAACCAAAACCATAGAGCCATAGAGCGTGTGAAACGAAGCTCCTGTCAGAGAGTCTCCTGCAGTCTCCTGTTCGAGTCTTTTATGTTTGCGTTCCTAAATTGGGTCTACGACATGACAACAGTTATACAAATACACAGTGTTTCTGTTTCATAAATTTTGAGGACCGAAACAAGGGCAATATTTGAAACTGAATATTGCTAAAAAAATTATCTTTATTGTGTCAAATATATAACTAAATGTTTCAACACATTTAAAACGAATTTGATATTTATTTTTCACAAGGTCTATATAATTTATGCAAGTACCTCTGAAGCTATATATGTATATATATATTTTCGCGACATGTACACTTGTGCGCACATGCGCAATGCAAGTATTTTGAAAGTTCGCTCTACGTCATCCATATTGCATGATCGTACGTGCAGTGTGCCCAGATGGGACGCTTTTTTTCGCGCATGCGCGGCGTTTTCAGCCTCAGTAAAGTACGCTTCGCGAGGAAATGTGGCACCTTGAGCGCCATGCCGAATGTTAAGAAGTTGATATGAACTGATTATGAAAAACGAATTAATGACAAGTGTATTTGTATATATATCCGTATATACATATGAAATATTGAAATATTATTAATTATTATATATAATTTTAAATTATCGTTACAGGCCCAGACAAAAAAAGTGATAAAACATCATATTTTAAAATTTTGTATAATTCCTACCAATTGCAATCGTAATAAATTTTGGTTTACTTATTCTCTAGCAAACTAGCCGGTCTAACATCTTAAAAAAATTCAAGTCCTTTGGACCAATTTCTAAAAAGTTATGCGATTTTTAAGCGTGTCCACTTATTATCGCCGCTGACTGTAGCTGCCTCAGGGCTCTGCTACATCATCGCCTCGGCCGCATCATAGCTACGTTACTGTTTTGGACGCGCATGCGCGAAAAAAAGCGTCCCATCTGGGCACACTGCGTACGTGGCAT
Source organism: Lasioglossum pauxillum (assembly GCA_933228785.1). Classification (NCBI taxonomy): domain Eukaryota; kingdom Metazoa; phylum Arthropoda; class Insecta; order Hymenoptera; family Halictidae; genus Lasioglossum; species Lasioglossum pauxillum. Next base: position 10,585,015 of record OW121699.1, read on the forward strand.
TATCGGTAATTAATTCGTAATTTTGGCGCGAATTTTTTTTTTATATATGCGTTTTATGAGAAATGATAATGTATAGATGTCGTAACGCGGATGAAAAAGGAATTTAATTATTTTATTTATGTATTACAAAATATATTATTTTTAATGTACAATTGTTTATATCCTATTATCACAGTCCAATATAAAAAATTAAATATAAATTAGAGTGTAGTACTTATGAAATATTAAAACTTAACTTTTGCAAGACACGGTTTACAAATACTATATATACAAATCATATATAACAAATCTCCTATAATCCCAACTGTCCTAATTAAGAATTGTTTTGAATTTTTAATAGTTTGTTTCTTAGTTTTTTCAATGTCTCCATATCGGAGAGTGAAATTTCTTTCCTTGTTTCAAAAAATGAAATAACACAGTCCAAGCTATCTATCACTTTCGAAGATGGGATTTCATTACTTATCTGTTGATCATTCTCTGCACCCACTGTAAATAAAACAACTAAATGTATTTGTAAACTGTGTAAAAGTGCATTTTTCAAATTTCTAGTGTAAATTACGTACCAGTCTCTTCATTATTGGGATCTTCAATGGCTTCGATGATTTCTTCATCGGTAAGATTCGCTTGACTATCGGCATTGATCCATTCGTCGATCTGATCCAACGTAATGGTTTCATAAAGCGGAATCTTTTTACATATCTGATGGATATATTCGGGACTGAAATGGTCATTACTATCGTCTACTTCAATTGGCATATTTAACAATGGTTTCCAACAATTCGAAATTGCCTTTTCTGTGATATTATTCCAAGATTCACTGATAAAATCGATGGCGTGTTTAATATTAAATGAAGTTACCGCTGCGCTATATTCCATTCCATCGGTTTGAGCGTTTATTACATACGCCAACAATTTTGCTTTATAACTCCGTTTCATTAACTCTAATACACCTTGACTAAGAGGCTGAATAAGCGGTGTCACATTTGGTGGGAAAAATGTTGCCCTAACTCCGCCGACAGTTAAAACATTTGTTAATGAATGAAACCTGGCACTGTCCAGTAATAAAATTGCCTCTTCCGGCAAACTTTTCGACTTTAAAAACCCGCAAACACGAGGTACAAACTGCTCCTTGAACCACCTTTCAAAAATGGTAGAGCTCATACATGCATTCTTTTCGCTCGTGTAAATTACAGGCAACAATCGCCGTGCTAAATCTTTTAGTGCTCGTGGCTTGGGATAGTTTCCAATAACTAACAATGGCATTTTCAATGATCCATTTGCGTTACAGCATGTCAGTACGGTTAATCTATCCTTGACCTTGTTATACCTTATGGGCGCGTCCTCTGTCTTGATAACTGCAGTCTTATCTGGCATCATTTTAAAGTAGAGCTCAGTCACATCGGCATTAAATATTTGGTACAGAGTTAATTGTTCTGCTTCGATCAACTCTGATATTCCATTCTTGAACTTGGCAGCTGCCTCCGAGTTTGTAAATACTTGTTCCTCTGGGGATGTTGTAAAACGAATACCGTTCCTTTGCTTCCAATGCCGAAACCATCCATCGCTCGCTTTGAACGTCTCCATGCCACCAAATTGTATAAAATATTCTAGGGCTTTCGCTAACAAAAATATTTTATAGTTAGAGCAAAATGACTTTGTACCGAACAAGATTTAAAGCTAACAAGGGAACATTTTCAAGTTATACAATAGTTTTATCAAAATCGGCTTGTGTAACTTGAATACGTTCCCTTGTAAGATAATTATGAAGATATTACCTTTCACCTGTGAAACACTGATGGAGCTATTCCGTTTTTTCTCATCGTAAAACCACACGGTCAATGCATCGTTTACTTTTTCAACTGGAGATAGACGTACACGTTTTGAATAAGTGGAAAGACTATGCTTCTCCAATGATTCCCTGTCGTGAATCCACTTTCTCACCACGCTTTCATGAACGTTATATTCAATCGCTATTGCTCTTATGGAAGCTCCTGCATCATTCTTTTTGACTGCTTCCAATTTGTCTTGCAGCGACCAATTTTTATACGTTCTTTGTTTCTTAACATTTTCGCTGCTGGTACTTGGTTTATTAGAATCCTTTCTTGGGCTCTTGCTAGTCACTGAAACAATTATTTTAAAGCTTAAAGCTTAGGAAAATTATATTTTCAACTAAAAAAGTGAACAAGCCAAGTTTACTTGGGTTGGAATATTACTACTAGACTGCAGATGTTTATGCAATTTTCAATTTTTGTAGGCAAATTTGAAGAAAATGGAATCACAGAAAATCTTATTTTCAGTAATAGTAGTCTTTGTAGTTCTGGAATTAATAAAAATCGTATTAAATTTCGTAGAATTTTATATTCCAGCATTTTTTGAAAATTTGTAGAACCCATAAATGCATAAAGATCAGCAGTCTAATTATTATATGGGGTCCTACAAGACCCCATGCAAGCAATTTTGCACAAATCAAGATGCGAGTAACTAAAAGTTAAACATACCACTCTCATCGTTATTAGAATCCGCAGTGGATTCACTTTCCTCGTCAGTCATATTGAACTGGCTAGCAGCATGGATCCAATCGTTGATCTGATCCAATGTAATCGTCTCGTGATGATGAATTTTTGTACAGATTTCGTGGATATGTTCAAGAGTATAATCGTCACCACTATCGTCTACCTCGATCGGCATATTTAATAATGGTTTCCAACAATTGGAAACTGTTATTTGAGTGATGTCATTCCAAGATTCATTGATCAAAGTAATAGCATTTCTGATATTAAACGAGTTAATCGAATCAATAAATTCTATTCCATCAGCTTGGGCATTTACTATATTAGTCAACAATTTCGCTTTATACCTCAGCTTTATTGCCTCGATAATACCTTGATCAAGTGGTTGAACAAGGGGTGTCACATTAGGTGGGAAAAATATTGCTTTACATCCATTAACAGTTAAAGCATCTGATAACGAATGTGACCTGGTATTATTCAGCAATAGAATTGCTTTCTCTGGCAATCTTCTTGATTTCAAGAAATTGCAAACACTAGGCACAAAATGTTCTCTAAACCATCTATTGAAAATAGTAGTGGTCATGCAGGCAAACTGTTCGCTTGTGTAAGTTACAGGTAACAATTGCGGTGCCAAATTTTTCAGTGCTCGTGGCTTCTCGAACCTCCCAACAACTAATAACGGCATTCTCAATGAACCGTTAGCATTACAGCATGTCAATATAGTCAGTCTATCCTTGATTCTTCTAAATCCTGGAGACATGTATTCCATCTTGAGATCCGTGGTCTCCTTGGGCATCATTTTGAAATAGAGACCGAACTCGTCCGCGTTGAATATTTGATCTAAAGTTAATTGTTCCGTTTCTATCAACTCTAGTATTCCATTCTTGAATTTATTAGCTGCTTCGGAGTTCGAAGTTAACTGTTCCCCTGGCGACATTATACACTGGATACCATTTCTCTGCTTCCAATGTCTGAACCATCCGTCACTCGCTTTAAACGTTTCCATGCCACCGAATTCTCTAAAAAGTTCCAGAGCTTTTGCTGACAAAAATAATTGTTACGATTAACAGCAAAATTACTTTAAAAACAATTCTGTTTTTATTGTAAGTTTACTTGACATGTTAATACAATACCTTTCACTTGTATAACACTGACCGGGTTGTTCCTTTTCTTTTCATCATAGAACCAAACAGTTAAGGCTTTGTTCACTTTCTCCACAGGAGACAAACGTACACGTTTTGAATTAGGGGAAGTACTATGCTTCTCCAATGTTTCTCTGTTGTGGATCCACCTCCTTACAACACGTTCGTGAACGTTGTACTCACAGGCTATTGCTCTTATAGAAGCACCTGCATCCCTCTTTCTCACTGCTTCCAGTTTGTCCTGCAGTGTCCAATTTTTGTACATTTTCTGTTCCTGCTGTTTGCATTTGGTTGACTGAAGTCCATTTTCATGTATATACCGATTATTAAGTTAACTTAATATTCATAGTATTAAAAACTCAATTGTTTACTGTCGTACTAATACTCTATCGTATTTTATACTAATCTAAAGAGTAATATATGTAATCGAACCAACCTGTTTGATCACTTGACATGAGCTGACATGGTTAATGGTTAATGGTTTATTCTTTTCTCCGTGTAGGATACAGAGATGGCGTTGGAGAGCCGCAGCTCTATTTGCCCAAAGCAAGCTTATTGTCAATGAACTGACATGAGCCCACTTTTTTATCTGGGCCTGTAACGATAATTTAAAATTATATATAATAATTAATAATATTTCAATATTTCATATGTATATACGGATATCTATACAACTACACTTGTCATTAATTCGTTTTTCATAATCAGACATTTCCTCGCGAAGCGTACTTTACTGAGGCTGAAAACGCCGCTTCTCGCGCATGCGCGAGAAAACAGTAACGTATCTACTATTGGGTTGCGGAGCGGCCAGAGCACTGAATTGGCGGGAGTGTGCAGTGTACCGGTGTTATTGGCGGGACGAGTGGAACGAGAGATTATTAATGTAAGTCTTTGTTGTATTTATTGTAATTTTTGTTTTATGAATACTGTTAAGGTTTTGGCAGTTTTCCTTACCCTAGCAACAAATGTTGGTATTCTTTAATTGTTTCTTGTTTCTGCAAAATAAAGTATTTCCTTGTTTTATTATGTATTCTTTTGCGTAGTTATTGTAGTGCTTTTTCCCTATCCCATCCTCAAAATAAAGAATAAGTTTCAATTATAAAAGTCTGCAGGGGTGCTCAAGCTACCCAATTTCATCGATATAGTTACGTTACTGAGGCTGAAATTGTCGCGCATGCGCGAGAAAAGGTAGCACCGATCGAAGCACTGCTATGTGCTGCCAGATGAGGGGAATCACGTCGATATGCTGTAGTACAGCAGCTGTACCCCCTCTCTGATGACCAGAGTAATATGCAGTAATATGTGACACGTTGCGCGTGCGCGATGGGGACGCAACAATGACATGACATTTCGCAGGTTTTCGGTTATTGCCGCGTAAAATTGATCTATTTACTTATTTCACATACTATGTAATTATTGATCCCTTTATGTCTATGTTGTGAGTTGTATTTCTTTAAAATGTAACGTTACAAATAAAACATAATTTGCCAATTTATCGTGTAAAAGAAAAATGAGCTCTTTTATGCAACTATTTTTGAGGAGCGTATGAGGGCTAACAGCATGTTAACAGTGTTAAAATATATTATGATTTATTGATTTTACTGGAATGTAACTCAGTACTACATACATACAGATTTCAAGATTTTTTCAATTGTATATAAAGAATGTTTGCAGTCTCTATTTAGAACGATCCACATGATTCATTTCATTAAGTAGGTACATGTACATTAATAGGTATTTATGATACGATACGCGGCAATAACCTAAAATCTGCGAAATGTCAGTCATTGTTGCGTTCCCATCGCGCACGCACAACGTGTCGTGTCTACCATTCGCCCCACTCAATCCTCGGTTAGATAGCGATAGAATAGGATAGTGGAAGGGGAAAAGGAGGAGAGTATTTCCGAGAACTGTGGCACTGTGGCTCCGTTTGAATGTACACGGTATTGCATTTAATTTGCACAATTTTTTATTACGATTAATACTTACGACATTGTTCTACTAAAATAGTTGTCATCGAAGTTGTATGGTGTAAAGGAGACCATACGAATAGATGTAGTATAAAAGATGTAATAATAATAAAAACAATGGAACGATCGTGGTGATAAAAATCAAAGATTCTTCCAGTATATGTTCTGCGCGGGAAAGTAAATAAATGCGAGGGGATAGTTGTTCGTTCGATAAGTGTAGAGTGTATATAGATTGTTGCATTTAGATTGTAAATACTTGTTGGAGGTAACCTCTCCTAGAGCCCCAATATTTATTATTTATGGAGCGACCATTGCGATTTATGTGAAATAAAAATTTTGTTCATTAATTGCAAAAAAAGAAATTTATATCGACTCCTAATTTTAACAAGTTGACAATAATGATATTCTTAAATTCTTCGAATGTTTCCACAATGAATTTTTGTTATAAACGCATCAAATCCGCAATCTAATTATCACATTTGTATGCAGAATTAATAGTAAAATATGCATATATAAAATTGATAATAAATTTTTTATTTTTTACTTAAATACCACTTAGTTTATACGTTTTGTTACAATCATTCGTAAAGTTCATAGACAATATTTGTTATTTACATCATTTTATACATTATTAAAAAATTATATCGATATAGATTCTTAAGTAAAACATGATATTGTACCAATGATTTAAAATTTGTAATGTTTTTGTTAGAATCTAAACCAGTGATGAGCAACCCTGTGGCCCGCGGGCCGCATTTGGCCCGCTAACAAACTGCCTGCGGCCCGCCGGAATCCGGCGCGGCGCCACGCAACAAAGTATTTAATATTGCGTTCGTCGCCGGTTGCGGCCCGCACGTGGTCTTATGTTTCCACTTTTGGCCCACAATACGCCGCGGGTTGCTCACCACAGATCTAAACGGTTATAAAGTACGAAGATATTGGCTGAAAGATAGCAATAAACGGAGATTACCTTAAAACCTCAGCTTCGAATTCTCGAATAGCTCAAGAATGACAAGTACGACGAATGTAAGTTTGATTCTTCTAATGTTGCTCAATTGTTCATCCGTTTGAAGTTCAACGGTTGAGGGTCTTTCGTTTTATCGTAAGGGAGAGAATTATAATTGTAATTCTCTTTATCTTCATTCTGCAAATCTGAAGTATACAAATACGTTTTTTAGATTGAAATACACTTGACGTTATATAGATTTTGCATTCCAAGTTCATCATTTTGCAGATCGTATTCAGCTTGTTGCAAAAGGATGAATTTGATTTACGAAAGGATTAATTTGGAGTGTAAAACCTGTTTTCTGTTCATAATCAGTAAATCATTGGATACTTACAATCATTTAGATTCTTAGGTTTAGATGAAAAATGAGATTGGACGTGTACTCCCGACATATCCAACGCTGATGTAAAAAGTTCATTAGGGTCTGTAAGTTTGCTTGAGTTGAAATCCTTCAATAACAATTCGCTGTTCATAGACGGTGTAAAAAATGTAGCATTAAGCGGCGATGATGTCACCGTAATATCGGATATAGCAGTTGAGTTTGCAATTTGTTTTAGTGTCATTTCACCACCCAGATCCGAATAATCCTATAAATATGTGTAAAAAGATAATATATTCATTTCTGACAAATTGAAATTTTTGTTTGTAAAATTTAAGGGCCGCTTCTCTAGCAGACGCCACTTGCGCGTGAATGTGTGGTACACTCACACACCGCTAGACCACGTATACGTATGCGAGGATTGCAAGGGTCCGGGATTCCACTTTTGATTTCTCGATAATGCAAAGGCGGGGTTTTGTAGTAGTCAAAATCGCTAGATGAAAGATCAATCTAGGGCGCTGTTTGCCTCAAAAGTCCTTCTTTTACGTTCCCGAGCAATGGTTTTGCAATATTTGGCTGCGTGTTCCCCGTCGGAGAGGCTAGTACGCTGGCGTGACTGCAGCGCCATCAACATGCAGCCAAATATTGCAAAACCATTGCTCGGAAACGTAAAAGAAGGACTTTTGAGGCAAACAGCGCCCTCGATTGATCTTTCATCTAGCGATTTTGACTACTACAAAACCCCGCCTTTGCATTATCGAGAAATCAAAAGTGGAATCCCGGACCCTTGCAATCCTCGCGTACGTATACGTAGTCTAGCGGTGTGTGAGTGTACCCTAGAGGTGTGTGAGAGTTCACGGGCGAGCGTCGTCTGTTGGAAAAGAACCCTTTAAGGACATAAGCTTATTTTCGCTTCTGAAGAAATGTACAGTCGTACTGAAGAAATGTAAGTGTTCACATTATTTAACAGAACACATTATGATCACTTACATCGTCTTCTGATGTTTCAACTAATCTCCTACTTTCTCTGAATCTTTGAAGGATTCGTTCGTGCGGCGATGTTACAGTGAATTGTCGAGGATAAGAAAATTGTTTTCTGGCAGGTGTTGTCCCTACAAATAAAAATAAATTAATCAATTTTAATTCTCCAAGAAATTTCAGTTTTCAGCATACAATACCTGTGGGTACATCGTGCTGTACTTCATTGTCGAAGAATTGATCGATATCGCTCATAGCTGCGTGCAATTCTTCAATATTTCTGTGGCAACATTCAGTTGACTCTGTGATTAAATTTTCCGCTTTACTAGATATGTTTTCACACATAGTAATGAGCTCCGTTTCCTCGTCCTTCATCGCACTCGCGTAATTTTCATTTGAGTTGTCGAGTATCTTATTAGCATTCTGTAACACATCACAGTTATAAATGTTTCATCTGAAATATCTGCTTGTTACATTTTTTTTACGAACTTACATCTACTACGATAAAAGCATTATTTTTATCGTCATCCATATTCTGACAGAGTTCCTTCACATTGCATTCTACAAGATTTGTATACTTCTTCAAGATATTAGAAGTTGCATCGACATTAGATTTCAATTCGTGCACCAGATTCTTTCCTTCTATTACAGTTGTGTTTACTATGTTTTCATTCTGTTAACGAAACAAATTACACGTGACCATTCTAAATTTTCTAACATGTAACATATCAAAATCTTTATCGAAGTTACCTTTTCCGTTTCGACGACTACATTGTTCCCAATTTCTTCCAAATGGGTTTGTATATGTTCTTGCAGAGTGTTCCCCAATGTTATATTGCTGTTACAAGTATCCGTCATGTGATCTGTTACTTGGTAACAAATGTCAGAAACGTAATTAGATTTGCTAGTTACCATAGAGAAATGTTCGTTCTCCTTCTGCTTTAGAAGATTGAACTCGGAAGTTACATTCTCCATTATCTGAAAAATAATACATTCTGAGTACATTAGTACATTATTATAAATTTATGTAGCAAAATGGTTGTACCTTCACAAACGAACGTTGTTTCTCCGTAAATTCTTGCCTTTTACAAATTTCATCCACATCTTTCTTAATAACTTCAATATTTCTATGAATACTGTTGCAAGCACTCTTCTCCTCGTCGCAAAGAGAATTTATAATTTCATTTAGCTGAGTTACAATCCCTCTTACATTGTCCAATAAATTCTGTTTAGCTAATTGCAAATTCTCGGTAACTTTAGGTTCGATTTTTCTATTAATTTTTTCGGCCGAATTCAGTAAAAAAGTTCGGAAAACATCATGCTCATTTTCGATCGTGTTTGCTGCGCTCCGCATCTCATCTCTTGTCCAATTCTGATAACTTGAATACTGGAATGTATAAATTATTATCAATAAATATAACGACATATAAACAAGAAAAGATACTATACAACTCATTAATCACATACGGTTTCATTTATCGTTTCCTCTAAACTATTAATCATTGAATCTTTTTTAATTAGGATACTTGAATCAGTAGCTTCGCACTTCATGATGGTTTCAGCATCTGACACAAAATATTGCAAATTTAAATCACTGTTAAAAAAATATTTTCGTCCGATAGATTTATAGTTTTACCGATATTATTTTTCACTGATGTACAAAAACTCTTCAAATTTTCTCCATATTTACAGATATCACTGTGAATGTCTTCGAAACATGCGCGAACACTGTTTCTAAATTGTTCCCCAAGGGTTTCAAATTTCTGTTCTGCATATCTAAAAACATATTGCGAATTTTATGTAAGCAATTTTATGAATATATAGAAAAATTTCAGTGTTTTATTAACTTACTTTTTACGATCAATTTTCTCATGCAGTTTTTGCGAATCTGCGGTCACTGTGTCCGCAACATTCAACAATGATTGAGCTTGAGATAGTAAAGCTTGTTCCGTATTAACATGTTTTTCTAATAAATATTTTTGTTCGTCTCTTTGTTGCATTGTGAGTTTTAATTTCTGATGCGTCGACTTCAAAGCTTCTGCTGTATTCGTTAATATGTTTTGGGTCTTGTGTAATTCTTGCAGTTGCACGATGTTTTGCAGTTTAAGTTTGTTATATATTTCCTGAAAAGGAACAAGGAAGTTGCAATGAACGATGCAAATGAAATATGCATGAAATAATTACCTCTTTGTTTTGCATATCTTTCTCCAAAGCTTTAATGTGATTAATCTTCTCTTGTATATCTTTGTCCTGTTGACTAATCAGTGTTTTCATTTCGTTGTAATTGTCATTCGCGAGATAAACACCGTTTCTCTCGCGTGTAGCTAATAAATCTCGTCGCAATCTTTCAATTTCTATAGTGTATTGCTTGAGAAACTCTTTCTTTGATAGTTTCTGATTTATCTCGGGACGATTAGTAATATTTTTCGCGCGGCGAGCATAATCTAATGTAGATAGAGTTTCCTCGAGATTGATACAAGCTGGAGAAACAGTTGCAATAATTGATGTCTTCGTGCGACCACCTAATGACTCTTGTAACAGTCTTGTGAGCTTGGATTCTCTGTACGAATAATGGATAAAAATGAAATAAAATATTTCTCCTCAGATAAAAAGACAAAATATTTCATTACCTGTAAGGTATGTGTGGTGCTCTTTCAACAAGAGCTGTTATGACTCTACCGAGAGTTAATAACGATTGATTAACATTACCAGCTTCTCTCGCTCTTCTGTCAATGGCCCCAGATCTGCCAACGTTCTCACTACCTGCTAGATCCACCAAATTTAGTTTACCCGTTTTTAAAACTTCTTCGCCGTCCAAGGTGTTCTCTTTCAAGTGTACCGTGACCGAGAATACTGTATGAGATCGACTGTAATCATTTTTAAAATCATTAATTGATATTTAATATATCAATTCATATTGATATCGAATGTATGTAAAATAAAATAGTGACCTGGACTGAGCATTCAACAATGTTGCAGCGACCTGTCTTCTTTCTAATCCCTTCTCAAGAATCTTATAAACTTCGCTCTTATTGTGTACTGTTATTTCTTCCAATCCATGGATTATAACTGCTCCTTTCTTTGATGTGTCTTCATACAACCTAATTAAACACATATTATTCAACCTTTAATATAATGAAACTAAGAAGATCGTATTCCATACACACAGAATTTCGTATTCCATACTTTATTTTGGAATTGTCATCAGTAGCTGACAGAAGATCGAACAAGTCCTCATTGTACAGTTCTAGAAAACTGACTCTAATAGTGAACTCCTGTGCTTCTAGTAATTGTAACTCATCAAACAGGTGGCTTAGAGATCGAGGAATCATGCCAGCAGTTGAATCCTGTACAACGGATTAATTTATATTAACACTATTACAGTATTGACAAGTAAATTTCAGATTTTATGCACTTATCACTGAAATGAGTAGATTAAATTCAAACCAGTGAACTAAAATGTTTAAGAAAATAAATAAATGCATGTGTGGCTCCTATATGTTATAGCAAATGCAGACAATTTTTATTTCGCATAAAGATTCACAGTCTAGTAACGAGCAGTTTCATTTTAATCTTATCGAACGAATAACTTACACTTTGCCAATGTAAAGTTGGATCAGCACTAATTCCTTCCATCGTGAAGGTTTTCCCAGTACCGGTCTGTCCATACGCGAACACTGTACAATTGTATCCAGCCAGAACTTGCTCCAATAACGGACTGACAACAGCATTGTAAACGTCGATCTAACAATCAACAAAGCCTATAGTTAATTTAAGGTAAAGAATTTTGTTTTTAAGAGATACAATTTAGAAGGAATTCAGCTTAAAATGACAAGAACAATAACTGGAAGTTATTCGAAACTTGTTATACCTGTTTCGAAGAAGGACCGAACACATGATCAAATATAAACTTCTTCGTAGTTTTATCCCTCGGAAATTCGTGTACTACCACTTCCCTATTATTTGGAACTTCCACTACAGTTGACGATTTGCCATTCTGCTCGGCCGCATTTATAGGCCTACAAGAAAGTATAGTTGAGACGAAAGTTATTTACAGTCGAGAAGTAAATAGTTTCTTACCTGACGCGGATAAAAACTTGTATATTTTGCAATTGTTCCTTCTTTCCCACCCGTATGCTGTTCATGTTTCCTTTATTTCGACTGCACTGACTTTTCACACATTAATAAAAACCGTATGCATTCACTCTTCGTATCAAAGTTTCGGTCCTTTCCTAAATACGAGACATTCTTCAAACGGAAAACGAATTCAAAATTTATAGTACTCCAAGCGGCCTGCAGAGGCACTGTGTTACATTGATGATTTCCCCCACTCGATTGCTTGAGAAAGTACAATTTTAAAATCTCCCGCTCCGCAGAAGTAAAGCATCAACACATGTTTCACATGTTTCAGCGTCAGCGTTCGTTGTTTCATAAAGTATCTCTACAGTGTACAAATAATATTGTTTATTCTTAATAAATGAAGACAATGAAGTGCAACGGGACAATTATTCGAACAACTAAATTCCATCTTTTGGAAACAATTTACAAACTACATAGTATATAGTCGGAGAATATCGTGAAGCGTTCTTCAGGTAACAAATTTATTTCAGATCGATTTGACAAAGTTGATGTAAATACATTGTATCTACGAATACAATAAGATAACATAATATATTTTAATAAATTTACGACTCTTCTATGATCTTTCCGTCCGTTTTACCATTAAAACCTATTGCTATCGTCATAGTAACGTTCTTGTTTATGATTGCTATGCTTTTTACTTGACTACGTTCTACTTTAACGACTTGAGACGATTTTTATATAAAGGTAATGTTGATAATATATAATTTACAATTTCTCGCAAAAAGTATTGCATATCGGAATTTTACATGAGATGTGAAACTTTTTATTGATTTTGATCCATGAGGCTACACATAAATAATATTCTATAGCAAAATATTTTTTAATAAATCTAAGACGAACAAAGTTACCATTGTAATTATTTTATCAAATATTCAAACGTAATAAAGTTTAAAAAAAAATGTATAAAAGATTACTGTACAACTTGCTGTACAACAAAGTGAATATAATTATTGCATTTACGTCTTACATATGCTTGTAGAACAATGAAGAGAAAGAAATATGGAAATGATTTTACACAAGTACCATGGGTGCCAGCTGTCAAATCAGTCGAATCTATAGATTGGTTGTCGTGTCGGCAGACCGAAGGAAAGCAGACGTTACCGGGTCATTCTTGGACAAAAATCACATCGAAGAAACATTTAAATAGGTATATCAAATTATCAGAAGATTTCGGAAGCATATTTACATCGACGGTGTACCAGCTTTATAAACAAAGGTTACTGAAAGAAAAAGAAAGTTATACAGTAGGTCCTCAGGTTATTGAACAAAAGCTTGCGTATCCTCCCTTGGAGTTTGAGAGGAAGTATAAAGGTGAGACGCAACAGGGACCTGTAAACGAATATGTGCATCTTCTACCAAATAATATTGTTAGTTTGAAAGATCTAGCTGATGGTACTTGGCTACAATCGAGAATCTTTAAAAGAGTTGGGAAGATTAAGAAGTTCAAAGATGCCAAGCAAGATGTTTCGTCGGAAATGGAGGTAAAATCCTCTTTATTTATGTATATAAGTACAATTTACAAAATGTTTCGTTTAAAAAAATTAGCAAAATCGAAGAATAACGGAGAGTAATGGGACAAAACTATACAATTCGATCACTGACCACTTTTCGTCATAATTATTTTATAAATTGCGCACAAAGTGGAATAACAAATCTGAAAGAAAAAGTATAAGTAAAAGCGACAGGTTAGGTGATTAAATCAATGGTACTGTAAGGGACCTAACTTACCGACTATACTTGATGGTGCATCGCACTATACTATACTATGTATACTATACTATACACATGCATTGTATATGTTTATAAAGGCTATTAAAAACATTTATGCTTATATTGGTACAGTTATATTATCGCAATTATACGACTAATTATCAATGATGTAAAATACTGCAGATGATATGGAACTTATACTCAACATGTTATGTAATGAGTACAATGAATTTTCTTTGAATTTTGTTACTAATATGTTACTATTATACTACTATTGTTTACATAAACATACATATGTGATGTATAAAGTTTATATAAGCCAGACAAAAACTAATAGCATATTTGGCTGTAAAAAAATTGGTTTTATTCATAAATAACAAAAATAATTCCTCCCCGGCGGGGAATCGAACCCCGGTCTCCCGCGTGACAGGCGGGGATACTGACCACTATACTACCGAGGATGACTTGTTTCACACATCCACCTTAGAGGTAGATCAATAGCATCATTTAAACTCATATGTAATACCTGGTTTGATAGATAAGGGTCTTCCCTACCAAGAGCAATTGGAAAAACCAGTGCTGGGAAACATGAATCTGTTTATTGTAGCTACATAACACTCCATACTTGTTATTTTATATGATTCTAAACATTAAATAAAACTCCAATTATGTTTAAAATATTCTGTTTTACTATCATGTTGACTGCCATGGTGGTCACTGCTGACCAAAAACGATTGTCATAAAATTAGTAGCACTGAATATCAATTTATTTGTTCCACAATGATACAAATTACAGTATAGGGAACAGACTTTATTATTAAATAACTAGTAATAATTATATTAATAAATTATAGGACTTCCAGTACTACGAGGCTGAAATGCCAAGGTCAATAGAGGAACAAAGGGATAGTTTATTAAGAGAAATTAACGAGCAACAGACCAGATACGCCGAAATAGAGGATAGCGAAATAATTTGTCTGAGTAGTCGCGAAACTGTGACCATAGAATTAGACACTTATGATTATAATAATCTTGAGGAAGCAAAGAAGTACATTACTGGCAAATTGCGGGAACGAGACGAGTAAGAGCACCTAAATTATTTTTAATCCTACATGTGTTGATACTATTTTATTAATAAAGTCTTCTTTAGCTTCGACGAATTGCTAGAAGGATTGAAGCTAGAAATTATTGAAAGTTACAAACAACGTCTTCAATATACTATTCTCGACTGTATCATCTTGGATATCAATGAAAGAAGAAGACTACGCATAGAAACATTACCTGTTGAGTATCAACTTCTCACTATAAGAGCACCAGTTCCTTGGCATCAGCCTAAACTGATTGCCGAACATTATATGCAGTACAATTTGTTTATTGGAAATGAAATACTCAGAGATATTCAAGATCTTTACTTCTCCAAGTAAGATAGGTATTTTATAGTTATTGTTCTGCGAAATAGTTTTCTTATTTTATATCTCATTGGTTTCTAATTTGTCAGGTATCAAGACATGATGCTACTGAGAATTCAAGATTTAGGAGACCTCCCTATCTCAGCTTTCGAAATAGAGTCCAGAGTGAACACATTGTGCGAGGAAACGAGGAATAAACTTATGAATGAATGGTTGGCTGATGTTGCTGAAATTTTCCTGGAAAAGAAACATATTTGGTCTTGCCTAATTGAGGAGCACCATAACGCCTCCACCATGTTGTTAAAAAATTATTTCCACAGTGTGAACACTCTTCTGTCTAAACAGCTACGAATGATAGTAATGAAAACACTGGAACATATTAGAGACTTTTTTATAGAGTACAGAAATGGAAATTATTTCGAGGGTGACTATGAAGACCTGATGTTTTACAAGTAGGAGAATTCTTATCTTCAAGGATTGGCCCTGCATGTTCTCCAAATAATATTTATCATAGGCGTATTTCAGACCTCCCTTTATAACTATAATAATTGAACCAGAACTTGGCACTCCTTATTTGCGTTGTAAACCAAGCATCATAGAAGTACGAACAATGATGTCACAGTGCATTGATAATATCATCAAGATTGCAACATTTATCCCAAGGATCGAAACTATTTTATTCCCTGAACTAAAATGTCAGGATTATCTGTTCTGTGTATCGCAACACGAAGAAGAGGTGAAAACAATAGTACATATATATTGTTTACTGGAAATGATAACTTCGATGGCTACAATTATTGTTTACAGGTCTTGCAAATAATTAACGATATACTGGACGTTGTCAGCGTACACACTACGGGCCCAGGAATTTATCTGAACTACTACAACGATTTGCTGTATCTGTTAGACGGGCAAGCTAAACAAAATTTAGATAAATTCTTCCGGATCGAACCGTTTCCGTTCCTGCGCGAATTTGAGCACCGGATAAGAGATTATGATAATCTGCGAAAAGAGATCACTCTATTTCGTTCTAAGGTAAGATGTGTCGAATCAGAACAGTGTTCTGTAGAGCAATCTGAGCTAGAGCAGTGTCCCACAGGGCAATCTGAGTCAGTCATGTCCTTGTGGACATCATCTTACACACTGTATTTTTCAGGTTCCCTTGAATATGATCGAGATCGACTGCTCCTTAGTCAACGAGACCCTAAGAAAAGTCCTCCACGACCTCCGTAGTCAGATCTGCGATTACTTCGCCGACGAACTCCGTGCCAACAATCGCGACCTCTGCTCCAACTTCGACACGATAGCAGAAACCATCTCAAAAATGCCTGAGAGAACTCGAGACGTAGTCGAACTGTACAGCTATTTATGCGAGAGTCGAGACTCGACCATGTTCAACTTGAAAAGACAACTGGCTCGCTCCATCGAGCTGCTGTTATTTTTATTCGACTATCAGCCTCCAACGACGGAAGATATCAACCTAAGTTCACGCGCCATCACGTGGCCAAAAGAAATGGACACTGTGATGGAACTAGCGAATGCCAGGCTGAACATGAGGAAGGAGTTCCTGGAGGAAGTGTTGCGCATAAGAAAGGAGACTTTCGAGCACACGATCAGAAGCATGGAGCTGGGGATTGACCAGTTCAAACGGAAGGATCCTCCGTTATTGACTATATCCGAAATGGAAGACGCTGTTAAGGAGGTGGAACACCTCTCTGCCGGAATGGACGCGATAAAGAATGAAGCTGAGGAGATCAACGAAGAAGAATCTCTGTTGGATATAGAGTTGACCCCGTATTTAACATTACCGGGGATGGCGAGCATCGTGAACACATTGGACACAGTCTGGCACACTGCGTTGAGCTTCCACGTTAATTATGATAAGTGGTACTACGGTCCCTTTGCGGATCTAGACGCTGACGAGATCAGCGAGACCACGGAGAGCATCTGGCGAACGTTGTATAGACTGGCCCGTGTCTTAACGGACATTCCTGGTGCTAGAAGAATCGTGGAGACCGTTCGTGGGAAGGTGGAGAAGTTTAAACAACTGATCCCTGTTTTGCAAATTATCTGCACTCCAGGCTTGGAGGCGCGTCACTGGAATCAGATTAGCAATATAGCGAATGCGGAGATCGTGCCAACGGAAACCAGCTGCTTGTCAGATATGATAGACTTTGGGCTACTAGTTCACATAAGCAAGCTAGAGGAGGTCGCATCTGCTGCAGTGAAGGAGCATGGGCTGCAGCAGAACCTGCAGAAGATGAAGGCCGAGTGGAGCAACATATTCTTCGACCTGACCCCGTACCGTGAGACAGGTCAAAGTTGAGCATTAACAGACTATAACTTAGGAATACAACATTTTCTTTTTATTTAGACCCACATTGACGAAGTTTGGCACTTTAAACCTGAGACACCCTTTATAGGTTCATTTTCGTCTGCAGCTTTAGTTATAAGTAGACTGCGGATTTTTATGCAATTACCCAGACAGCACAGCCTGCCCGAGCCCACCGCCGGCCCAAACCTCCCGAGGCCCGTGACCTACAGGTTACTACCTAACACAATGCTTGGATCGGCTCGAGGCTGATTCCGTTGGATCCGTGCCTGCTTCTTATGCGCGCAATGGCCCGGAAATAGCCAGGCATGGGCTCGAGCCCACAGCCTGCCGGCCGTGCCAGATTTCAGCCAGATTTCAGCCAGAGTCTAATGTGGCCAATCAGTGCTTCGATTGAGCCCAACTTTTCTCGCGCATGCGCGTCACAGTGCGGGTCGCATGGAAATGAGGATTGCAAGGGTGCGGGATTCGCGTTCTCATTTCTTAATAATACAAAAATTTGATTTTTCAGTAGTCAATAACGCTAGATAAAAGATCAATCTAGGCCGTGATCGCCCTCGAAAGTCCTATTTTTACATTTACGAGTCGTAATTTGCATCATACGGAAGCATACAACTGCGCATGTAGCTATTTTCATAACATATATAATGCAAATTACGCCTCGTATAGGAAAAAAAAAGACTTTTGAGGGTGTTTACTGCCTAGATTGATCTTTTATCTGGCGTTTTTGACTACTGAAAAACCCCTTGTTTGTATTATCACGAAATGAGAACGCAAATGCCGCACCCTTGCAATCTTGTAAATGGGCTAAAATCTAGCTGAAATCTGGCACGGCCGGCAGGCTGTGGGCTCGAGCCCATGCCTGGCTATTTCCGGGCCATGGCGCGCATAAAAAGCAGGCTGAAATCGAGCCGGTGTGCTGTCTGGGTATGGCTTTGAAAGTTTGCAAAAAATGCTAGGATATTATATATGACAGAATTTAGTACAATTTTAAATTATTTCAAATCTAAAGAGGTTGCTACCAGGGAAAATAAGATTCTATTCTATTTCACTTTCTTAAAATTTGACCGAGGTTTCTAAATACATTCTTATTTGATTGAATATTTATTTGATAGTGATAGACGAATTAAATTTGATTCGTCACTCTTATTTATTATCTGTTATCCGAATAAAAGTTTGCCCAATACTGAAACAGGTGTGGACATTCTGACATCCGTGGACGACATCCAAATGCAGCTGGACGATCACATCCTCAAAGCGCAGACGATGCGCAGCTCTCCTTTCGTCAAAGCGTTTGAACAAGAGATGCAAGAGTGGGAGGACAAGCTGCTTCTTATGCAGGATATCATCGACCAGTGGTTGATGTGCCAGGCAACCTGGATGTACCTGGAGCCGATCTTCAGCAGCGAGGACATCATGCGGCAGATGCCTACCGAGGCGAAGAATTTCCGGCGGATGGACAAGATCTGGCGCACGATCATGAAGTACGTAGTCAGTAACAGACGGGTATTGGACGCGACAGACATGCCGAAGATGCTGAACGAGTTCAAGCTGTGCAACCAGTTGCTCGACGAGATACAGAAGGGCCTGAACGATTACCTCGAGAAGAAGCGTCTGTTTTTCCCGAGGTTCTTCTTCCTGTCCAACGATGAGCTGCTGGAAATACTGTCTGAGACTAAAGACCCTCAACGAGTCCAGCCACACCTAAAGAAGTGCTTCGAAGGCATCAGCAAGCTGCGGTTCACTGCAGAAGAGGAGATCATTGGGATGTTGTCGGATCAAGAGGAATACGTCCCATTCAGTGGGAAGATATACCCTGCGGACGCAAAGGGCATGGTTGAAAAGTGGCTTAGCCAAGTGGAGAAGCTTATGGTAACCTCTCTCCGTGACATTGCTGAAGAGAGTGTGATAGCATACTTCACTACCCCCAGGGACGAGTGGATATTCTCCTGGCCAGGTCAGATCGTGATCTGTGCTAGCCAGGTGCACTGGACCAGCGAGGTTTGCGAGTCCTTTGAAACTCGCAGCATAGCGAGGTATTTAATGAAGTGCAACTATCAAATTGAAGAGGCTGTTGCCTTGGTCAGGGGAAAATTAGATTCTGGAGCTAGGATAACGATGAACGCGTTAATCGTGATAGACGTCCATGCACGAGACGTAGTCAAGTTGCTTGTTCAGAATCAGGTGCAGGACGTGATGGACTTCGATTGGATATCGCAGTTGAGGTACTACTGGCTGGGTAACACCATCACTGTCGCGATGATCACCACCAGTATATTGTATGCCTTTGAGTATCTAGGTAACACGGCCAGATTGGTAATCACACCTTTGACTGACAGGTGTTATAGAACTCTGATGGGAGCTTTGAAATTGAATTTTGGTGGCTCTCCGGAGGGGCCTGCTGGGACTGGTAAAACAGAGACAGCCAAGGACCTGGCGAAAGCTGTTGCCAAACAGTGCGTCGTGTTCAATTGCTCTGATGGCCTTGATTATAAAGCGATGGGAAAGTTCTTCAAGGGACTCGCTCAGTCTGGAGCCTGGGCCTGCTTCGACGAGTTCAATAGAATCGAGTTAGAAGTGCTTTCAGTGATAGCACAGCAAATCCTGTCCATACAAATGGCCATCAGCATGAAGTTGGAGACATTCATGTTCGAGGGGACGGAGCTGAAGCTGAATCCCACGTGTTACATCATAATTACAATGAATCCTGGCTATGCTGGTCGCCAGGAGCTTCCAGATAATCTAAAAGTGCTGTTTCGCTCTGTGGCCATGATGGTACCTGACTACGCTATGATCGGAGAGATTACTTTATACTCCTTTGGCTTCATAGATGCCAAGAACTTAGCAGAGAAGATCGTTCACACGTACAAACTGTGCTCTGAGCAGCTCAGCTCACAGAATCACTATGACTACGGCATGCGAGCTGTGAAGACTGTTCTCATTGCTGCTGGGAACCTGAAACTGAAGTATCCAATGGAGAACGAGTCCATGTTGGTTCTCAGAGCTATCATTGACGTAAATCTTCCAAAATTCTTGGCCCAGGATGTTCCTCTGTTCAATGGTATCTATACAGATTTGTTCCCTGGCATTGAACTACCTCAACCTGATCGAGACGAATTGATCGATTTGCTGAAAGTGATCTTGGGAAAGAGAAATCTGCAAGCTACACCCTGGTACATGGAGAAGATAGTACAGATTTATGAGATGATTCTAGTGCGTCATGGATTAATGATTGTTGGACACACGCTTAGCGGGAAAACAATGGCGTACCAATGTCTAGCAGAGGCCTTAGGCGAGTTGGCAGGTAAAAGACGGGCTACCATGAGGGAGTACCAAACTGTTTACAAGATCATCAACCCGAAGGCTATCACTCTGGAACAGTTGTACGGCAGCTTTGATCCAGTGTCTCATGAGTGGAGCGATGGTGTTCTAGCGAATATGTTCAGAGAGTTTGCACAGTCTTATTCTGTGGACCGCAAATGGATAGTGTTCGATGGCCCTGTGGATGCCATCTGGATAGAAAGCATGAACACAGTGCTCGATGATAATAAGAAGCTTTGTCTAATGTCTGGGGAGATCATAACCATGTCGAATAAGATGAATATGATGTTTGAACCTGAAGACCTAGAGCATGCGTCACCAGCTACTGTCAGCAGATGTGGAATGATCTATATGGAGCCTTCTCAGCTAGGTTGGAACGCATTGTTCGAGTCGTATAAGAAGTATCTTAAAGAGAAGCTGTTACTTGAGCAGTTCGAACTTGTCGTGGAGTTGGTTGACTGGTTAACAGTACCGATTTTCAACTTTATAAGCCGATATTGTAAGACGTTTATACCAGTATCGGAGCTTCATATGTTCTTGGTAAGTGTTATAGCTGTTAGACAGTAGATAGCTGATAGCATAGTTTCGTGAAAGTAATACTTGAACTTTCAGTCTTTCACAAGACTTCTCACTGCGATGTTGGATGAGGAGACACAGGTTAGCACAGTCTGGTTGCAATGTATATTGTTGTTCAGCATGATTTGGGGCATGTGTTCAGTGTTGATCAGCGACAGCAGAAAATCTTTTGATGTTTATATAAGAAAAGTGTTGTTGGGTAATGATGAAGAGTGTCCCAGACCAAAATCATTTAAGTTGTCGAAGCAGCAACTATTTCCTGATAAGGGTACAGTGTACGAGTGGATATATGACAAGAGAAATAATGGTAGTTGGATATCTTGGACGGACACAACCTTAATGGTACATGCGCTTACACATATTAAAATAAAATCATTGTTTCATGACCTCCAGTTTTGTATTCCAGACTTCGCTACTCCCTGAGTCAAAATCCAATCAACTAATCGTGCCGACCTCCGAGGTAGTGATCCAGAATTTCTTCCTAACAAACTTACTATATAGATCAATACCTCTTCTGTTCGTTGGGCCAACCGGTACCGGCAAGTCGGTAGTCATCTTGGACTACTTAGTGTCCTTGAACCGAGACAAATACCTAGAAAACGTGATAAATTTCAGCGCGTGCACCACAGCCTATCAAACGCAAGAAATGGTGATGTCGAAGCTAGACCGTAGAAGAAAGGGTGTCTACGGTCCACAAATGGGAAAGAAATGTATTCTGTTTGTGGACGACTTGAGCGTGCCACAGAAAGAAGTCTATGGTGCTCAGCCACCCGTCGAATTAATCCGTCAGTGGGTAGATCATGGGCATTGGTTCGACGTGAAGGATACAACGATGTTATACTTGGTGGACATGTTTCTGATCATTGCAATGCTGCCACCGGGTGGTAGCTCGAACGTGGTGACCTCTAGATTAACTCGCCACACGCACATAATCGGCATCGACGTGTTCGAGGAGGCAACGATGTCTAAAATCTTCTCCACGATCCTGGACACTCATTTTTCAAAGGGGTTCCCTCAGGAAGTCGCAAGATTAGGGAAGATGGTAGTCAGTGCCACCACTGACATATATTTCGCAGCGATCCAGAAGTTCTTGCCTACTCCAACTAAGAGCCACTATACATTCAACCTGCGAGATTTCAGCAGAGTCATCAAGGGCATCCTCCTGGTCCCAGCCTCCAGATTGCAGGACCCTGACAAATTGATCAGATTATGGATCCACGAAGTATATCGGGTGTTCAATGATAGACTAGTAGATGATAACGACCAGCAGATTCTGTTCCAAATGGTTCAGTACACCTGCTACGATCAGCTGCGTCAACCACTGGAAAAGGTGTTATCTCGGTTTCTGCAAGAGGGCGAGAAGGGGATTCAAGCTGCGCACATTCGGGACCTCTTCTTCGGCAACTATATCGAGCCCGACGCCGATCCCAAGGTGTACGACGAAGTAGTGGACCTGGAGGACCTGCAAAGCAAGATGGACTACTATCTGATGGAGTACAATATGCTCTCGAAGACTCAAATGCCCCTGGTTTTGTTTAGGTACGCGATAGATCACATCTCGCGCGTCTCACGGATACTTCTTCAAGAAAACGGTCATGCTCTTCTGGTAGGAATTGGCGGATCTGGCAGAAGCTCTTGCGCTAAACTGGCAACTAGTATGTGCGAGTATGTGATACATCAAATAGAGATGACCAGGACGTACGGATTCACGGAGTGGCGGGAGGACATGAAGAACCTGCTGCTGCGCGTCGGCTGTGACGGGAAGTCCACTAGTTTCCTTTTCGGGGATCATCAAATCAAGACCGAGACTTTTGTGGAGGACATAAACATGATCCTGAACACTGCAGACATACCAAATTTGTACAACACTGAGGAGAAGGCTGAGATCATGGACAAGATGTCGAATTTATCTCGCGATACTGGTGGGAAAAAGGGAGAGACTACACCGATGACTTTGTACGCTTTGTTCCTGGAGAGGGTTGTGAAGAATCTTCACCTGATCCTGACCATGTCGCCGATCGGAAACGCGTTCAGGAACCGCCTCAGAATGTTCCCATCATTGATCAACTGCTGCACTATCGACTGGTACACTATTTGGCCGGAAGACGCTTTAGAGAAGGTGGCAAGGATGTCCTTGCAGAACCTGCAGATCACCGACGAACTGCGGGAGAAGTGTGTACACATTTCTAAAGAGTTTCACACGAGCATTACTCACGCCAGCGAGGACTATTTTAAAACGCAAGGTAGGAGATACTATATATACAGATTGTAGCATGTAACTGGAACCACTTCGATTCTTCTTCTTTCTTGATTTATCTTTATTAGTTTATTTCCTATTTCAATTTATTTATTTGAGTTCAAATTTCTTCATCTTTCACTTTCTCCTCTGTGTGTTCTACCCTTAGGTAGGAGATATTATACCACTCCCACGAGCTTCCTGCAGCTGATTAAGCTTCTGAGCA
Source organism: Lasioglossum pauxillum (assembly GCA_933228785.1). NCBI lineage: Eukaryota > Metazoa > Arthropoda > Insecta > Hymenoptera > Halictidae > Lasioglossum > Lasioglossum pauxillum. The sequence continues at coordinate 10,608,893 of OW121699.1, forward strand.
AGCTGTACGATCAGAAGACTCAATCGATAGTGTTGCAGCAGAACCGCTATGTGACTGGTTTAGAGAAGCTGGATTTCGCAGCCGGCGAGATCGCGGTAATGAAGGAGGAGCTGCAGGAGCTGCAGCCTAAGCTAATGAAGCAGTCCGAGTTGAGCAACAAGCTTATGATCACGATAGAACAGGACACGATCAACATAGAGGCAAGGAAGGAGGTGGTGGCTGCCGAAGAAGCGTTAGCAAATGAAGCAGCTGCGGCGTCTCAGGCAATCAAGGACGACTGCGAGAGCGACCTCGCTGAAGCCACTCCTGCTCTAGAAGCTGCGCTGGCTGCCTTGGATACCCTAAAACCCGCGGATATAACCATCGTTCGATCTATGAAGAGTCCACCAGCGGGTGTGAGATTGGTAATGGAAGCTGTCTGCGTATTAAAAGGCGTGAAGCCCGAGAAGGTGACAGACCCAGCGACAGGTCAAACGGTGGAGGACTTCTGGCCAGCCTCCATAAAGGTCCTCGGTGACATGAAGTTCCTCGAGAGCCTGAGGAACTTTGACAAGGACAACGTGCCGCCGGCGTACATGAAGAAGATCCGCGATAAGTTCATTAACGACAGGAGCTTTCAACCAGAAGCCGTTAAGAAGGTCTCAACCGCTTGCGAAGGTCTTTGCAAATGGGTGAGAGCCATGGAGGTCTATGACAGGGTGATCAAGGTGGTGAAGCCAAAGCAGGAGATGCTAGCGGAAGCTGAAGCTGCTCTGGCCTTGCAAATGGAGGCTTTGAATGCGAAAAGAGCGCTCCTTCAGGATGTCAGCCAGAAACTGCAGGCTTTGAACGACGAATTCGCCGAATGCATGCGCGAGAAGAAGAAGTTGGAGGATCAGATCAACTACAGCATGCAGAAGCTGGGCAGAGCTGAGAAGCTGCTGGGCGGTTTGAGCGGAGAGAAGAATAGGTGGAATGAAACTGCGATTGCGTTAGGCGAGAGCCTTCATAACGTCATAGGCGACGTACTGCTCTGTTCCGGAGTGATAGCTTACCTAGGTGCCTTCACGATCGACTACAGGACTAGCCTGATTGCTCAGTGGTACTCGTCCTGCCAGAAAATTAAGATCCCCTGTGGCGCGAAGTTCAGTTTGGTCGATGTTCTTGGTAAGCAGGTAGAGATCAGAGCGTGGACTATCTTTGGCCTACCTGCGGACAACTATTCCGTCGAAAATGGCATAATCGTGAAGAACGCTGACCGCTGGCCGCTCATGATTGACCCTCAGAATCAGGCGAATAAATGGGTGAAGAACATGGAGAAGGAGAACAAATTGGTCGTCATCAAACTCTCTGACCCGAATTACGTGAAGATAGTCGAAACTTGTATACAACTTGGAACACCCATTCTGTTGGAGAACATTCTAGAGGAGATCGATGCTATACTCGAGCCGGTGCTGTTGAAGAACATCTACAAGGAGCGTGGTGTGCTGTACATGAAGTTCGGCGAGAATGTCATCGAGTACAACACCGATTTCCGGTTCTATATTACGACGTGTCTGAGGAATCCTCATTATCTGCCGGAAGTGGTCGTCAAGGTGACCTTGTTGAACTTCATGATCACTCCGCAGGGTTTGCAGGATCAGTTGTTGGGTATTGTTGTTGCTAAAGACCTGCCTATTCTTGAAGAGCGTAAAAATCAGATGATAGTGGAGGGTGCTAACAACAGGAAGATCCTCGAGGAGATAGAGAACAAAATCTTGGAGGTGTTGTCTTTGTCGGAGGGCAATATATTAGAGGATGAAACCGCTATCACGATACTGTCCTCTTCAAAAGTATTGTCCGAGGATATCCAAGCGAAGCAGAAGATAGCTGCGAAAACAGCCATAGAGATTGACGACGCTCGCAACCGGTATAAACCGGTTTCAGAACACGGTTCCGTCCTCTTCTTCTGCATCTCGGAGCTGACGAATATAGACCCTATGTACCAGTACTCCTTGGTGTGGTTCATCCATTTGTATGTCATGGCAATAGCCCACAGTGAGCAGACCAAAAACCTGGAGGTCCGGATAAAGAGCATGAACCAGTACTTCACTGCGAGCATCTACAGGAATGTGTGCAGGTCAGAATTGGGCAAAGGATATTTCGAATAACGATTGAATTCAGTAGGATAAAATACAATTCCAGTTAATAAATAATAGTTTTAGTTTATTTTATAAAATCGAAATGTTAATACAGTATATTGCTACCATTTTTCATAACAACTACAAATTCAATCGAAATCAATCATTTTAGTGGAATTATGGAAATTTAAAATAATTCTCAACTCTGATGCAGGTCTCTATTCGAGAAAGACAAGCTGATATTCTCCTTCGTCTTGTGCATTGGCCTGATGCGCGCCGCTGGACAGTTGGAAGAAAATCTTTGGACGTTCTTGCTGACTGGTGGAGTAGCTTTAGACAATCCTTTTCCTAATCCTGATCCATCTTGGTTGACCGATAGGTCCTGGTCCGAAGTGGTCAGAGCTACGGATCTGCAAGGACTTGGAAACCTGAAAGAGTCCTTCCAGAAGGACGCACGTCAGTGGAAGGCCTTCTACGATCTGCCCAATCCTCAGGAAAATCCTTTTCCTCCTCCGTTTGACAAAGTGACCGAGAGCTTGACGAAACTGGTGATCCTCAGGTGTATAAGGCCGGATAAAATCGTGGCGGCCGTGAGGATCTTCATCATACACCATATGGGACAATACTTTGTTGAACCTCCTCCATTTAACCTTCAAGCGTCATACAACGACTCCAGCAACGTGACTCCACTTCTTTTCATTTTATCCCCCGGATCTGATCCAATGGCTGGGCTGATCAGGTTTGCAGAGAACTATGGGATATCGAAGAAGAATCTCATGACCATATCTCTGGGCCAAGGTCAGGGCCCCATAGCCGCGAACATGATCAACGTGGGTATTACAACTGGAGAATGGGTGGTGCTACAGAATTGTCACTTGGCGGTCTCGTGGATGAACGAGCTTGATAGGATCTGTAGTGAAATCATCACCCCTGAAAATACGAATTTGAAATTTAGATTATGGTTGACTAGTTATCCGTCGAAGGATTTCCCTATTTCTATTCTGCAGAACGGCGTGAAGATGACCAACGAACCCCCGAAAGGGTTGAAGAATAATTTACTCAGAAGTTACTTGAATGATCCTATATCGGACCCTAAGTTTTATGCTAGTTGCAGAAGGATAGTAGAGTGGAGGCATCTGCTATTTGCTTTGTGCTTTTTCCATGCTGTCGTCCAAGAGAGACGTAATTTTGGACCTTTGGGTTGGAATATTCCATACGAGTTCAATGAATCGGATCTGCGGATTAGTATTTTACAATTGCAGGTGAACTACCCAAGAATCCATCTTGTCCTTAGCGTTCTTAGTCTGAACGTGTTAACCAGGCTTTTAATGAATCATTGAATTCTTACAGCTTTTCCTGAATGACTATGACAAGGTGCCTTTTGCTGCGCTTCTCTATCTAACAGGCGAATGCAATTATGGTGGACGCGTTACAGATGATAAGGATAGACGTCTGCTGATCTCTATACTTGAAGGATTCTACAATCCCTCAGTTATCACTCAACAAGAGTAAGTATATTGCACATTTATAGATACTTACGTATCTACAAAATATTTGTGTCAAGTTGGTTGGTGTTTCTTGTCAGCAAGAATAAATAAATAGAAGACAATAGAGTCAATACAGAAGCTAACTAGTTACTATCTTTTGCAGGTACTGTTTCTCAAAAAGCTGTATGTACCGCATGCCTGTTAACACTGATCAGCAGGGTTGCATAGCATACATCAGAAGTCTACCAATTAATCAGCAGCCTGAGGTCTACGGTCTACACGAGAACGCGGATATAACAAAGGACAATCAAGAATCCATGCAGCTTCTAGATGGAGCTTTGCTGACACAGCCGCAGATCAGTGGAGTTGGGGTCGAGCGAGACGTGGACGCCATGGTCTTCAGCTTGTGTGACGACATACAGTCCAAAATAAGACCTCCTTTCGACGTTATAGAAGTGGCTAAAAAATATCCCGTGCTTTATATGAACAGCATGAACACGGTTCTCCGTCAGGAGCTGATCAGATTCAACGATCTCCTGGACGTGCTTAGAAACACTCTGGTGAACGTGCAAAAAGCCATCAAGGGCTTGGTTCTAATGTCAGCGGAACTGGAAGAAGTCTTCACGAGCATGAGCATCGGCAAAGTGCCAGCAGCTTGGAACAAGAAGTCCTATCCATCCCTAAAACCACTTGGAAGCTATATTAATGATTTGATAGAGAGATTAGAGTTCTTTCAAAATTGGATCGATCACGATTCACCAACTGTGTTCTGGATATCCGGCTTCTTTTTCACTCAGTCGTTCCTCACGGGTGTCTTGCAGAACTTTGCTCGGAAAAACAGAATTCCAATTGACAGACTGGACTTTGAGTTTGATGTGACTAAGTTCGAGACGAATGTAAAGTCTACACCATCTTACGGTGTATACATAAAGGTGTGTGATATAAAAACAAAATAGATATCATTCTATTTCAAAGATTGACGATTATCTATATTTCAAAATCAGTATTACTATTTCCTCTCTCATTTTTTCTATTATTTATTATTTCCAAGAAAAACGTAATTTTTTAAACTTTCTTTTAGGGCTTGTTTCTAGAAGGCGCTCGGTGGAACAGAGAAATCGGAGCCATAGATGAATCGAAGCCGAAAATCATGTTTGATGTTCTACCAGTAATATGGCTACAACCCGGTAGAAAAGCCGATTTTGTTCCTAAACCTGTGTACCACTGTCCAGTGTACAAGACGAGCGAAAGACGAGGCGTTTTAGCTACCACTGGCCATTCGTCCAACTTTGTTTTATACATTTTGCTGTTGACACACGTCAGTGAATCTCACTGGATTAGAAGAGGAACAGCATCTTTGTGCCAACTTGACGACTGATGGTTCTGCATTTATTTTTGAAATCGAGGAGGGACAAATTTAACTTCATCCACACCGACAACAAAATTTGAGGTCTGTATTATTTATTCGCACTTCAATCTTACAGTGAACAACATCGTGTAGTTAAATATTGTTTCAGTAATTTCAAAATAAATTGGAAAATGTCTTAGAACACGCTATGGTGACGTGTCACTTTCTTTGAATATTGTTCATACATATAAGTTAACAATAAGTTTATGGAAAGCGTTTTAATATTTTTGATTTACGATTATTGAGATGGTGAAGGTGTGTCCATGAGGAATTATTCAACAAATTTATTTCTTTAAATAAGAATTTAAAATCTATGCAAGAAACAATGTAGTTAAAGTTTGTTTAATAATATGATCAGTTTTGCAACTTTCACACCGCTCTGTATGTGCTAAAGCTTGCAGCAGCACTTTGTTCTCAGTAGAAAAGTGGTCTTTAGTAGTCGTTTAATTCCACTTATCCAATTGTAGTTGAATATGTACAATTTGCTCTTCCTGTCTGATATATTTGAGATATAAATTTTATTTTAGGCCAGTTGGGTGGGATAACGTACAACTCGAAACATGTGCATATGAAAAAATTATTTATTTAATGGAATTTCCATAAGAATAGACGATCAATGTCATTGCATCAATTGTCTTAATATTGTCGTAATAATATCGATATTTTTGTTTTCGTTTTTGTACAGTTAAATATATGTACAATACAGACTTATGACAATATATTATGATTTGTTCAACAGCTGATTTCGAGATGTTCATTCACGTATAACAAAATTTCAAGTAATGCGAATATAATTAACAATTTTCGATAACATTTTTCAAGATAGAGATATGAGACGACAAGATTGAATTTCTCGTGTTAAATTACATTTTCATTCATTTTCCACAGTCCATCCAGGTTCGTTGACTATCTTCCACACGATTGTAATAATACTGATTGTTGCCTTGAGACTTTGTTATGTTGTGAACAATTTTAATCGAAGGAAATTCAAAAAAAATATATTTAGATACTTTCGAATAGTTAGCTTAAACATTTTTACAGAAAATTAAGTCAGCTCCTAGATGGCATACAGAAATCACAAATTTCGTACTTACCCTAAGCAATATTAAATAACGGATCGTTTCTATACTATTGAAAATTCGAGGTATATACATCGCTCTTTATAATGATACAAATATGTAACAATTCATTGTTTTGATAGTTACCCTATATGAAGAAATGCTGAAAGTCCATTCAACGAGTTAGATCAGCATACGTAAACCGAACAACAGTAACAATTGTTTACAGACTCTACTCGTTAAACGGACTGTACATGTTTCATCTTGGTCGCTGTACAGTTGCATATTAATTATAAAATCAATCATTTACATTATTTTCATATATAAAAAATCTCATGTAACAACATGATCTCATCCCACGATTACCAACCCAATCTTAACATATATTTAACATACTGAACAATCTCCTTTTCTTCATTCAAATCTCCGCGAAGACATAGTTTCTTAAGTATAGTCTTCCCTCCGTAACATCGCTCTCTATCCCTACCACGTGAACCAACAGTGGGAGGAGCAGCGAGTCGACAGCCAATGAGAGCGAAGACAAAATAGCTTCCACTGCTCTCAAACGTCTCGCGTGACGTTACGGAAAAAGAACTGTATTATGGACAGAGTTGGGCGAAAGTTAATCGCGAATATAAAATAATATTTAATTTGTTATTCAAGTAATGTCCAACTCTAGTTATGGAATATACGAGTCAATGCCATGCCCTGGCCGTGCTCTAATATAAATCTGTTCATATAACAAACATATGTACAATAATAACAGTTCTGATATTTAAAATATGTCGACAACCTCTCCAATATAAAACAAACTACATATACTATTGAGCATTTTTCGTACAAATTATTCGTCGGGCTCGTGTCTGTTTTTATTCGACAAGGGTACTGTTTGTCTCGGACGTGGTGTTATCAGCTTCCCTTCTCGTGGCGCGTTCGACGTAACAGAAGGCAACGGTGCCGATGACAATGCTTATCGTCAACACGAGAAGCTGTATGTAAAGATAGAGACTGCTGCTGTAAGCGAAACTGATGGCAGCGGCGACTGACTGGCAGAATTTGAACAGTGCGAACGCTGGTGCACTCTGGTTAACAAAAAGCACGCCGATCAACGAGTACACCTGTGTATTGAAGCAAGCATCGCCAAAACCCAACGCAAGGCTTCCTGCCATGGCTAAAATCGGCGAAGGATGGATGAATCCTATCTTACTGGTATCCTCGAAGGGCGAGTCGTTAGGGAGGTTCAAGAAAATGGTGATAAAGGCGAACAGGTGCACGCCGCATCCCGTGAGCACCACCAACCCTCCACCACAATTGCGAGCCAGCTTCGATGCGAAAATGCCGAAGATTGCGCCGCCAGCAACTTCGCCGATTCCGATGAAGATTCCTGAGAGTCCCACCAGCCTCTTGCGCTGGTCGCCGATCGCCTTAGTGAATCCAATGCTGGAGGAATAGACGCCTGAATAGAACGTCAATACGAAACCAGTGTATATAAACGTCAATGACAGCAGAAGCATCTTTGGTGTCAGGAAAAGACTGAACGCGTCCTGGAAGGCCTTCCAAGCGGCTAACCATGGCTTCTCTCTCGCTGGCTCTGGTATCTGAAGTTCCCTGTCAGCGCTAGAGACTCCTTCAGCTTCACCCAGGACCAATCTCTGCGATGTCCTCCTTAATGTAGCCAGCAGACAGGTGCCTGCGATGGCCAAGCCAGTCAGTACACTGAAAACCAATGTCCGGACCGGAGCGCCGATTTTCGGGTCTTGGAACATGAAGTACACGAACAAGTTGCCGGCGACATTCGACAATTGGAAAATCGCCCAGAACACCCCGCTGTTTCTGGACATGGTCTCTGAATCGCTGTTCTCGGTTAGATACTGGCCGTGTCCCGTCCATATCAATGCAGCCCCGATGCCGAGAATACCGGAGGCGGTATAGAGCATAGCGTTTTGAGGCCACAGGAATGATGCTATGAAAAGGACGTAACAGCAAGATCCGGTTAATATCGCAACCCTTGGCCCTGTCATGGAGATGTAGGATGGAGCTAACCAGTTGCAGATGGCAAGGACAGCATAGATTATCGACAAGCTGATGTAAGCATTGCCGGTGAAGCTCTTATCCTCATCATTGATACTTTGCAGCACGGTTCTCTGTGAAAGAAATTCAAGTTTAGTGTGTGCTAACAATCTGCAGCATAACTGAATATAAGAAATCCTCTGTTTCAAATCTGTTCTCATTCTGGTTAGAAAAGCTTGCTGACTGGGATATCAATAAAAGAAATTATTTGATCGTGTTTTTAGGATTTTCTAGAAAAAAAAATTCGTTAAAAAATTCGTTACGTATAATAAGAATAATAAGATCCGTATTTATTATTTAGTAATGTTTGAATTTCTCTGTCTAGAATTCTGCATTGCCGACGCAGTAGCAAACGACACTCTAGCGAACTCTACCCGAATAAAATCATCGATTCGTGAACTACGTAAGACAGCAACACGAAAGAATGTGAGAGAGAGACGATTAGCTTCTGCAGTATGTCGTCTACAAAAACATTCAATGTTGTGCGACTTGATTGTTTAGAATAATTTGATGCCAACATTTAACGGAGAATTTCCTCTCCAACTGGTACATTTACATTTGATAATATAAGTACACCTAATTTAATGTATTTATGACAACATACAAAAGTATATAAAACATATGCACTACATATGTAGTACTTGTTATCTTCATACTATTTATCAAGAATTTATCGTCTCAGATACAACGGCTGTTTTACTTTAATTAAATACTATTACAAAGAATACATGCAATATAAGCTTAGAATTACTATTATCAATTTGACATATATAAGCTTATCAAATGTGATTTTTACTGAAATATTGCATGTTTGCTCTGAACAGATAAGAACAGGACTTAGATCAAGCTTATAGATTTCAATGTATCATATTCCAATGAATCTCTAGAATCTAGAGCACAGGTATTAATCATATCAAAAAATCTATAACAAAAATTTCATAAATATATATTATCTAAACTCAATAATTAGTAAACATATTCATAAAACAGATATTAGTAAATACCACCATAAAATACTGTGTGAATTTTATGTATTTACATATATACTGTATCTTATTAGCCTAAATTCAAATTTTGAGAAATCTGCAAGGATTGCTGCATATGGTATTTAAACATATATATCAATACTTAAAATTCTGAGTTTATTATCTTAAAATGGCAATATCTATAAGTAGCCTTTAAGATTGGAAAGCTATAACTACATTCTAAAGAAAGTTGACATTTTTTTAACTAATATTATTAATTATGTTATATCAATTTAATCAATGTGTTTAATATGGGTAAGAATACAGACTGTATTTGTAGATAGCGTTCTTAGAGATACAATAAGGTTTAAGATAAATTATTGTAGCCTCATTAAAAACACACAGATCAAATCTATTTCGTTATCACAAGTATACCGAAAATTTTTGCAAATGATTCTTTGTTATTCGCAAATTTTTGATTCTTCTTTTTTTATTCTTCGCTTGTTTATTTACTAAATGTTTTTCTAACAAAACGATAATATCATATTTGTAAATTTATTATATAAATAGTGTAATATAATACAGTGAAATCAATCAGAAGAATTTCTTTTTTATTTTGCGTAAAGTTCCACGGTTTAATTATAACTATAACATACACGATACCATTTAATCAGTCAAATAAAAAATTTCGATACATCAATTGTGTTTTGAAAGTAGTGTACATGTAAAAGCAATTCTGAGAAAAAACAGTGTGCATATACATCAACACGGAACAGGATAATAGAAACATCATCGAAACAATGGAGGAAAAATAGAAAACAAATTACGTGTGTCAGCGTTTGAATTTCGTATACTGCGCACGTCAAGGTGTATGTATATACATGGACGGACGTGAATGGAATTTTTGAAAAGTGCACATATATCGCGGAAGTGACAGAAATCACGATCATCTAAATCTAAAACCGCTGACCTGGTTCGGTTGTCAAAGGCATATGTCAACGTTGCTCTCGTACTTACCTCGATGTTCCCCATCGTTTGAAATGCGGTAAATACCAACATGAAACCCCAACTCAGTATTATCACATTTACAAAATTCCTATTTATCGTCATGACGATCACGTTGAATAAAACCGGTCAATTGGAAACGGAAAAAACGACGGAACTTCGCTTGTTTGTTTTTCGCGCGCACAGTTCCTAAGTTTCGCTGCTGGAAACCGTACGTTTCTAGTTAACAGATGGTGTCCGTATGACTATAAAAGAAAGCCACGAATGATCGCCTACGATGTGTAGTGTTGTCTCTTTCCCTCGTGTTTACACGATTTGAAGTTATCGCCGGAACATAGTACATAAACGCGCATTGATTATGCAACACACCATGAAACGTACGTGGAGTGTCATTATTCCTACACTGACCATGAAAAACTATGAAAAGTCACAGAAATTGTGATTCAATGTTTTTTCAGCAGCACTATATAAAGAATTTATTGCGATTATTTTTTTGATCTTAATTAATATTTATAAATTTTTCATGTGGATGTTGCGATCGACATAACTTAAAACGCTATCTACGGCTAATTATCCAAGTTGGAGTTCATAATTTTGTTAATTTTCCCTAGATGACGCTATGCACCTCTTCTACAGTTTTTTCCCGGTACAATGCTGCTCTCTAGTCTGACTTTTCGCCTGGATCAAACCCCCTATACACTGACGAGATACAGCCCCTGTGTTATTCAGCGGGACGGGTAACCGGGCGCGACGGGCGCGGGGATAACGTGGAGCTTACAGTGATCTGAAATACCAATCGCTAAAAATTCTACCACCGACGAGATACTCGTCAAGTAGAAGAAGGATGTATTATAGAATGCTCACATTACCCAATCTGTAATTGCCTTATAACACTATCACCGACGAGATCCTATCTCGTCTCTTTATCTAAATACAACCAGACGATATATGACATTGTTCACGCCCGGGGCGATCCAGCTTGAATAATACATACATTTTGTTCTGAAGGAAGGTGAAATAGCAAGATGTTATGGAAGACAATAGGTATAGGATAGAATTGATTGAAAATCAACATATTTATTAAATGTGCAGCTATTAGCTCGATATTATCCCTTATTTATAAGATACTAGAAAATCTTACAAATAGAGGATAATACCGATTGCCCAGGTCTCACCACGAGGAGGTTGCTGCACAAGAGACCCGAAAGAGAGTCAGAACGAATGCAATATTCCTTCTGACTCCCTTTCTTACAACCACGGACTTATACTAAGTTACGTAAGTATGTCGAGTAATTATCGCGGGACAAAAAGTGTGAATCGGAGAAGAAGCCTCCGATCCACGGGGGATCACAAGCGAATCAGGCAGAAGGCTCTGATTCTTTCAAAGTGAGAAACAAGAGCGAACCAGAGCAGAAGGTTCTGGTCCGAAGGTGACGCGGCGCGTACAATGCTTGCAGCCCAACTCCGGCCAGAGCCGATACCCGACGTGTCTTCACCAAGAGAAGTGGACAGTGAGAAGTGTTCAAACGATATCCCATTTCTCTACCAACTACCTGTCACCAAGCAACACAAGTTGTGGTGAACGCGGGTAGGATGACGAATAGAGAGGACACTGTAGCATGGCTACACGAGGGAACAGGTCTCAATGAACCATCCCTCTCAATGTATGTATCGACGCCGAATACCGGCCCCAACCGGTCTGGTACATACAAGCAAGGTCCGACACAGCAGAAGGCTGTGTCAGAATCAAGGAAACGAGCAAAGTAAAGTTATGGCAATAATTACTCGACATATTTACAACGATGGCATATAATCTTAATAATATGTAGACCAAATATAACTAACTTAAAAATACACTCTAGTCTTCTTCCTCTTCGTTGGTGTGTCCTCTTCATTCGGTGTGTCGTCTTCGTTAGCAGCCGGCTGTTGTAATCTAGCTGAAACAGACTAATCGTATTTAGAAACAATGCTGTTGAATACAGAATTAAATCACGCACACGAGTGCGAATGTAACCAGCTCACGAGAGCAAATATAATCCAAATACCAGAGAACCAGCTCATGAGAGCAATTGTAACCCTGCACAGAAGTGCGAATACAACCAGCGAAGCAGCTCACAAGACAATCGTAATCCTGCACATGAGTGCGAATACAACCAGCGAACTAGTTCACAAGAACAATTGTAATCCTGCACATGAGCGCAAATACAACCAGAGAACCAGCTCATGAGAGCAATTGTAACCCCGCACAGAAGTGCGAATACAACCGGCGAACCAGCTCGTAAGAATAATTATAACTCCGCACACGAGTGCGAAAACAACCAGCGAAGCAGAGCACAAGAGCAATTATAACCCCGCACACGAGTGGGGCGCTTAAAATATAAATTGATAAAGAATAAAATTGATAAATTTGAAGAAGACTCAATACCGAGGAGTCGTTGAAAATTTCAATTAGTATGAAGGACAGGTTTGTTGATATTGGGCCAAGGGTAGACAAAGGAAGCTTTGACAAATATTAGTAATAAAACTTACCGTTGATCGTTGAATGAACAGTTGAAGGTAGGCCAGGGTAGCTGTGGATGACCCCTTATCCACCTCTGGTCAACCTCTGGTTCACCTCTGGTGGTAGGTCCCTGGTCCTTCTGGTCCTCCTGGTCCCGGAGACCGACTGCTCACGCCGCCCCCCCTCCCCCCGGCCCGACTGACTAATTGACGGAACTCTCTCGCCGAGCTCGGGCGTGCCCCCCCCACGCTCGACGCTCGACGCTCCCCACCCCATCGAATATCGATCGATGTAGATCGCCGTGACAATTATTGATAAATTTATTATTTCTAGCTGGTTAATGTTTATAACAATTCTATTTTACATCGATGTCCACAAGCAATCCCTTGGCTATCTGATCACCTAATTTTTTAGTAAAAGTGGCTAGTATTCGAAATACGGAATAACTTTTAAACCATGAACATTCGCACGCATTAATTTATTCAATACAATTCACAGATAAATTTATTATTTCTGGCTGTTTAATGTTTATAACAATCCCTTTTGCTAATGATGTTAACGAGCACTCCCTTGACCACCTTGCCATCGAATTTTTTACAGTAAAGTCTTTTCAACATATTTCTGTTCTCACAGATCGATTCTTGGAATATTTATCTATAAAAAATGAAAGGTAATAATTCTCGTTTATGAAATGTTTTGAAATTACAAATTGAGGTGTCTCATATGAAATTTGAAATAGGAATTGTTGATTTTCCTAAAATTATGCTTCAATAACATTGAAGTTCCGTCGATTACTTGACGGGAAAATTGCCGGTGAGGACGACGGGACGATTACGAGAGACTTTAGACAAATTGCACAACGACTCTTGACACGTATATTTACACACATAAATATATACACGAAACTATTTACAATATATATACACTCGACGCGTGGGCGAGGTATGAAAATTCCCGCAGGGCGTGAATTTGTATCTCGTGATAATCGCGGTGAGATATCGCGATTCCTGAATAAAGATAGCCGCTCAATCGTCTCAATACGCTCGCTTTCTCCAAATCTACTCTCCGCGCATCGGTGCGCGGTTTGTATATATTACCGCCTTCCTGACGCGGGGAAGGGGTGTCGCAGTGAACGCGTTGCCGAGCGGTTCGGCAACGATCGGCGTGTTTGATTCGAAAACGCCCGGTGCGTGCGACCGTTTTTGTCGACCGCGCGAGTTTGTTTGGAACTGTGGCGGCACCGACGAGATACTATTAAAGACTGCCAGCCTTATGGGAGTTGGTGTGCCTTGAATTTTTCGGTGTTCTCTTACGCCCTCTAGGATATATTCTGCCTGGAGTGAGAACCAGAACGTTCCTTTCCCAACGCGCCCGCGCGCTACACACACGAGCGTACCTCTACTATATCCGTGTGCGCTGCTTGTGCGCTTGCGCCAGCCACAATCTATTTTTAGCACTTGCCGTGTTGTATTGCTCTACAGAAACGAAACTGAAATTCGGCTGTCGAGCCGTCGAGCGTATGAATCGCAATCTGGAGCTAGCCTTCGAATCCCTGTGCAGCGATTTTTATTTTTATTTCTCATTACTTTTTTAATTACATTTTTAACCTTGCAAAAAATTAAAAATGTAAAAACTATGTTCAAAATATGTATTCATTTTAAATAGAAACGTTTTGTTACTGTCATAATTGCATTAATAAAAATTGTTATATGAGAACCGGTTGATGGTATTTATTTGGACTGATTGGAGAATACGAAAATGCAGAAAGTATTTTTTAGTTTATGAAACAATTTATAGATTTATTAGTTGTTAAACAAATAATAGAATAAATTGGATAATATATATAAATTGATTTTACTAGCATACACAAGTCTATTTGATCTTCTGTCTTCCTATAATAAAAAAATACAGTCATAATTATAATTATAATAGAATTTCATAGAATATTGAGGTTATTGCAAACTCGTCTTTTTTCGCAATGATGTTCTAATTTCATTGCTTCTCTCAAATGTCCATTTCCTTCCGAGACAGTGGCGTTTATAGGTGTAAATAACAAATGATGATATTCATCATAATTAATCTACAATTATTCTAATAACGTGGAATGTAGTACATATTAAGTGTTAGTTACCCGGATTTTCGTCTTCGACGTTAAGCACTCTTTACTGCTTCTCGTAATTTACGTATATGTAATATTAGGGTTGATCTTATTTTTCGACCATGACATTTTTTTGGTCCCGTAAACCAGAATTGCAACAAATGTTGAGAAAATGTTCTGGAAAAATTTTGGGGCCGTTTGGATCATGGGAAAATGAGGCGCAGCAAATTTGAAAATTTTGAATTTTTTAAATCTTGTCATAAATAGACGTTATGATATATCGTTGAATTTGTCTTTTTTCTCTTTAAGAGTCCATATATAGTATAAACAGTTGTTGACAGAAAAAACATCCGTGACCTTAAAAACTTTAAATAATAACTTTGAAAAATTGTTTTTTCTTTGCGCATGTAGCTATTTTTATAGCGACATGCTGCCGAATAATGCAAATTACGCCTCGTAAACGAAAAAATAGGACTTTTGAGGCAGATAGTGCCCTAGATCGATCTTTTATCTAGCGTTTTTGACTAGTGGAAAACCCCGTGCAATCCTGGAAGTCTCTCTACTCCTTAAATAAATTCATTAATACGCTCCAATCTACAAAAAAAACAGTTCTAATATCGGAAAAAGAAGTTATTATGAATAATAAGCAGTCTGACTGAAACATGGACTGAATGTGGTCAATGATACCGCTGAACGGGGCGTTAAACTAATGGAGGATCATAATTAAATCTTATCTAGAAACAAAGAGGAGAAATAATATATACTATACAAACTGTGATGGAATATCGAAAGCAGTACATCCTGACGCCACAAAATAGAATTTGTCAAAGGATTTTTAAATATGTTTTAATATAGAG
The DNA here is from genome assembly GCA_933228785.1 of Lasioglossum pauxillum. Classification (NCBI taxonomy): domain Eukaryota; kingdom Metazoa; phylum Arthropoda; class Insecta; order Hymenoptera; family Halictidae; genus Lasioglossum; species Lasioglossum pauxillum. The sequence goes on from OW121699.1 coordinate 10,624,440, forward strand.
AGAAACACCTGATCAATCCCTACACGATTAATTGAATTTTTAAGAGGCATTGAAGACTGCTTATTAACTGAGAGTTATTACATTTTTAATTTTCCTCAGAGTCAGTAAGTCCTTTATTTTTCTCGGAGTCGATACGGTCGTGATTCAGCATCAGAAGCAACATTGTAACGCACACCGTATTGGCATTTACTAACTAAAACCAATATTACTCATTATGAACGTTATCATAATGATATCATCACCTATCGATTGAAAATGTTTTCCCAATCAAAATAAGCTCAAACACGGCATAAATCGGATAATAATAATAATACAGCCAGGTTGCACTAGAAAATATCAGGCGAAACAGTCATGTTTCAGGCGTACGAATCGTCAAGTCGGAGCACTGACAGGACAGACAGTCGAGGCGTCGAGCGAGCTCAAGCGGACTCGAGTCGGATACGCGATACATCAGACACATCCGGCGGCCCATGACTCACCTTTGTCGGGCGGCTTCTAAAAGAATAGAACAAGATCGCGCGAGCGTGTTATCACGATACCCGAAAATCAACTCTGCATTCTTATGAAATAGATAATGATAATAATGGTACGTATTTCTTTCATAACTTATAATGTGATTTTTAATGTATGTACTTGGATTTTTTAATAACTACATTATAGGTATATTCGGCACAAATGTGCATGATCTTCATTTGTATTAAAATTTGAAATAATGCACGTTTCACGTGAAAAAATTATAAGAAAATATTTACAAATGGTATGTAATAAGTTATGATAACTTTTTAGTGGGTGATGTTTTTATTAACTGTTAAGTAACCTACTTACTTAACTATCATTAACCCTACACAAATTCTTAAAAGATAATATATAATATACAATATAAAATGAAATATAAATTAACTTAAAATAAAATCATATAAAACAAAAAATTATATAAAGCCTATAGATAATACAGAATAAAATATAAACACGAAATATAATACATATAATGTTTATTTTTATATTTCGTTTTTAATTATTGCCATACTTTACCATATTGTTATACCTTCTAGGTGTATTATAACTCAGTAAAGATATTTTAAAGATATTATTCATACATATTTGAGTTCATTCGTAAGTTTTTCACGTGAAACGTGTATTATTTCAAGCTTTAATACAAATAAAGAGCAGGCACACGTTTACCGAATATACCTAGTGTAGTTATAAAAAAAACCTAGTACATATATTAAAAATCTCGTTATAAGTTAAGAAAGAAAACCATTATTACCATTATCTATGTCATAAGAACGCAGAGTATTTGATACTCGGATATCGCAATAACTCGTTCGCTCGAACTTGTTCGATTCTTTTCGAACCCGCCCGACGAATTCGAAGTCGAATTAACGGGCCGCCCCGCCTGACTTTCTGCGACCCGACCCGAACCCGAACATCGAGCGGCCCACACATCCCTAATATTTATAATTATAAATATATTATATTAAATGACCTATTATATTAAATGACCTATTATAATAACCTATATCATTGCGAGTTATGATCACGCTTTAAATAAATAAATGTGGCTCAAATTATGACGTATTTAGACTCATTTTAGTTAGAAGAATCTCACAAATACGTTGGTAATACCGTAAAAGAAGAATGAAAAATAAAAAACTTTTCTATGTGCATTGACGTAATCGGTACTCAGCCTTTTGAACTGTGCCAGCTGCCTCGTACCTCAGTCCCTCTTTGTCGTTTACGCGCTGTCGTAAAAAAAAGTTCTGGTATGTTGCTAGTCTAAAAATATGATCAATGCTATTTTTGAATTTCTCTAAAAAAACCTGCATTTGTCGAATTTTTGCGTATTTTCACTTTGTGTAAATAACATTTTGAACCAAAAAATCCGGAAGAAATCTCAAATATCATTTCAATTATATGCAATTAAATGATTAAATTAATGCAAGTACAGTAATTTTTCAATCGGAGTCCTGGGTCGCCTATCTAACCGTAGTCCAGTGCCTACTCACTCCACTGCCGGCCAACGCTGCGCCGCGCCGTAGGGCGGCGATGTTTGATCTCGGCTCGGGTATATCGGTGTGAACACCACACATTGACTCGACTGAATCGAAGTCTCAAACTTCTTAATTTTAATAATCGGTTTATGGGACTTTAACTAGCTTATTCCTGGCGTTTCGCTGATTAAACTGGTACCAAGAACGATATAATTGGGCCAATATTTAGTGGTTTAATCGACGATGAAAGTTTCGAATGCAACGAAGAAGAGCGTATTGAAGAGAAAGAGACGCGAATAGTAGCCGTCGCCGGCACAGTTCAAAGGCCCGCGTTGTCGCTGTTCTTCGTTGCGTTCGAAACTTTCATCGTCGATTAAACTACTAAATATTGGCCCAATTGTATCGTATTTGGTATCATTTTGCATTAGAAAAATGCCACGAATATGTTGGTGAAAGTTCCATAATGATATCATAGAAAATAAAGAAGCTAAGATTTTGGTGTTGCATTGTGATGACGCACGGGCCTTTAAACTGTGGCGGCGACAGCGACACGCTTCGGCCACACGATACAGTAAATTCTCTATAAACGCGAACGCCTCGGGGGGATTTCTTCGCATTTTTCGATCGTGGTCCTACGTTTTTCGAGCTTCAAAGGCCGAGCCGAACGTAGAGAAGGACAGCGCGTGTAAAGCGAGACCACGCACGGGCCTTTGAATTGTGCCGGTGACTCCGACTCTCCGCGTCTTTTTCTTTTCTATACGCGCTATCCTTCCTTGCGCCCGAAACGTTCATCGTCATTTAAACCACTACAGTTTAAATACCATCGAAGGAAAACTATCGAATTGAAGCGTTTACATCCGTCAGGAAAAGACACACTTTTTGTAGTTTTTGAACTGTTTTAAGTAATATACTTAAGATTTATTTAAGATTTATTTAATTTTGTTTCTTATCAAAAAATTGTAATGGAGCGAGCGACGCGCGTGACTTGACACGGTGTTCGGTTTTGCGACATGATCGGTCATAGTTCATCACGTCTTTATATTTGCGAAATCGAACGTTACTGCCGGGAAACCGGACGACGCACGACCACTGTACTCTTATGTTCTAAAGTTACTTCATATGTATATACCGTCAATTAAACCACTAAATTCAGTTCAAATTAGGTCGTGTTTGGTATCATTGTAATCAGAAAAATGCCAGAAATAAGGTAGTGAATGTCCCATAACAGTATCATGGAAAATAAGGAAGATAGACTGTTGGTGTAACGTTATGATGTCTCACGGGCCTTTGAACTGTGCCGACGCGCTGCGACTCTCCGCGTCGCGTTAGTAGTGGTTCACACCGATATACCGAGCCGAGATCTGTGTGCTAAGTTGGAGGGGATATTTCTTTCGCGTTTATCGTGAAGATATTTTCGCGTTTATAGAGAATTTACTGTACTATTTCATTCTGTCCTTCTCTATGTTCGGCTCGTCGTTTGAAGTCTCGGCGCAGTCGACGGAGTCATAAAAAAATAGCCTCTCTACGCTACTCAAGTCCGTTCAACACACGGGTGTTGGGACTCCGATCGAAAAATTACTGTAAATGGGAAAAATTGACCAAAAATTGAATGGCGCAACGGCTGTTTAAATGATTCGAAGGACTACCTCATCCGGCTAGGCCCTTTATTCCAAATTGTAATATTCCAATATTTCAAATATATTAATGATAATAATATATTAATGAGTTTTAACAACAAAATATTTTAAATAGAAAACTAAATTTTGACAAATAAAATACGATTATAGCAAGCTTCCTATAAATGTCGAAACCTTGAGTCTGGCCAGAGACATCAATTTTCAGGAAACACTATTCTGTGATGACGAAAGGAGAAAAGGCAAGCGAAGCTCGAGGGCTTCGGTCGCCGTGGAATGGAGCGAAACATTGTAACATGATACGGGTTGGGTCGGGTATAACAGTGTGAGACTTCTAATCAAATAACAAAACTTAATTATTTATCATTATTTTTTTATAGGATTTTTCTTAACATATTTGGTGAATTCCTTTGGTCCTTCTTTTAAGATTTCGACTTCCGACTTCAACTGCTAGCTCTTCGCCTCGTCGCACAATGTATACAATGTATAAGCGATTCATATTTCAGGAAGTGGTGTTCAGTTCAGAATGAAACTGGAGGGCTATTGTTGCTCGCTCGCTTCGCTCGCTCGCGAGTAGGGTTGTTTTTGCTCGCTCGCTTCGCGAGCTCGCGGGTAGGACTGCTATTGCGAGAGGGTTAGTGATACGCATGGCTAATAGGGCCTACTGATATTAATGTTTTTTATTTGCTGTGTGACTCTCCAAGAGTCACACAAAGAACTTCCCGATTCGTTACTCCTTCGCCAACATCGCTAACATCGTTTTTTTTTTGTACTTTCATCGATATTCTCCCAAAATGTATTCTTGGGAGTAGAGATGATAAATTCACTGTTGCATTGGAATAACCTTTCGATTATTCCAAGCGGTAACATTAGCATCAGTTAAAAAAAAAAAATTTTTTTTAAATCTAAAAAAAAAAATTTTTTAATCTAAAAAAAAATTAAGAAAAAAATTTTTTTTATGTAATTGCGTTTGGTTCTTTGGTAGAAAATTTTCGTCCTCCCTTATAAATTGCATTGTAGAATCAACTCTTTTCGAAAAAAAACTAAAAATCTAAAAAACTACTTGACCAATATGGTCCAAAATCTAATCAGCTCTAAGTTACGACGGGGCACTTCGATTGCATCATTCATCATCCTGATCGCGTTGCTACTTTTTCTGAAAACGTTAACGAAAAATTTGATACCATACAAACGGACATACGCACACACACACACACACACACACAAACATTTTGATAAAAATAGTCTAAAATGACTCCAATGACCATGAAACGTGAAGATCTGCTAAAAAATCGATTTTCGATTTTCGGGGTAATTACAGTAACTTCCTTATGAGTCGGGAAGTTAATAGAGTGTACTTTTTAATAAGATTATACGTTTTCAGGGAATTTCAATAGTTTTCTACTTATCAAAATGTTTGCTATATGGCGTCGCATTAAACGAACATCGCGGGCTCGTTGCTCATTTGGTTCCTTGTTATAGTATACTAATGTTGCAAAATAAATTGTCTTAATTAGTTTTTCGCAAACGATACAACTCCTGATTATCCGGGGTTGCAGTATTGATCTTGGTTTTCTTCGATACTGTTAATTTAAATTGTCCCGAAATATATAAACTGCGCTCAATTTTGAAACTCTGCTCAGTGCTACATACAACATTTGTAAAATTCGCCTTTCTGATTTTTTAAAATCCAAACATACTTTCTCGTATGTTTTTTATCCCTGACTTTTATGAATCGTAATCGCTCCAGCAGGAACCACTGGATATTGACTACGTGTGATTTGATATTTTTCCTCACTCGACATATTTACTTGATTCGATATTTTTATTATTGGTGTTAAATTTTGATCAATATTTGCATTTTTCATATAATTACGATAACGAGTTCTTACTTTCACTTCTACTCTGGCCAATTGAAAATCTAACCACAATATAGACGGAATTTTAGTATTTTCTTGAAAAGTAATAAATTTTAATATTCCGCATGTGTGCTCCATTAACCAATCCGTTTTCAACATCACTGTTATTAATAATTATCATATAGTTCATATTAATTTTCAATTTAATCTCAGTTAATAATTCGTTTTGAACTGATTGTTTTTTTAAAGATTGTAATATAAATTTTTTTTTGTACTTTCATCGATATTCTTTGAAAATGTATTCTCGGGAGTAGAGATGATTAACTCACTCTTGCATTGGGATAATTTTCGATTATTGTAAGCGGAAACATCATCGTAAGGTACAAAAAAAGATTTAAAAAAAAAAAATTTTTTTTCTAATTTTAAAAAAATCGAAAAAAAAATTTTTTGTGTAATTACGTTTGTTTCTTCGGTGGAAACTTTCCGTTCTCTCATATAAATTGCATTGTTGAATGAACTTCTTTCGAAAAAAACTACTTGACCAAAATGGACCAAAATCTAATCAGCTCTAAGTTACAGCGGGGCACATCGATTGCATCATTCATCATCCTGATCGCGTTGTTACTTTTTCTGAAAACGTTAACGAAAAATTTGATTACATAGAAACGGCTATACGCACACACACACATACGAACATTTTGCTGAAAATAGTCTAAGATGACTGCAATGACCATGAAACGTGAAGATCTGCTAAAAAATCGATTTTCGATTTTCGGGGTAATTACAATAACTTCCCTATAAAATCGGGAAGTTAATAAAATCATGTTACACGCACTTTTTAAATAGCGTCATGTTGCAAGAAATTTTCGTATAGAGTGAAATAGAATTATTTTGTTAGATATCTTCGTACGAAATACTGCCTCTAAATAACATTGTATGGATAGGAGCCGTCGAAAATTAGTTAATTAGTTAATACTTTTATCTTATTGTTACTACCTCTATTATATAATAATTGCAGTCAATTCTGTCGAGCATTACAAGTATGGGATAAATAAGTAAAAAAATTAATTTTCTGTTTCCTACTAAGGATCTTAATAAGAACGATTGGGTTTTGTCATTACATAACATAATAGAATATTTTTTATGAATCATTATTTTATATATAACGCAATAACGTTCAAATTACTTTTGAATTTCGATAAATTTGTAGAATATTACGTAGTAATTACTTTCATTTTTCCTACATCTATAAACTATCGATTATACTGTAAAACAATTATTACAATGGTAATAATAAGGAAATAAGAATGCAATAAGAGAATTATATATAGTATTATAAGGCAATTACAGAATGGGTAATGCCAGCATTCTACTATATCATTCTTCTTCAACTTGACGAATATCTCGTCGGTGGTGGAACTTTTGACTATGTGGTATATCAGCTCACTGTAAGCTCTACGTTATCCCCGCGCCCATCGCGCCCACTTACCCGTCTCGCTGTTTAACACAGGGGCTGGCAGTCTTTACTAGTATCTCGTCGGTGGTGGCGGTCCTTTCGGTCGCTCGGTCGATGCTCCCGCTTGTTGTCGGGCGCAGCCGACGGTTGAGCCCGAACAATATCTTTCTAGGAATTCTTTGTCTTTGAGTTTTGCTTTTAATATTAAAACCAACATCGTCTGAAATATCTGCTCGGTACAGAATGTAACAATTCATGATGATCAATGTGACGATTTGCCTTCTCACCGACGAGAATCTCCTCAGTAGCCTCCTGCACCGACGAGATCATGTCGATGGTCTTCTGTTTCTTACTCCAGTCAAAATATATCCTAGAGGGCGTAAGAGAACACCGAAATATTCGAGTGACTTGATCTTCCATAAGGCTAGCAGTCTTTAATAGTATCTGGTCGGTGCCCTATATACATCAGCTATGATAAATGCAGTTACGCACATATTCCCTGACAGCACACCGGCTCGATTTGGGCCTGCTTTTTATGCGCGCCAGGCCCGGAAATAGCCAGGCATGGGCTCGAGCCCACAGCCTGCCGGCCGTGCCAGATTTCAGCCTGATTTCAGCCCATTTACAAGATTGCAAGGGTGCGGCATTTGCGTTCTCATTTCCGGATAATACAAACATGGGTTTTTTCAGTAGTCAAAAACGCCAGATAAAGATCAATCTAGGCAGCAAACGCCCTCAAAAGTCTATTTAAGACAGATTTAATAACAGTAAAGTGGGTTCTGTTTCCTGCTAAAGATGGTGTAGGTTCTGTTCCATGCTAAAGATGATGTAGGAGCTGTTCCAGGCTAAACATGATGTGGAGAGAGAAGATGTCGCGACTCGCGAGAAAAGTTGGGCTCAATCGAAGCACTGATTGGCCATATTAGTGTGACCGTGCTGCCCTCTTAAACTCTGGCTGAAATCTGGCACGGCCGGCAGGCTGTGGGCTCGAGCCCATGCCTGGCTATTTCCGGGCCATTGCGCGCATAAAAAGCAGGCACGGATCCAACGGAATCAGCCTCGAGCCGATCCAAGCATTGTGTTAGATAGTAACCTGTAGGTCACGGGCCTCGGGACGTTTGGGCCGGTAGTGGGCTCGGGCAGGCTGTGCTGTCTGGGTTATAATTGACCACACAACTTTTTTATGAATGGACCAAACGACTTCAATTTCTCTGTAAGGCTAGAAGGATTAGTATACTAAATAACGTCTAATAAATATGTTGAAAAAATGCATTTGATCGGAATTGTGAAAAACAATATAAAAATTAAGTTTTACAACGATTTTAGCTGGAGCAATAATGAAAATTAAAAAGATGTAGTCTGTAAACTCGTATTTAATTATATACATTCTAAAAATTTCATTTAAATTGGTTAATTGGTTTAAATAATAATAAATTAAACGATCAAAAGAAGTAAATATTGCAATTTTTTATGATTTTCGGCCTACAACTGCAATTTTATTACTTTTGATCGTTCATAATTCGTAAATCAATTCACCAATTTCAATGAAATTTTCAGAACGTATATATATATATAATTTGCACGAGTTTACAAAACACGTTTTTTAAATTTCCGTTATTTGCCCAGCTGAAAAAGTAGTGAAAATCAATTTTTACTATCGTTCTTCATAATTCCGACCAAATGCATTTTTTCAGCATATTTATTAGACGTCATTTACTAAACTAATTCTTCTAGCCTTACAGAGAAATTGAAATCGTTTGGTCCATTCACAAAAAAGTTATTCTGATTTAAAGTGTGTGTGATCAATTATGTGTGTAACTGTATATTTCGATTGTTTTTGCACGAATAAATTACCTAATTCGATTTGAAATTGTACCGCCGCGCCGTTGCGATTGAAACGTATTCAAATTTTCCCGCCACGAGGATGATTATTCGTTCTAAACCGAATCTTAGAGAGGAACGAAAATGGCGGTCCGTTGCCAGTAAAAAGTCGTTGGCTATCCCGTTATCGGATTCTCCGATAGAATTTTGCAAGGCGATAAAAAAAAATCGCGTAACGATAAGAAATCGGTGTGGCGTGGAAGAATGTGAGGTGCGGAAGTTTCGCGCGGTTTTTACTATCAATTTGGATACGGTCGTTTGGCAAACAAGGGTGTAAAATGCCGTGACTAAAATTTGCGACGTTTTGACACGTTTACAAACTGGGTAATTTCGGTGCTGAATTTTGTGCACGGTTTTTGAAAGTGGCAACTAATCGACAGTACAAGAAGACAGGCCGGTCGGAGGCGTAGTATTTGTTGGTGGAGGGTATGAAATCACTGTACAAACACTATGACGAATTGTCTTGATCGAAGCAATGCAAAGGAGTCTCCCTTCTTTTTCTGTCAAGCCTGTATATTTTTAGTGTCGCGCGATCGCATAAAAAATGCATACCTGTGAACATTAAAGTCAACAAGTGACAAGTGTTTATGTGACTGATCTTGTTGAGTAAAACACCAGTTTATTTATGGAAGAAGTGTTAGATGCTTATCAATCATGAAGAAACAGTTTTTCAGAGTTAAACAGCTCGCGGATCAAACGTTCTCTAGGTAATCCATTCCTCCAAATATTCTCGTTCTGTTTATTTGTTCGACAAATCGTGAAATTCCGTTTGCGTTCTCGCGGAATGTGTCTACGATAACGTCGGAAACGTTCGCAAATAGATTGTAAAAGACAAAACAGCAAACAATTTATTTGGTATCTTGGCCTTTGATAACAAAGTGATAAAGAGAAACACCTACTTTGTCCTTACTTTTTATGTTTTTTGGTATGAAAATTTTTAATGACACGCAACCAATAATAGCAAGCATGCTATATACCAAAATAGATTGTGAATCAGAGAATCTTAAAATGGATTGACTTTACACAACTTCGAATCTCATTTCCATGCTAATTTATCGCATGTTGAACTTTTCCAAACATTCTTTTTTTTAGAGCTGGTAAGACGGAAGTGCTCACGGATGATTTACAAGCTGCAGACAAACATGTCGAGCAGATTAGGTTGGCTCTCATTGGGCTGAGCAAAAGACTTACCAATCCTCCGAATCAAGCTATAGCGCAGGATGGGGCAATTAAAGAAAAACGGCTGGTAATATTCAGTAACAGAAGCTTATTATTAAACTGTAATGTTCAAATTATATCGAAATATTCGAAATACAAATATTTTTCGTAGTTATTGAAGCATATTAGTGAAAAAATTTGACTTTCCAACAACTGAATTTTTTTTCAATGTTTTGAATGCCTAGAACAGGCAATAAGAATTAGTCGTAAACATAAACGACTCTGTATAAAGACAGAGGGTTAATATAAAAGTTTAAAATGGTTTGCAAAGCTTTGTTAAATGTTTGTCATTATTTGTTAAATGTGTGTTTCATTTTTAGAAAAAATGCCCAGAATTCATATTAGGGCAGACAATGCAAGAAAATGCCCCTGAAGACGGGCTTATGGGTTTTACGCTTACAGAATGTGGCCGCGCACAAATAAATTTAGCGAATGAGACAATCGAACACGAAGCGAAAGTTGAGCAATATGTAACGAGCCCTCTACTACATATTTTAGATACGGATGTACCAAATATATTAAAGCATAAAAGAAATTTAGCCCGGTTAATCTTGGATATGGATAGCGTGAGAACAAGATATCAGCAAGCTAGCAAGCACAGTGCCGGTAATTAACGATTTATAGAGAATTATATGTTTAAAGATTTCTTGAATTTTCTAAGCAATATCTTTGTTGAAAAGGTACGGGTGCAGCAAAAGTAGACAATTTAAGGGAAGAATTAGAAGAGGCTGAAGCTAAGGTGGAGCAATGCAGAGACCAGTTGGCTGCGGAAATGTTTCAACTTATGTCCAGAGAATCCGATTTAGCACACACTATTATTCAATATGTAAAACTTCAAAGAGCTTACCATGAAAGTGCTCTGCATTGTTTGGAAGAGCTTATCCCAGGATTAGAAAGTTACATAAGTAAGTATTTTGATATTGGTCAACTTTTGGAACCAGAATACATGTTTACAATTAATTCTGACTATCATGTTTTATATGATTTTTTTCATTTTATTTCAAGCTAATTTAATAATGTAAGGAGTTGCCACTCGATTGCCAAGGGTTAATTTTATATTTTATTTATAAAACCATTGTTATCTTGTTGTAGCATATGGTGTGGGTATATTTATCCTACTCTAATTTCAGATGACAATGAAATGAAACCGGTTTATGGTCATCCACTTGAAGAGCACCTTAGGGTGACTAATAGAAAGATTGCTTTGCCTATCCAATTATGCGTCTCCGCTTTATTACGACTGGGTATGGAAGAAGAAGGCCTTTTTAGAATAGCTGGCGCTGCATCAAAGTCGCGGCGAATTAAGTTAAGTTTAGATGCCTGCTGCCTTACATTACCAACTGCTCTGGAATATAAGGATCCTCATGTGATCGCTGGCGCGTTAAAGTCTTACTTAAGAGAACTCCCGGAGCCTCTTTTAACATACAAGTAAGTACAACAGCTTTTTGCATGGTAAACAAAGGAATGGAAAATGGGAGAAGTTGTACGAACGTTTTTATTAATTTGAAGGTTATATCCGGAATGGATGGCAGCTGCGAAGATAACAAATAATGAGACAAGATTGAGAGCTCTTTGGGAGGTGCTATACAAACTACCTCCCGCGAATCTAGAAAATTTACGGTTCCTAATCAAATTTTTGGCTGTACTCACGAAAAACCAAGACATAAACAAAATGTCGCCGCAAAACATTGCAATTGTTATCGCGCCGAATTTAATATGGAGTCCCCAAGAGGATGCGAATACAATGGTGTAAGAACAGTCTTCCTTCCAGAAACTATTACTAAAGCACATTCTAATTGAACACTCGCACGGCCGTTGGTGGGTCTTTTTAAATCCAGAAATCAGTTTTGCTACTGTATTCTCTTTCTAACTGTGAAAACTTCGGATCTGCAGAGTCACAGTTATAGAAGAGATACTACATTCTTTGTAGTATTCTTTTTAGCATACATTATACAAAATAAATTAATGAAATAACCGTTTTTATGTAAATATTAGTATAGAAATGTCTCGGTCGAAAAAGACCGATTGATGGCCGTCCGCGCAATATGTATATCAATCACTGTGCGAGTGTTAATATTGTTAATGATCGACTTCCTAATTGCTTGTGGCGTGATAATTTTCTATTTATACGATCTTTATTGTAATTCCAGAATGAACATGAGCACAGCTAATAATTCTAGTCTTATAGTGGATCAGTTGATTACATACGCAAATTGGTTTTTTCCTGGTGAAATAGATTTTGACCGTGATCTCGACGTTGGGATTATAAACGGTATAGAAAACCAAATCACCGGCATGCGTCGTTGCGTTTCGAACAGCAGCCTAAGTGATCACGGTGAAAGTCCTCCGCAAGGTAGTCCTAAGCCAGCAGCTCGTAGAAAAAATAAACCGGCTCCGACGCCGCCAAATAGCACCACGCCTGACAAACATGATAAAAAGCCCGATGACAAACCACCACCGACACCTGACAAACCACCAAGACCTCTAACGTCCGCGACCCTTACTCGTACAGTACATAAAGCTCATAAACAAGATGTGATAAATACAGAGTTACCAGTCAAGCAAGAAAATAGTATAGAAAAACAGGACTCCAATCCAGAAACAGAAGTGAAGCAAACAACACATGATACAGTAGCTATCGAGACACCGTCTTTCAGCGGTCCGGAACACATCAGCGAGGTACTAGAAGAATTACGTAATGTTCAGGCGGAGGTGGAAAAAAGAAATCAGGAAATACAAAAACCGGAAAGAAAATTGACTTCAGTAGCAAGCACGGAAAAAACTACCGTGGAGAATTTGTCGAACAATAAGGCGGAAACAGAGAATTCGGAAACCTCGATACAGAGGGTAAAACCGGTAATCACCGAGAAACCACATCCTTCCACGTTGGAGAGACGGAGACCAGTCGCTGCTCCGAGAAGTATAACCAATGTAATACATAATACAGGTAACGGTACTCACTGTTCAGTATGTATTTCGACTAAAAATAATTTCAGTACAATTTAAATATTGTTGAAATTGCAGAAGAGACAGTCGAGTTACGTAGAAAGTCAGACAACACAAGTTCTACGAACACGAGCACCCTGGATAGAAGTAGTAAACCAGCTATACCCGAACGACCAGCTGGATTGATTCGACCTTCGAGCCTGATCAGACAACACCCACGTCACAGTAATGAAAATTTAGACAGTGAGACAGGGGTGAGTATCAGGCCGTTCCTTGCTGAGTTGTTCGGCCTCAGTTTTACATGTAAGATATAACCCTTAATAAATGTAGTTACTGCCAGTGGACACGACAAATATGCCTGGATATTACATTATTGAAATACAATAACGTAAGCTATATTTATAAAGTGGAGAACGATATTCTGTTAACAATTACATACATTAACCCGTTGACTGCCGTGTGGTGATCACTACTGACCGCCACTGAACTTTCTAAAGACGCCGAATTCGATAAAAATCCGTAAAATTCGCAAACAATAACATATAAAATTTTGTGAATCCAATGAATATTCGAATAGTGCTTTAACACGTTCCCTACTGATTTCATCTTCTTTACGTAAAATACAAAATTGATAAAAATATCAATAACTTTATTTTTTCTAACATGGATTCCGGCGCTCCGAGGCAAAACTAAGAAAACACAGCTGGCAGTGAACGTGTTAACTTTGTTGGAAATGTGAATACGAGATACAGTATTCTCTCCGTAACTGTGAAAACTTCTCGTCTGCAAAGTCACAATTCACATTCTTCACCGTGTTCTGAACGTAGAGAAGGATAGTATCTACCATAATGTGAAGGAATTTTTCACAGTTACAGAAAGAATATTGTGTGACGACAATGGTTTCCGCAGAGCTGTTAATCTGTTCTCTTCTTTCATAAAACCTGCAGCCTTTAACATTGGAAAGAGCTCACGTGTACTCGGTGGACAAACAACAGGTCAGTATAATACAAGTGCGTGGAAATGGCAATGCGTTCTGCTCAACGGGCGACAACAATGGCAACATGGCTTCGAACTTGCAGAGAAGCCCGAGTGTAGGTAGTCGACCGTCATCTATGTCCTTGTACGGTGAACGATCGGAAAAGCCTGCGAAACTAACCGCGCCAGAACAAACGAAAGCGCACGTGCGAACCAGATCGGAAGGGAATATTATCGATGTTCAAACACAGACTGAAACAGTGGTAGTTATTAAATCTCCACAACAACCTGTTCCGGCCTCGCCAAGGTTTCATCAGAGACCTCCAAGGCCACAGCCACCACCGCCACCTCCACCGACCGCTAAGCTCAAAACGGATCAAGAAAGCACCAATCTCTGAGATCAATTTGTAGAAAAATGTGATGATTATCATAAACCCGTTTGGTAGTCGAACGGTTCTATGACAAGACGATAACACGGCATTATGGAAAATTACTGCAATGTAAGTTTTGTAAATTTTCTCATTTCGATGGGCCTCGGAGGTACCGATATCTTAACTATTAGGGAAATTATAATTGAACCGATACCACTCTCAAAATATACTATTTTTCCAATTCATTTCTATCAGCAGAGAGCGCCTGTTTTTACGTTTCGAAACTAATAGCGACGAAATAGTACACGATATGAACTTGTACAATCGAGTTCTTCGAATCCGTAAGCATTTGTAACTGTATATTAAAAATAACTTAAGAAGTTATATCTAATTTTCATATTTAACTCTAATATTTTTGCAATTTATCAGTTTTTTGTACCTACCGCAGTAATGATGAAAGAAGTATTATAACAATAAGGAAGTAATTTGATATAATTGATCTCCAGCTGCCTGACATACGGTTTAAGTTTGCAAATTTTTGTATGCTTATGATCAGAGCCGCCCTTAGGTTTCCTATTACAAGGTCTCTAAAAATAATATATTTTTTAAATGGTTAGAAGCAAAGAGAAACAATCGGTAAAATTATATTTAGTGTAAGGTTGTGATGTAAAGAAAATATTTGTTCCTCTATTTCTTAGTGCCTTCTAAAATTATGTGATTGAGTATCTGTAAATTTTGTTTCGCTGTTTGAAGAACTCTAAAAAAAATGCTTTTAGCTTTATAAGGGCGTCCCTGCTCATAGTGTAATGTAAAGTAGAAAATATTTTATTTGGTACACATTTTATCGAGTTCATATTCATTTGTATTATGGATCTATTCGTACGTAGAAGATTAATTTTTGCTAAATAATGTTACAACTAACGAAAAGGTGATTCAATAAGATAAAACAGACATATTAAACATTTTTATATTGATTTCATATTTTTTATAAGAAACTCGCGGCGTCTCGCGACTTCGCCACTCGGAGTTTTTGCGTGACAGAACTATTTTATATAATAGAAAAATTATTTCGTGAATCTATGTACTACTTTTATATAAAATTAATTATACTATAGAATACCGGTGTTCTAACGTAGAGTATCGCGAAACGTCTAACGATACGAGTGATTTTAAAATTTATTTTTCAAAATTATTATAAACTCTTAGTCATAAATTGTAAAACTCTTTTAATATATTGCGGTGTTTTGAAGTCGTAGATAAAAATAAGGTTTCGTTATAATTGGTTAAATTTTATTTCGTGGAGGTATAACTATAAACGTTTAAATTTGTATAAAAAATTCGTCGAACTGTTTTATTTATAAATATTTTAGCGGAGCTCTCGATATTAGCACTCACAGTGGAATCACCTAATCGTTTGTATTATAATTTAGTAATACCATAATACAACTAAAAGATTTTACAGCCTCCAGTGTAACAAATAGTATAAACAAAATTATTTTATAGCCAATAATTTCGGACAAAAATTAAGTAGCTAATTCTTGTAAAGTACCGTAATATTTTCCTATTTTTGAAAAGTATAATAAACTTGCGTCCGATTCATTCTACATAAAAAAAGATTGCCAGTATTTAAAAACATTAAGGATACGCCTAATTTGCAAAATAAGTAAACCAAATATAATGATGTGGTATTTTTATTTAATACATTATTCACCATCTAAGAAAGTACGATTGAAAGTAATATTTAAAAAGTGTTAATTTTTAGCAAATGCTATCGTAAAGAAATCGTGAATTTATGCAACTGTTTCTTCAAGTTTTAATGAAAGTAATCCACAAAAAATAGTTTTTCAGATGAGGTATAATTTGCACGATGGTAAATAATGTATTACAATAAAAGTGTTAGACTATCATAATGAAAATTTTCTGTAAAAGAAAGATATTTTTGTTCTTATTTATGTTACAAATTTTCTTTTACTTCCTCTGTTATATTGTTAGACACGACTGTTCATAAAAACAGTTCAAATAAATTCTATTACTAACGGGAATGTAACATAAATAACAAAATGTCTGCTTGCTTGGTGATGAAAATTTAAGCGTTTCTTATTGCATAAATTTTGTTAATTCCAGTGAATTGTGCAATACTGTATATTGTTATATCGATGTTCTCAGATAATTTCTATTTTGAACGAACCACTCGAAGTGTGTGAAATTTATTAAATTTTGTAGTTGCGATTAAACTAAAAGACAATTATACTAGTTAATAAAAGAACTTTATTATATTTGTTAATCTCTATGACTGAATTATATCTTTCGATTGTTTCGATATTTGTTATATTAAAGAACTCATTGAATAAGTTATTAAGTAGCATTTACATCACCAAGTATCTGGACGAACGTAAACCGCGTTTCCGAAGTATCTCTTATAAATTCTCTTCGAGTCACATACGAATTTATAAGTGGTTTCTTTGTAATAAGCAATTAATTAATACGAAAAATATTTGTTTATTTTCTTTAAGTTTTATTTTTACAAATGGTCTAAATACATCTGCAATTATTTCTTGCTGTTATGAGGAAAATTACAAATCTTGTATATTCTGCATTTGTCAATTTAAAAATACTTATAAAAAGAACATAGCATTCTTTATGTACTCTGTTACGTTCAACAGATTAGTATTTATGTTCCACAATAAGCAAACACAATGATATGTAAAAAAAAATCTTTTAAATTACCATTGTGACAAGTTGTGCATTTACCTAAGGAGTGCTTAGGCTGTGAATGTAATGAGAACTGTTACAGAATCTATTTGTACATAAATAAAGAATTTATGAAAAGAATGACGTTCTGTAAGAAAGTACCACAATTTTTACGAATAAATTTCGCTAGATTACTATTCCATGCTGTGTAAATATGACAATGTATTAACATCAGCAACATCTTTGGGTTTCATACCATCGTTATCCTCTATAGATTCTGCACCGATGGAAAGTAAATATTTTACAACATCAACGTGTCCGCATGACGCTGCATAATGCAATGGTGTTTGACCATCCGAATCCTGTGAATTCACATTTGCTCCTTTTTTAATCAAGAGTTCTATGATTCTCACGTGACCACGATCTGCAGCCCAATGTATCGGTAACAAACCATCTGTGTCCATTGAATTCACAAGTCGTTGCTCTTTGTCCAGTACTTCCAGTACCTTTTCTTCGTGGCCTTCCTTTATCCAATCTAAAAGGGTTTTATCTGTATCGCTTATCTGTTCTTCTGCGTTTAGCAATCGACTAACAGCAACCCACTTCTGTGGTTCAGATTCTACGTCTTTCTCCCAGGTAGGACAGAGTTTCGTTAACTCTTCTATATAACTAATCATAGCAGCATCGCAGCTCATGTCGTTAAGATTTTTCCATGTTTCCCATTTTTGTCTAGCTTTCATTTGGTACCAATTAGGCTGTGGAATATTACAGGGACCAATCGTTGCCTGTTTATACAAAGCATAGAATTTAAGGAGCTCATTGGAATTCAATTCAGATGCTAACGTCTGCAAGTAGCTCGCAGCTTTATTGAATGTTTCCTCAAGACTCATCATGAAGGCTTCTTTTATCTTACTAGTCAGGATATAAGTCGGTCACGTGTATGTTCCTATTATCCAAAACATGACGTTTAGCAAGCACATTGAGCATTACATTTCTCTGGTAGAATTCAACGCAACCATTGCCCGTGTTAATACCGTGTTTATCGAATATAAGTACCGCCTTTTTTACTTTACCAAAAAGCGAAAAGTAAGATTCAAATTCGCAGGGTGAAACAGTCCAAGGAACTCCACGTATGTAAAGCAAATGTCGAAAAGTGTTGCCAGACATATTAAGTTGCACGTTGTATACTTAATAAGTGGATAGTGTGATCCTGCATTAAATCATATATATTTACATCAGAATCTGTACCGAGATCTGCCAACGATATATGGGTGCAAGTGAGATTCCATTTATTTAATAAATGCTCTATCGACCAATCTGTGCTTCGTTCTTGGTACGTGCAGAGAAATTTTGCGTGCGGGTTCCTCTCCAATAGAAAAGCAATTGTAACAACTATATCTTCGAACACGGCTGGTTCATAGAAACAGTCGGATCCAAGAATTAAATCTAGTGGTCCAATGGAAAATAAACTAGACAAAAACAATCCCCATGTTATACCAACGATTTGAACCTGAGACAAAATTCCATTCAGTTCGCAACTTCTTCTTATATGTTGTAGACTTCTCGGAAAACTAGCAGAATCGCTTAAAGTTACTATAGCACCGCATTTACTAGCTAAAATCCCAGGAAGCGCAGTGCCAGATCCGAGTTCTAAAACTCTTTTTCCAATAAGTTCTTCTTTGTGTTCCCAAAGAAACCAAGCGAGTACAGGTGCGGAAGGCCAAGTATAAAAGCTATAACTAGCCTGAAGTAACTGTAACAAAAAATATGTTAATAAGACATTAAAAATTTAAATATTTTTTTGTTTAGTAAAACATAGGTTACACTTCTGTATAAAAGGAATTCGATCGAAAAATAATGAATTTATGCTCTCTTACAGATCAGACGTAAATGGAAAATGTAAAAAAGACTTTCACAACGATGCATAACCAAAAACTACGTAACACCGGTAGCACGCACGAGAATAGAACGTATCAGTGGTTTAATCGTGAACAGAAAATTTGTAAAAAAGCTTGTTTACCTCCGGGATGTAAATCTCTAAGCTTTCGTTACACTCTACGTTGTCCTGGGTTTTACGAGAGGTGAATAAAAATTTCTTCACTTGCTCCGAAACAATTCCATCGGACATTAGGCTTTCTGTGGGTGAACTGCTATCGTGTAAAATACTTTCTTCTAAACCTGGCATGACTAACTTTTAAACCATTTGTTCTAATACATTCCCATTCTGGCCGGAATTATTCAGTCTAAAATGGAAACCATAAATTGAACAATTTTTATCGTTTACAAATGATTTCGAAATGGAAAATATAATCACTATTTTGTCCAGAGTTGTCGTCGGTACACACCAAACAATAGAAAATGCAAACATTTAGACCGTATTTAAATTACCACATGGCGGGAACTATTTATTAAAAAGTTTCATTGTTTTGTATTCGAATAATACATACCATTATTACTGCACTTACACAAATATAATATTTATCGATTCATTTTTTCATATTTTCATTTTTGCATCTTATCGATGATCGATATATATATATATATATATATAAGTGTGAGTTTTATAATACCTATAATATATATATATATGTATATATATATGTATATATATATACATTTTTGTTATCACTAACTTTTTGTATAACAATTTACAATTAAATTTGATTAAGGTTATATACATTCCTGGAATCTTGCAAAAAGTACAATTGTAAATAAAAAAGTTGTGTATATAATATGACTGATAAAATAATATAATATAATTATATTAATCTAAGATTAATCTTGTAATGAAATTGCATTATCGCCATAGAAATACTGTGACATGAAATAAATTCAATGTTTAGTTTTATATTACACAAATCTTGCATATAAAATTTAGTGAACTGAATATAAATAATATATTTTTATCTTTTATTAGAATAAATTTGATCGAGCAATGCGCATATCTTGTGTGCATTTTAATTTCAGTTTCGAAGGTATTTGCGAAAAAAGACTGTTATAACACATTATTATGACATTTGTGTTATTTTAGCAACACTTGAGCGATTCTGTGTTACAGCCCGTCTTGATTAAACATGGAGGAGGCTGGTAACGAGAAGTTCCTATCGAGAAGGCGTTCTGCTGCACTTAAAGCATTCAAAGTTAAAGATGAACGAGTGGCAACGTTTAAGAAAGTACATACGCAATTTTAATATATACTGCTTAATCATAATCGCTTCGAAACAATCTTTAACCAACATTTTTCCATACTTTTCCCGGTGTTAAAACTGATGTATCGTAAACAACACCCATGGAATACTGCAGCGTTTGATTTTTCCAGGTCGCGGCGATTTTACAAAAATGCGAAATAGACAGAACTGCAGAAGAAAATGGGATACTTCTTTCGTGCAGTGACGTAGTAAAAGAGGTTAATTTGAGGTATAGCCATTTTGGAAATCATTTGTGGATGTATTAATTTATTTTATGTTATCAGTAGTAAAACGCGAACTGTTCGTATTATAGATGAATGATCACGCAAAATAAGTAATTATTATAAATCTTTCATATCAATTTGGTTAACAGTAATACTGAAACATAATCATAATGCGTTACTAATCGAATCTTTCCAATTTGTTAGACAAGAGAAGAGGCATAGAGTGAAGGCAAGATTAGAGGAAGTGGAAGATGCGCCAGAAATCTTGGAGGAGAAGTGTATACGTTTAGCTGCAGCGATTAGCAGAGCATCATCGTTGGCTGTTTACACTGGTGCTGGCATCAGTACAGCTGCTTCCATTCCCGATTACAGAGGAACCAATGGAGTTTGGACTCGTTTACAGCAAGGGAAAGATATTGGGTAATGTGGTAATTAACACGGTTGAATTTTGGTAACTGCTCGTATTAATGTTATTTAATGAATATATGTTTGTAGGAATCATGATTTAAGTCTGGCGGAGCCTACGATAACGCATATGGCTCTCTATGCTTTGTACAAGGCACGAGTTTTGAAACATGTAGTGTCCCAGAATTGTGACGGACTTCATTTGCGCAGTGGGATTCCTCGTACGCTTTTATCCGAAGTTCATGGGAATATGTACGTGGAAGTTTGTAGAACATGCAAACCATACAGAGAGTATTGGAGACTGTTTGATGTTACAGAAAAGACTGCTCGGTATTCGCACGGTACTGGTAGATTGTGTCATAGATGTAGCTCTGTTTTGCAAGACTCGATCGTTCATTTCGGGGAGAGGGGCAACCTCCCATGGCCAATAAATTGGAACGGTGCATCGAGAGCGGCGAAACAAGCGGACGTTATATTGTGTTTAGGTTCCAGTTTAAAAGTTTTAAAAAAGTATCCGTGGTTGTGGCAGATGGACAGGCCAATTCATAAACGTCCCTCCCTGTATATTGTGAATTTGCAGTGGACTCCGAAAGACGAGAATGCAGTTTTAAAGATAAACGGGAAATGTGACGAAGTGATGCGAAGAGTGATGGCTCAACTCGGGTTAGAGATACCGCAATACAATCGTGCTAAGGATCCAATATTTTTTCACGCTATACGGCTCAAGAGCAGCGAACAATGTACAACAAGTCAGCCCTGTTTAGAAGAACCGTCTAATGCTGCTCATAAAGAGCTGACTGAGATCACCGACAACTATCAAGAGGATATGGAGCCTGAAACCAAAGAGGATAAAGATTGCATCTCTCCTAAAAAAATCACCGAATCCATGTCTTCTTATTCAGCGCCTTTTTTTACCGCATTGCCATTCTTATCAATGGGTTTACCGTTTCCACCGATGTACATGTGTCCTCAATTAACACCGTTCTTTTATTATCCGTTTATACAAATACCGGACGTGGCCATAAACATGCCAAAACCGAAGCCAGCCTGTACTTTTTGTATGGAGAACGAGGGTTCTCTTACTTGTATTTATTATCAACGGGATACGGATAATGTTTTAATAGAATCTGATAGTAAACAGATCAAAGATTCGGAAACGTTGGTGATCGAAACCGATTCCCCGATAGCACCACCAAAAAATCCAGGATGGTTCGGCAAAGGATATCGTAAAGGCATGAAAAAGAAGCGGTAGCATTTGCTCTCGTTAATTATGGTATATGACTTCTTCTCTGTTATTATGCAAATGTACGACATACATATATATAATAACCCACTTAAATGTTCGACGCCTCCTCATATCATGACGAAATCTGCGAACATGATTTACGAATGTGTAGCGTTTAACTTCCAGTATCGAAAATTTTAATAATCAAACTAAAATTGTGACAATAGTTTTTAAGAATTTAAACTATAGACAAGATTATCTTTGATTAATGAAATTTCCATAAGCGAAATTTGATAGTAAGTTAGTAATTTAATGGTTACTCGTATCTCCGATAAGTCTGATTTCAAAATTATTCGTTTGTAAATTTTACCATACCGACATCGTGCGAAATATGTTTTGTGATTGAGTCACTACTACTGTATAAGTCAATTATGTTGTGATTTTTAATTATAGGATTTTATTTAAGCAGACGAGTGTTATGCAGATCACGATAAATTCCTAGCGACCAAAGTGATAATTTTTTTATTACATTTTGTGTTCTTTTTCTTTTTTTTACTGTTAGTTTTGTATTTGTATAGTTGACTGTATTATATATAATTTCTTCTCGTTTTTTCTTTCTTTTCGAAAATTGGATTTATAAGTGTTGTTTGTGTGAAACTTTTTGCATTTTTCTATTGTATTGATTTATCATTCCACTTCTGTAAATATGATGTAAGCAATCGTATAACATGGGTGTCATGACTATTACTATACTGTTTATAACAGATCTCAAATCAAGATTATATTAGTCATTATCTTGTGTCAATGGTCAATGGACAGACCAAACAATGAGTTTCACGCAAAAATTCATTTCCGGTTTCGCATTGCCTACAATGTAGGAATGTTATTAAAAAAGAAGAGTCTCATTGAGATACATTTATCTCTATGAAGTTCTCCCGTTAAAAGTTTATTAAACATATCAGTTGATCTGCTCATATTACAAGTTAGCTTATTAAGATCAGATGAAGCATATAGCTTACTGCTTTTAATTAATTTAAGACTGTTTTTAAAAACGTACTATTTAACTAACAAGAACATCTCCCATATTCATTTTAGCCGAATGTTTAGACAGAACATATAAATTTGATTACATTCCTTATGAAAACTATCGAAATTTTCATCACCAAGTTTTAAATTCAAAAAGTATTAACGCATTAGGTATTATAAATATTAGTATTCATAAGTTGTTACTCTTATTTATATGTTTATTTATATGAACCAATAAATTTGTACTGTAATAAGATATCGAAATATGATAATTATTATTTTCTATTTTTCAGTAATTGTTCTAAGTGCTTAACTTCTAATGATTGCGTAATTTATATTTTTATTGTTATTTTAGTAAGCATAATGTTAGAACAGTTGTTTGTTAACATTCATACAAATTGTATGTAATTGTTACAGTCTTTCATGCTTTTAGTATATCTTTAATTAATTGTAAATTATATTATGTATTAGAGAAATTCTGTTATTTTTATTGACTGTACAGATGTTAACAATTACATACAAGATGTTTAACAGTTACAAACACTTAGAAAGTTTCTTTTACTACAACAATTCGCAAAACATAAACATTTATCTCCGAAATTCGAATTTAAAAATATTTGAATTTTACATGTCGTAAGCAAGGTTTACAGACGTTCGGGATTGGACGGACAATCTGATTTGAAAAAAGGCGGGATTCATAAACAATCGATTTAGCAAGACGAAAAACATTAATGAGAAATTTAGAAAAATATCCAAGCCTTGTCAGATTCGAACAATTTGGTATTCGCAAATTTTCTGTAGATTTGTTAAAACTTGAAAAATTGAACTCCGCTAAATATTCGATCTAATAATTAAAAAATAAGGGTTAAATAGAGTTAGCTAACTATTCCGCAATGTTTGCAAGATGCATCTAAAAAAATTTTCAGCAGAAATCGATTGAATCAAAAAACCGAATCAAATCATTAGTTTTTCAAAAGAATGCACCTGAAATACGCTTGCAGTCATAATAGCCGTCCATAGCAGAACTCTCGTTCTGCGGACCAGTAACATAGAAGCGCAACGGACATCTATTATGACTATGATCGTAATTTAGGTGTCTTCTCTAGCGAAACAGATTACGGAAATTTGCAATGCCCGAACATCCTAGTATTTCATCCACTCTAATTCGCATTTAGTTTCGATAGGAGCTACCGTGGGTCAGCGCAGGAGGTGTCTGCAACCTGCAAAATAAATATTGACAACTAGAACCGCGGGTGAGGGTGAGGAGGGAAAGGTGGGTTGGTATTCTCGCCACGCTTGCACACACAAACATCGGCGTAGGCGAGACCTCTCCTCATCCTTTTTCTTTTTTTTTCGGGTTTCTTGCTAGCGGAGAAACTAGTCGGCCGTAAATAATGTTTATTGCTCGAATCGCCATCGAGTGGTACCCTCGAAAGCGGCGGATCCGCGGTCGTTAAGGGCCGGTTTCGCGTGACAACGGTATCACGGACGAGTGGCAGTGCTCGTATAGTTAGTGCGAGTCGTGGGGCCTTAGAACGTGGCGAAGCAAATGAAGAAGACAACGGTGTGAACGCGTCGGTTTACAACGCGAGTTGTACATCGACGATGAGCCCTCCCTGCGAATGACGTATGCGGCGGTCTTTCAGCGGAAATCAGCCAGCACACCGGTGAGTGAACATTGTTCAGCGACCATGAAAGATCCATAGAATGAGTTGGCTAGAGGAGTGGGGGCGGGGGTGAAAGAGGGGAAAAAGAAGAGGAAGAAACGAAAACGAGATACACTTGGAGAGGGGGTGAAGAAGGAGCTAACGCGATGAAAGAGGGAGAAATTGGTAAACCCTACAGTCTGTTGCTATGGTGACCCTCTATAGCGTCGCCCTAACCAACGAGCTCGACACACAGTGCTCATTGTGAGCCTGGTCGTACTACGATATTTACAATAGTTTACGACGATCGCTCATTAACTTCTTGAGCCGAAACAACGGACCCTTGTTAGGGAGCACGTGGCGATATTTATGGTTGCTGGAGTGTCGGAAACGAAAGTTCGAGTTCGAGGGAGAAATGTATCATTTCGCGAATTGTAGAATCGAAGTGGATTTAGGATGGTTGTGATTGATTTTGCAGAGCGTTGTTTACGCGTTAACGCACAGATGGCGGAGTGATATTTTATAAATAATTGCAAGATTTTTATAATTCATTCAAGCTTCTTTAATTCCGATTCGTGAGAATGAATTGTTCATTTTCGCATAGGAGGATCAAGTAGAATATATGCAATTTCAAGATACAGTTGGATAAAAGTATTTGAATTTGCCGCGCTTATGTTCGCCGGCGGTTTTTCGTTAAATCTCGTTCTCGATCTTGTTCTCGCTATCGTTCTCATTCTCGTTCTCGCTATCGTTCTCGTTCTCGATCTCGATCTCGTTGCAAATTCTCGTGCTCGTTCTCGATAGCGCTCTCGATCTCGATCATTGCGAATTTAAATTTGAAACAATGTGGACCGATTCTAATTATGCGCTATTGCGGTAAAGAACAAATGACCTGGTTAGTTAATGCATAAATTGCAAGCGTTCAAATAGACATATGTAAGTACAGATATTATTGTAGATATTAAAAAAGAGGATTCAAATCCATTTGAAACAAGGCAAAAGATTCTTAGAATGTCCACCAATTAGATCCTCCGCAATAAATAGCAATGAGGTTACCCAGTTTCTCTACGGTTACACTAATTAGGTCGTTTGCTTTACTACTTGCTACTGTATACGCAGAATAGGATACACGACTGGAACTGCTTGTCAAAGTTAGCAAAATTAGTTCAGATAAGCGTGTGAATCAAAGGAGGCCACGTGCAATGAATCATTCAGATGTCCTCTATATTCTTTCAGGTTTTTATTAATTTAATTCCATGAGGACTAAAATGATTTATACATGTACGTAACAAAAGATGGGTGAACATTTTTCTTTCTCTCGCAGTATTTAAGATTTTGTTCTCTGAGAAAAATGTTTCTAGCGTTTCGATAACGTAGATATTTGCAAGGTCTGTACAAGGGGGAAAAGCACGATTTTGTCCTTTGATTTTTTGGGAAGAATTCTTATCTTATCTCTCTGTACATTTACTTTCCCTATCTCTTTTAAATACGCCATCTGACTTTAACCGTTCAAACGGTGCAACGTAACGAGTGCCTGTGCGATACGTGCGTACGTGACGCGTGCATGCCTAATGATATCAGGAATTATTTTTAATAGGACCTGTAGCTACATACGGTTCCCATATCTATGAAGAGATATACGCTTGATTAAAAATATCACCGATAAAAAAATTACGGAACATTCACAATTTCACAGCTGTTTTAAGTAAAGTTTCAGTTACATATATACGTGTTTTTATTTTACTGCTTTTTAAATAAACAACGACAATATAAATTGAATTACATAAAATGTAAACTGAATTGAGTCAATCTAATTTTTTATTATTCTCAAGGACCGAATACCGTGTTATTGGAGTAGAATACCGATTACTCAAGATCGATTTTCCCTGTGGGGAAACTTATTGAAATACATGGAATGTAAACAGAATTCAAACGGGGACAAGTACTTACGAGACCTGTCGAGAACTCGAGGCATATTTCAATAATATAAAGGTCGCGGTAAAAAGTATTACGTGCCACTTTTCGAGGAGCTGTTCCCCGAAAAAGCTGTCGGTGGAAATACATTTTTGACCCAGTGTAAATCCATACAAGGAGGAGATTTATCGTTACCGATCGGTTGGGCGCTCTAACGGTGGCATTCGACACTACGGGCACGACAGTGCTACGTGAGAAGTCGCGAGACGAAGTGGTTTTCTACTACACGGCCTCGGTCGTTGTTTCCCGATCGCGTACGAGCGAGCACGTCGACTCCGAGAACGTGTTACGTTACGTGTGTACGTCCCCGGCGTATTTGCTCGGTTTTTCGCGTGCAGAAACGAAGATTCGCGACCGCCTGCTCGCATTATGTCGCCTCCGTTCGAACGGACTGCTCGGTGGTTGCTGTTAACGTAGTTGGAAAATAGACGGTGGTTCGGGCCAGGTTATCTTCACGGGAAGAGAGAGAGAGAGAGCGAGAGAGAGAAAGGGAGAAGTTTTCGTTTCGGTGTACAATGGCGCGGGAATCTCTTGTTCCCGAATCGATGTGTGCACGGCATAGGTGATGATCGGTGTTCGTACATGTGGCATGGTGTTTATAGTGATCAGGAAGACTTGCATACTCCGCTGGATCGACCAGCCCGACAGTTTTTGGATACGAGCCGTATAGTGAGCCGCCATGAGGCGCATTAGCGGTAAGCTCAATGCTCTTTTCATTTCTTCTACCTTCGATATTTTTCCCTTTTTCATCCTCTCTCTCTCTCTCTCGCTCTCTCTTCCCGTTTATGTCGAGAAGCGGAATCGTTATATATTTCACTATGTTTCGACGAGTGTTTTGGACGAGGGACGTGACCGAAGTTTCCGAGCAGGATGCTTTGTGCGATCCTTTTTTTTCCCTTGTTCATTTCACTACCTGTTCTTGACGTATCGCACATTTAGGGCTTTTAACGTGGCCAGCGATTTTGTATTTAATTTGTTGTGTTGGTTTGCGGGTGTTACGTGTACTAGCTTGTCATTATCGTTAATGGGTGGATTTGTTGTTCAGTTGTCACAGGCTGATTATTCTGTGTGAAAAGAATATTCTATTGGTAATGATAATCTCTGGCGTTCCTTTGTTGCACTGTCAGAGTACTGATTAGCTAGCGTACAATTCTTGTATCTTGCGTATATCTTATGTACAATTGTATCTTAAGTTGCTCTAAAGTTTGTGTCTCTGCTAGTGAAGTCATCGGTGATATATGTATGTCGTTAATTAAATGTTGATTCATATGACTCGCTCTTTATTAGAATTATGAGCGATCGGTTACCAGCTTACTTAGAAATGGTACCATAGTACTACAGTTTGTAAAATTCTTATCTTGTGTAATTGATTATTCATGTGTCTTTCAAGTGTTCTGTCTAAAAGACATGTCGAATACTTGAAGCTTCGTACATTAACTCGATACAGTAATTCTGTTATGTTACATATGTAAAGTATATTCTTAAACATTTTTCTTCTGTCTTATTTGGTTTGCGTGGTGTGTCTCCCTCTTGTATTTGTTTAGACTAAACAAGCTTGTTTTATCTCCATAAGGTGTAAACTCAAGGATATCTAAAAGTGATGGTATTATGTAACATTCAGTTCATCCTTCAGAAAGAAGTCAAGGTGTAACCTGAATATTTTAAAGATTGAATTTTGTTCAAAACTGCTTTTTACTTAGCAGTGAACATTTTCATAAAAATGTAAAAACTATTCGAGCATGCCAAGTTAGATTTATTGATCTTGTGCACCTCATAACGTGTATAAAATGTAAAAAGTTAAGATTTAGGATGTGAAGATCTTTGATGCTTCGTAAAAGTGGTAATAGCATGTTTGCTTTTATTTTATCTGCGAGATAAGAAAATCTTAGCAATTTACACTGAGCATTCCAAGTTCCGATTGCCATAAATTATTCAAGACAGGCATCCTTTGTATTTGTCGTTGAATACATTTGCTTGTTATTAGGTTGGTCAAAAAATTGCCTTGCATATTAAAAGGTATCGTATTAATGAACCGAACTATTGAAGTATACATTGCTCTCATTTGTTCGTATAGTACAAATTTTGTTCCTTATAATACAACCGTATATCATCTTAATTATGTACTGTAAAAAACTATTTTCATACATCTTTGTTTGATAATTAATCACAGAATGCATGCAACATGAAAGTACAGAATGAATCTTTACGATTTTAAATGACCCCTAAAATTCAATATTTCAACATTGAAATTGCAGAGCAAGAATTTAAATTTCAATATTGAATTAATTCCCAAGAATATTTCGTGTAATCAATATTTCGTGTACATGTACATTTGAATAAGCTCAATTAATTAATAAATATCCACATATGCCTGTTACGACCATGCAAAATGATATTGTATAAATATAAATTACAGTGCATTAATTACTGGAGGTTGTTTGACCAATCTATAAGCATCCTGATGCACAAATGTATGGAAAATAATCATCTACCAACGAGGAGAATATTAATTAAAATCTAGCCATAAAGTTCCATTATAAAAAGAGATTTTTAGCAAATTATCTGCTTCTCCAATATCTTTTATTAAATTTCATGCTGCTGTTGTAAAATTTATTGTTTTAAAGAATTTTTCCTTTTGGGTCACATGTTTTTGAGGAGATCTATTTTAAGAAAATAAAATAAAACAAAAAGTTAATTTTTTCAAAATTCCCAGACCAGACTACGTTCTCAGACATTTAACAATGTATTACATAAAACAAGTTTAGCGATGTGAAAATTTTTTAAAATTATGATAGTATAATTTTTGGTAGCCCGAGTATGTTTTTGAGAAATCGCACACAACCCCTCAGAAATGGCGACTTGCTATTTTTCGGGCAACCGATCAGCTTAATGGACGCGCTTCGCGTGTTGTGCGTGCGTGTTGACATTATAAATACGCAGACGTGTACGTTAGCCCGATGAAACGTGAAAAATTGTATGCTTCAAATGCTTCCGGATAAAGAAGATTTATTTTTTCTCCTAACCTACTTATATACCGACGGCACGTTGGCTTGTTTCACCTCTGATGCGTTTGTTTACACAAGGGCGGACCATTTAAATAGGAACACCCTTGCCGACGGATATACAGGGTGGTCCATACCACTGAAAAGTGTCACATCCATTTCCTTGTCTCACTTTAGGGCCAACAAAAAATGAACGCCGACGGCGTTGAGCGATTTATATGTATGTGGCTGTCTATTTTCATGTCCCCTCTTGTTAGAGATTTTTCTATCCTGTATTACAATTCACATATTTAGTGAATCCGTTTGCTTATACTGCAGATATTTATGGAAAATTTATATACATATTACATTATTTATTATCGATAAACTAAAAATATAAAATATACACATATATGTAAAAATTAAAATAAAACTCAATTTCATATATTTTTCAATCAGATCAAAACTTGAAGCATCACCTTAATTTTCATTGGTCATTGGAATGTGAAATTGTGAAGAGGCGAATAGAAATTATGTAATATGAAAACATTTGATTCTAAGTGTGCAGAAATTTTTTTCCATCGCAGGTACATCCGGTGTCATGCCACTGGAGGGTACTATGGCTTCTTCCTTTTGGTATGCTTCTCATTCTCACGCTGCTGATGAAGCACTTAATGATGCGTGAGCAGGGGGATGGAATTCCCCCCCTGAAATTCACAAAGGAAGCTTCGGTAACCCCGAAATTCCAATTTCCGAATTTTTCCAAGTCGACTGCCCTTTAATGACCCTTTAATTTCTACCCTTAAAATTCCTTTTGCAAACCTTAATCATTCTTCTGCCCCTAATCATTCTAAGGGGTGCTGGAAGCAATATTGGATCTAGGGAATTTATTCTAGAGACATTTATCACGTTGAAAACTACAATTAAGTGGAATTTACAAATTTATAAAAAATGTAAATATTATTATTTAATGTAGATATTGTGAAATATAAAATGCCATTGAAAAAACGTATAGAGAATTGGAAAGTCCGTTACAATGACTAATGTCGTCAAGTGAAATGGCGGTATTATTCGGTTTTGAATTTTTCCTTTCACCTGCACGTGCTCTCTGTCGGCGTTAAAACGACCGTGTTGAACTCTGTTTCGTTTAACACTTGAAATTCTATGCGAGTACACGTAGGTACAGTGCGAGCGTTAACCGAGACCTTGCCGTACTTTAGACAGTGCTTATGTAAGGGCGATAAAGAATCAGGCGTGCGTCGAATATATGCCGTTTCTTTCGTTATTCACATGAAACGTGCTAACACTTCCGGTATACATAGATCTCCTCTTTATATTTCATAACGGAATGATGAATTCTTTCAAAATTTATGCCGCGATCGTTCCACCTGGAACGCCTGTAATTTGCTCCGGATACAAGACGAAAATGTTGGAAATCTTTTGTACAAAAATAATTACAAACAATAAAGTTCTATCACTGAATTATCATTGTTCATACGCCAGCAGTGTAAGAGATCAACAAATTGCGACTGTACATTTCTTTTGAAGCAATCTGTTTTCAGGGAAGCTGACGATGTTGTAGTATATTAACAAAATCATTGAATCTGCTGGCAAAGAGGTATTCTTCGCCGGTGGCCTTGAACGGCCTCGAACCGAAAGTCATTGTACCGAAGTCTTAATTCATTCAATTACGGGGTATGCAAAGAGAGATATATTATTCCAGTTGAGTAAAAACTGGATCTTGTTGATGACTGTCGCCGGCCTTGAAATGTTCCTTGACCCTTCGATCCGCAACCGGAACAATGTCATTCGCCGGATGTTCCCAGCGGTCCTTTTTTTCCCTCCCCCCTCCCTTTCCTCTCTCTCTGTTGTTCTTTTTTTCCACTGCTGTCTCTCGTCCTTTGTCAGTGAAAGTGCAGGAATTATCTCAGGTGATTCGTGCAAAACGCCACGAACCAGGTAAACCCGCACTTTTATGGGACAGGAATTCGCGTGGTCACTTTCTTTGAATGGCTTCTTCCTGTATTTTTCACGACCGCGCATTAAGTCATTAAAGGACTCTTCGGCACGTTAATGATGCGGACGTTTAACTTGTAACTACATCTTCCGAGGAGATGTTTCAGCACACTGTGGATCGCTGAGCATTTGCTTTTTGGTAGCCACATGTGGGCGAACACGCTGTGACAACGCTAAATTTGGTGACCACACATTTTTATGTATGACAATTTTACTATCCTATTCGTGACATTCTTCCAAGTAGAGTGAGTACCCACATGACACTATGCGGAGCTTGTGTGACTGTGTAATCCACGATACAGTGGCACCTCGAATATCCGAATGTATTATATTATTATCGGATATTGTCCGAAT
Source organism: Lasioglossum pauxillum (assembly GCA_933228785.1). Lineage (NCBI taxonomy): Eukaryota > Metazoa > Arthropoda > Insecta > Hymenoptera > Halictidae > Lasioglossum > Lasioglossum pauxillum. The sequence goes on from OW121699.1 coordinate 10,656,501, forward strand.
GGTATCGTGTGAGTACTCATTCTACTCGGAAAAACGTCACGAATATGATGGTAAAAGTTTCATTAAAAAATAGTTACAAATTGTGTTTGTAAAGTACCGCGTCATACGAAGGTTAAGTGTATTTGGATATATAAACAACATACGAGAGAAGTGTCCTAAATTTTCTGAGATTTTCCCCGAATTTGTGTCCTCGGAGCGACGTAGTCTAGGGAAACCGTGGTAGCATTGCAGGTTCACCGGACCGTGAAAGGATTGTCCGAAAGGATCGTACCCTCCACCGATCGGCCAGGTACCCAGAAATCTCGCGGATCTATTTCTGTGGGCAATACCTTTTAATATTTCCACGTGGAAAGTTGTTTCACGTGTCGCGCTTTCGGATACCTACGCGTGGAAGCATTACCGGGGGCGACCTACGCCGTTCTCCGGAAACTCGTCCACCCACCTTCGACCTCGCCTCTTTGCATTCGCCAGAACACACCGGAGAAGTTGGCTGTCGCCAACCCGAACCTGCACCAGACAACCGAGCCTTTTTGACAGTCTCGCGTCGAGATCGGACCGAGTCCTTCGAGGCTTGATACTCAGAGCATTCCTCCTTCGAGGGCCCCGTAGAGTCCACAGAGACTCCGAGGAGTACTATCAGACCCTGAAGAGCCCACAGACAATTAGGACATTTAGGGACTGTGTTCACAGACAATCGGAATATAGTGGGTTCAGTGATTGTTTGAACCGCTGTGGGAGGAGACATCTGTGTGATCTGTGTGATCTGCTAAGTGGACCCAGTTTGATGCCTTCCGGAAATTGAGTTCAGTTCGAGAAGATTCTAAGCAGCTCAGAAGGATTGATTCTCTTAGAGGTATTTTATTGGAGCAGGTTTGTTGGTTCAGTTGTGGCCAGGATGTGATGAATGGATCCAGTATGATGTTCTCTGGAAACTGACTTCACTTTGAGAAGATCGCGAAGGAGGCCTGGGGAGGTTATCATTAAAGGAATCTTTTGAGATTGTCCTTGATTGTGGTCAGGATTTATAATTCTGGTCAACAATAGACATCCCTTATCTTGATCTCAGTGAACAATTCTCACACTATACCCTCCAAAGGCTGATCACTTATTAGACATCCTCTATTTTCTTCTTAGAAGAGTCTTAAAAATTCGCCTGAAGTATTTCTACGCCAAATGACCACCCCATAAAGTATCTGACCACCTACGGCTCTCTCAAAAGTGTTGGTTCTCATGCCTATCGGAAAAACAACTGAAAAAGAACTGAGCTAGAGTTCCCGAAGATAATCGTGTGTTCTACAGCTGCTGAAAGACTGATCAAAATTGTGGACTCGTGCAGAGGGTGGTCGACGAATGTCGAAGGGTTAGCCAGGCCGGTAAAAGGCCTTGATCAGAGTAGCATAAGCTGCGCCATAAATGGCGATCACTGCCGTATCGAGTTGCCTGGGCCCCCCGCCCTTGCCACCAGGCAAACGCTTTCTACAAAAGTCCTCGAAGAAATTGTCCTCGACGTACAAGAGCTTTCGGGACCCGGCGGTGGAGGCCTGGCTGCCGACCGGGATCTTCGACATGTCCAGGACGAGAACAAGCTCCAGGGACACCGTGGATAAGCCACTATTCGCGATAGGGGCTGGCAATTTGTTCCGAAGTTGCTCCGAGGGCAACCTGGCCGCCCGCAAAACCGCACCGCTGTCCGCTACTCCTCTCGATAAGTGTATCCAGGCGATTTATGGCAGTTGGAGGAACCTTATGCACCGTAAGTGTAACGCTCTCTTGCTGGCGTCCGACTAATCGACGGTGAATATAGGCCGAATAAATTAGACGATGGCTGCCAGCGATGGCAGCCACTCCGAGTCATTAAATCGGAGCTTTTTCCTTTTTTCTGGGCCCCGAGGAGGGCTCAGAAGAGCCTTGAAGGACCTTGAAGGGACCCTGAGGACTTGGCGCACCGTGGGTCGTTGCCATCGAACATCCAAGAATATTTTAGTTCATGGCTGAGAGATAATGTTAAATTTGGTGCCAGAACTTCTTTTTCAAATTGCTTTTTATTAGACCTTTTCCGAGTAAAATGAGTAACCACAGTGAGTAAAACCTCGATTACCTCTCGGGTAATCATTTTTTATAATTTTTATCATCGGGTAATCATTTTACTCAGAAAAATGTCACGGATATGATGGTAAACGTTTTTATTTATTTGTATCATTACGGAATCATTTCGAAATCATCGTCGCGAAATACATTTCGGGTCATCGTATAATGCGTACATCTTTCTACGGGACTACAATGGGCAAGAATAAATAATCAGGCCATAGACAATCGTGGAATGAATTGAATTCGACTTTCGGGTTAATTCTCCGACGCGTTCGATTGGATCGTGAAAGATTCTAGTGTAGCAATCATTGGACTTGAAGAAGAATTATTATTCAATGAACTGGGCGTTACTTAATCTTTTCTCGCCCGGCCTACGTAATGTTAGGAGGATTGGAATGCATGGAAAAATCAATGGACACATGCATAGTCAATGGAGAACTGAATTTTTTTATTATCTTACGGCGTGGAGGAGTATTTATGAATCAATGATGACGTGGAAGAATTTCAGTTCCGAATGATTGCTCGCGGGACGGAATATATTACTGTCATCAAGTAGATAATTAACATGCATCGTTTTTGTACATCGAGGTGACACTGTTGCCTTATTTTTTATCCTGTTCACGATCTGTATTCAAGGATATTTTTACCGGTGATCGATTTAATATTTTTCATTGAAAAAGTTGATATGATAAAATTAAAAATTTCAGTCATTGGTTTCTACCGTATTATACATAATATAAAATATTTTTAACGATGACCGAATTAGTGTTTTTCCTTTAAAAAATTTTGATGAATGTATTTGATGAATTTGCATGAATGTGTCAGTAAAATCTGAGATCGACGCGTTGCAGTGGTTGTTCTTTAAAAAATCACTGAAGTGTTCCCCTTTTTACCGTGACGGTTGGCAGTCCGCTTAAAAAGGACGCGGTCTGATCTCAGGTTTTCCATGTTAGCGTTGTTAATTGGACGATTTTCGTGCAATCTCTTCGCCGAACTTCTGACACACTTGTCCGAGCTTCTGTCTGACAAGTCGTCACGCTGCCTGCCGTAAACTCGTTGACCCAACAGGTGTATCCGTCGTAGTCCGGGTACACACGGATCTGCTCTCGAGGTAGTCCCGTCTACCTGCGGCGTTCGAATCCTTTCATGGGATTCTAAACACCGATTATTATACGGGGTGTCTCTCGAATTAAAATCGAACCTGAAACAAGCGATTCAATATCAAACGTCAACGCAACATCAACTCTCGAGTGCCTAAAAAAATTAGAACGAATTTAATCAAACATGCAATCTGTTACAGGAATTTTATTTGATCCGCCATTTTTATTTATTATTGTAGATCAAATTAGTATTATCACAGATCAAAATAAAATTGGAAGACATCATTCTCGTGTTCGCTACGATAGCGATGAAATCAGCAGTTAAATTCCACATGACCTAATACTTACGGAGATATTTTTAATAGAACCTATCGTTTATGGGACGATAGCGTGCTTGTGTTAACTATAACGGCGAGTACACGACGCACTGGCTCAGTGAAAGTTCTAATAATATCTCGATAAGTAATAATTTCAGGCCGTATATGCCATCGCACTTTCTCAGTGAGGCTGCTGAAGTTCTTTCTGGAACAGTAAATCCCTCGATCTTTCCTCTCGATGCGCGAAAAATTTTGTATCGTTAACTACATTACGCTTTATACAGTTGTTAAATTTATTTAAGCGAATGGATGAAGCACAATTTATACAACAATTTTCATACTCGATTTTTAATTGGAAATGCATAAACAGGAAGTTATTCAAGTCTTCCCGTTCAATTTGATAAATGTACACTGAGAAAAAAATCCTGTCGAAACAAACAAAATATATGTTGATTCAATAAGATGTACTATTGAATAGTGCCAATATCATATGAACTTATTTTAATATTTAATACTATTGAATTTCAATAGCAAAACTCATTTCCGCGAATCATATAAGCCAATAGCTTGACCATCAATGTTTTCAAAAAAATAAGATATGGCCTCAAACCAATTCCCAAATTTTTTTAACAACATATCTGATTGAAGGAAAAAGAGAAATATTACGAATAATAATATACGGTATTGAATGAAATAATATTTTCAATCATTTCATGATAGACAATTCAAATACATCACGATTTGCTTCTAAATTTCATACTATTGAAAAGAATACATTGATATTCATCGAAGTAAAAAATTACAATAACACGCGTGTTATTGAAGTAACTACTTTTTTTTCTCAGTGTAGTTTGAAGTCTACGATTTTTAATATTTCGGCACAGAATAGATACTAAAAAGTATAGGTCGAGTATAGATTCTCGAGTACAGAATGCACCGTGATCCTTTCAAAACTGAGGACAAAGTAAAGATTCTTTTGTCTCCGAGGACATTTGCCCCACGGGGCAATCTAGACTGCTCCCAGGAGCACTGCTCTAGCTCCAGCGAAATTGGGTACCAGAATAGCGTGTATCACTGCCTCGATATTAAACTTGCAAAGTAGAGAATCTCTTTCTGCGGTCATTTGCCCCACGTGGCAATTTATACTGCTCCCCGAAGCACTGTTCTGATTCCATAAAAATCTAGAACATCAATAGCAGCTTCTATCGTCTCGATGTTAAACTTACAAAGTAGACAGTATCCATTTCTCCAAGGACTCCTATTCTACCTCCATCAAAATCGAGTACGCGAACAGCGTCTTTCGTCAGCTCATCAAACTTGCAAAGTGTAGAATCTCGTTTTTCCTAGGTCATTTGCCCGTGGGGGCAATCCGGAGCGCTCCCAGGTCAAAGAGCGTCGGATGGGCCTTAGGACAGTTAGGCCAGCTAGAAAGACACTGTGGCACTCGCGTCCTTTGTGTCCGTTCGCTGTATCATCATCTTGCGGCGACACCGTTACGTCAGCAAACGCTCGCCCATACGATTGCCTGTCGCAGCACCATCGTTCAGCTTGCCTCTGCCAATCACCATTAACAGCGCTCGTATAATACGATCGCATCATACGAACGGTTAGCCCCGTGCTGCACACACCAGGCTCGAACACTCTGTTTCGAATTCTTCGTGGCTCTGCTCTCTCGTCTAACGAGCCTAATGCGCCAATAAACGCTGATCGTTTCGAAATTTTCGGTGCCAATTTTCTCAATTGATTATGCCCCGCCGCGAACCACTCAAAACCCTCCGTTTACCGAACGCTATACCTGGAGAGATGCTCCAGTTCTTCAACCCCAGAAAAATCGAATTCTTTACGTTCTGCTAATTTTTTAAGCATTATGAAATGTAACGAATAGTCAGCAGATTTTATGCACTTATGGAGAAAACGAGTAGGTGTAAATTAAAACAGCAAGACCATTAGATTAATTGAAAAACACTGTTATATTATTTTCAACCTATTAAATGTATTAACGAAGAAAATAAATTTCCACCTCGCTCCAGTTTGTTGCAATTCAGGTAGAAAATGTTTATTTTGCATGAAGATCCGCTGTCTAGTAATGAATGTTCATTATTTGTTCATATTTATTAATACACAGTATCGTTGATAGCAAATTGCTCATCAGTTGAAATATTTTGAACACTTACAAAATATTTTTAACAGTTACGAGAATGTCTCAACGTGCTTCGTGAAAGTGTAAATTATTATTTGAATTGATTTAAAAAATTGTTACGGGTAATTTACGGCTATTCAAATGTTGCATTAACTAAACAGTATATAATAGTTGAAAAAGATGGAGAGTGGTGGTTCACTGGCAACTATAAGGTGTGGGAACGAGGAGAAGGAACATAAATACTGGTTGAACGAAGAAGAGGAGAAATGTGAGCCGTGTGGGGACGAAGAAGGGACGCAGGAACATTCGATACAGCGCGCAGCAGGATAATACAGGATAAAGAACCGATGGGGGCGGAGGATTAGAGTGGCGGTTAGGGTCTCCTCCTACCTTGACGGTGTCGAAAAATAACGCGACTTTTGGGAATTTTTTAGAACAGAACCGGTAAACATTTCAATTTGAAATTTTCTGGCTGGATTTAGCAGTCTTTGGAGATCAAGAAAATATTTTCTCTTTGCTAAAAGATCGATTAGGATGCCCGTTATGAGACCGTCTTCGAACCTTTATGGTATACACAATGATACACATATCAATTTTAAACTCTGTGAACAGATTTAGTAATCTTTGGAGACTAAACATATTTTTCTTTGCAAAAATATAAGTTACTTCAAGTAAAGTAAGTTTCTCTAAAGTTTTGGAGTCAGACTTGCTAATATTTCGAATTTAAGTATGATATTTCGGGACTTTATTTTTCGAGATGTAAAATTGAAGGGGAATGCACAAAAGGTCGATTTTTTGAAGCCGCCACAATAGTGAGCGCCCTTAAGAGTGCTAAAGTCGAGAGACGGAAGAAGAGGAGAAGCAGAAGAACGAGAGTTAGAAAGAAGGAAACACGGGAACAAAGATTGAAGGGAGTGAAGAAGTGGAGAAAGGAATCGATATGTGCGTGAAGAGAAGAGCATGAAGCACACCGCTGGCGACCATAAGTCGCGGAACACTTGGGGCTTCGTGCACAATAAAATAAATTCGACGATTTCAATATTCGTCGAGCACCAACTTATTTTTTCCGAATTAACACCTACAATATTCTTCAAAATTTTCATTCAATCTTTAGGAGCGACCTTTATAAATATTTTTCTCGATTACTGTTTAAGATATTTTGACGAATCAAGAAGCAGTTAGTAGCTACATGTTAACTGAATTTTTAACAATTTTTTCAAAACTCTGATTAATCGCTGAAGATTTAAAAAAAGATTCACATTGTAAACATATACAGTTACTCGAATTAATATTCGGACGCTCTAAAAAAGACGATAACTTTTTAAATATTGTACTATACGATTTGAACATTTAAAAAGTATGTTTTGTAGATCTGAATTAAACATATTCTGCAAATTTCGTCAAAATCGGTCGACGTTGCAATGAGCTACAAACGTTTAAAGATGGTAAAAATCAGAGATTTTCAATGCAGATTTATATCTTTCAATGCCTGTCGTTTTTCCCCACATCAACCGATTTCGATGAAACTTTCACAGTGCATATAATTGACACAGACCTACAAAACGTACTTTTTACATTTTCATCATAGGCCCACATAAAAAAGCTGTAAAATGCAACTTTTAGTACTTTTCTACAATTCCGATCAACTGTAATTTTTGAAAAAATTTCTTTTCACATCCTATAGTAAACTAATTACTCTAACTTCCCAAAAAGGTTCAAATAATACAGTACAATAATAAAAAAGTTATCGTCTCTTTTATAGCGTCCGGTATCACTGTCCAACAAATTCAAACTTTTTTTTAACTTTTTTATCTTTCGATTCTCACGATGCGATTCTTATAGAGTTTTTCGCGCTGATTCCGAATCTGGCCTTAATTTTTCTCCTAGACGCATAGTTTTTGAGAAATTTGGATTTGAAAAAAAAAACATATTTTTCGACTTTGAACAAAGATTGTGATGTTATTATAAAAGATATTGTATTGTTCTTTAGATAAAAAGATTCTCTAGACTTCCCCGAATCCAGTGATGTGCAATAGTAATACATTATGATTGTTTAAACCTGTTTAAACAATCATTAAAGACGGAGAGGCACCACTTTTGCATTGTTTTCAGCTGATATTTATTAATTTATATGAAAAAATAAGGGCCCAGCAGAAAATCGAACTACACCACGCGATAGAGCAGACTTTTATCTTGAGAAACCACCCTTTCAACTTTCCAAAGTCGACGTTTTTACCGAGCCAGAATGCAAAATATCATCGCGGAACACGAGTCGCCGCCAGTGGTGCTCTGCATCGCCGTTACGCCGCGCCGCGCCATATCCCGCCGTTTAAACATGTTTAAACAATCATAATGTATTACTATTGCACATCACTGGATTCGGGAAAGTCTAGAGAATCTTTTTATCTAAAGTACAATACAATATCTTTTATAATAACATCACAATCTTTGTTCAAAGTCGAAAAATATGTTTTTTTTTTCAAACCCAAATTTCTCAAAAACTATGCGTCTAGGAGAAAAATTAAGGCCAGATTCGGAATCAGCGCGAAAAACTCTGTAAGAACCGCATAGTGAGAATCGAAAGGATTTTTGGCTGTTGGACCGTTATATTAATTCGAGTAACTGTACCTTTTGCACACACCTGTTCTACTACTCACAATAATCTTCTTTCCCAGCCTAACCAACTAATCTAAAAGTTTGAACAAAATGTGCGAAACAAAGTGAACAGAAGCCTGCAACGCCCGATTGAATTTATCCAAATATCTGGAAAGGTAACTGAGAAAAGACGATCACAATCTCAAGGATGAAAATGTACATTCTAAACAAAACCAAGTAGCAACCACAGTATAATCCTGCAGAAGGACACCGTTATCAAATCAGGGACTAAGACCGTGTGAATAGCAATGCGCTAAGCCGACGGCTATTTATGCCAATCACAGCAGAATAACGAGTTTTATCTGCAATGTTGCAAGCAGACGTCCAAGGCGATGGAAGAACGCATCCGACTCATAGACCCGTTTCTGATTCACACGAATAACTTACTCGTCGATCAATAGTCATCCGCGGTGTATTGTGTGCTATCACACGTATTTGCATTCTCCGTTTTCCGCATGAACGTTTCACAAAGTCACATCCGCGTTCCGGCGAGCGAGCTCGTGTTAAGTATCGCTGGCTGCGTCAGAGCATTCCTTTTCGCAAACTTGAAGAGTTTGTCTCGAAGAGCAACGTCTGCCTGGGACGAACACATTCGCGATATGTCACGTACGGATTTTGATGAAACTGCGTGCCCATATCAGGTTTCAACTCTGACGGTTCTCGACAATTGCTCTTCGAGACTTACAGCGACGCGGAAAATTGGCGAAATTGCACTTCCCACTCTACACCGCGGAAACAATAGCCGCACGAGCTCTTTTGCTTATCGGAGATAAACGAAGTTGTTCCAATGAATACACTGCGAAGTTTATGTTCCCGATCATTTTTTAATGAACATTTTATCAACACATTCGTGACATTTTGCTGAGTGAAACGAGCACCAACATGACATACTTCGGAGCATGCTTGATTGTTTATTAAACAATCTTGACTGTGGATTAAACAATCGAACTAGCTCCGAAGTATGTCACGTCGCACAGTGGAACTTCTCGTCCATTTCGGAGACAAAATCAAAGAACTTCCGATAGAAATGAGATAGAGAGCTGAAATTTTTTTTAATTACAGCTGAGACTTCACAGAATATGAGAAAAATAGGGAGATTATGGTACGAACATTTTTTAACCTTGAAAAAAATCGTCAAACTTGCACAATGTCACGAAAATTGTGGTTTTTGCAATACCACGGGTAGAAAAATATTTTTCTGTAACATCATTTCCTGTAGATTTTTTCATGCTGAATTCAAATCTGGTCTCAGAATTTGTCTACGACCTCAGGATTTTACAAGAAATCGATTTTTGTGAACGAATTGTTTAACGAATTTTCTCAAGGTTATAAAACGTTCGTACCATAATCTTCCTATTTTCCCATATTCTGCCAAGTTTCAGCTTTAATTTTTAAAAAATTTCATCGCTCTACCTCATTTCTATCGAAAGTTCTTTGATTTTGTTTCCGATTTGGACGCAAAGTTCCACTGTGCGCCGTATCCCATGGAACGCCTAACAGTGTGGGACCTTTCGTCCAAATCGGAGACAAAGTCAAAGAACTTTCGATAGAAATGAGGTAGAGCGATGAAATTTTTTAAAATTAAAGCTGAAACTTGGCAGAATATGGGAAAATATGAAGATTATGTTTTATAACCTTGAGAAAATTCGTTAAACAATTCGTTCACAAAAATCGATTTCTTGTAAAATCCTGAAGTCGTAGACAAATTTTGAAACCAGATTTGAATTCAGCATGAAAAAATCTACAGGAAATGATGTTACAGAAAAATATTTTTCTACCCGTGGTATTGCAAAAACCACAATTTTCGTGACATTGTGCAAGTTTGACGATTTTTGTCAAGGTTAAAAAATGTTCGTACCATAATATCCCCATTTTCCCATATTCTGTGAAGCCTCAGCTGTAATTTAAAAAAATTTCAGCTCTCTATCTCATTTCTATCGGAAGTTCTTTGATTTTGTCTCCGAAATGGACGAAAAGTTCCACTGTGCGTCGGTGCTCATTTTACTCGAAAGTCGTCGAAGGCCTTTCTCGACGTGTTTTTAAAATTAAGATACTATTAATTTCCATTTTAACGTATTTATTAAATACATTATTAATTTTCATTCTAGATGTATTTATAAAATAGAAGTATTATTAATCTTCATGTATTTTGGATGTACGTATAAATGAAAATGTGACGAGGTTTTTCGTACATTAAAAATCCGCTCGAGCCATAAACGCATAAAGATCACCATTCCACTAATGAGGGATAATGATTTTCGCAAAATCCACCCCCACGTCCTTAAAATTAACGTCATGCTCGTTAATGGTGCTCATTAGCCGTTCCCAAGGCTGCGGTCGCAATTATTTTTACAATATCGACTGGAACCGGTGAAAATCCATAACAATAAAAGTTGTACACCGCCATTTCTGATGGCAACCACACCATGGTACCCTAAAAACTACCCTCTTCTCGAGGGTCCAGACGGTTGAATTGCCGTCTAACTACCCGGCTTTCATCACCGTTGAAAGAATAATCTTCGAGCGATCCGACGGGAAGAATAGTTATTCGGCTTTGTGATTCCATTGCCATGATGTTGGGACGTCCACTCACTATAGTCGTTAATCGACGTCGCGCTAATGGCCTGATTAATAACGGGAGCGCGTGCGCAGTTCTGTTGGTCACTCGGCCTCAGTTAATGAAACGTGCCCTTTGTAGTAAGTATCGTGGGTGCACAACCATAAATTCGTGTGTTCCGCGGTCCCTGACAGAGCTCTTTTTTCACCCAAGGTCACGGGAGTTAATAGTTCTGCTTCAATGCGGATAAGATGGCCTTTTTTTAAAAAGAATGCTTGTAAATATATACAGTGGCCCACGAAAGTGTCCGTACGCTCCTTAAAACAGAATAACTTTTTTATAATTGTACCAAACGACCTGATGTTTTTTGATGTGCAAAAAAGAAATTTTCCAAAAATTATAATTTACAAGGTTACATGCAAAAATAAAAACGGGATTTTTTAAAACTTTTTTATTTTGTAGATCTATGTTTGTTATACACATATTGAAAATTTAATTGAAATCAGTTGACGCAGGAAAAAATGACACGAAAGCTGTACGATTCTGTGGATTTTAAGCTGGGACTAATCAAAAGTGAAAAACTATGATTTTCACCATTTTTAACTCGTGTGTATCTCAATCGATTTCGATGAAATTTTTAGTACGTGTATAACTAATATAGATCTACAAGACATATATTTTAAATTTTCATTAAGTGCCCATATAGAAAAGTTTTAAAAAATGCCTTTTTAATTTTTGCATGTAACCTTGCAAATTATAATTTTTGGAAAATTTTTTTGCATATCATTTAGTAAACCAATGCTTCCAATTGCTTACAAAACATCATGTCGTTTGGTACAATTATAAATTAAGATCAATTGCAAAATTTGCCACCGAACAAACAGACAAACAGACAAACAAACAAGAAAGCGAGCTAATAAAAACGTGGTAAAAAAGTTATTCTGTTTTAAAGGGCGTACGAACACTTTTGTGGGCCACTGCAAATTTGCTACTTTTTGGTCAGATTTAGAAATCTTTAAAGTATACAGAAATATTTTTCCTTTGTAAAAATATAAACTAGTGTGGCCATTATTAATGTAATCTTTGGGCCTTGATGATAAAACAGTGATGCGACCTCCGAGAATTTTTCAAAACAATGCTAATATTTTTCTGATACTAGTAGTCCACTTATTTAATATTCGATAGTCCGAATTAACTGAAATAGTGTACAACAGTTGGGGAGATTAGCGTGTTTTAAGCCAGGCAATGCGAGAAGAGCGGAAGCGAGGCTGTGATTTTGGAGAGGACTATGAATAGTAGAAAGCACTGACTAAAAAATAGCGCTAATGTTAGGAGCATTAAGTACTTTCTAAATCGGTGAAGGGTGGATCTCTTCAAAACCGGAAACGACTTGTCCGATCCTCCAGAAATAGAGCAACCATATGCGCGCGATTATACGAAGCGTTAGGCACGAACCGAAGACAAGTGCACCAAAGATAGCTATCGTGGTGAAACTTGTAATCATCTTCCCATCTGGAGATAAAATTAACAGACGTTCAAATTTAATCGTCAACATAGAATTTGTTATTAATATTTCTCGTTGCAACGACTGATCAAAACTGCTGCTACATTCGCCAATTTTTGCAATGAAACTAATCAACGTATCAAGTTGAAACTTTATGGGCTTATTTAACAATCTCCGAAGATATACGATTAACAATAGAGTTATTAGAACATTTTCATTTCCTGTACGTTCTAATTCGAAGAGGGCTGCGATCTAATATTGAATAAGTACTAAGTCAATAAATAAATAAGCTATTACAGCAACGTGAGCGGTAAGCTAGTTCCATTAATGCAGTTAAAGTAGGAAGCAATTCAATAGGGTCTGTATGACCAAACGATCCCCACCATCTCGCCAGTTAAACGTTCTTCTAGTCCCCTTTAGACAAGGTTTGATTCTGTTAACTCTCAGACGCATTAGAAAATTCATTTTCGCAAGGCACATTAACAACGGAACAATATAGAATCCGATACGTAATTTGTTAACAATTTGAGCCTCTTTTTTAAACGCAATTCTTAACTCTAAAAAGAAATGTAGATTTTACCTTGGAAAGAACTCTTTCTACTAATAAAGACATAGATGACCTCCACAATATGTAGTTGACCATCAGAATATGTATTCCTTGAAACCGTACAATTTTTGTTTGAAATTTTTCTTGTCGTCAACGGTTTAGTTAAGTAGACTTGAACAGGACACCCGGTATGTTTATGGCAGTCTATATTATTATTGTCAGTTATCATTCCGCATATTACTTATCGTATTACAACAGTCCACGGCTCGTCCGAGTTAACTCGGATGCGAGAAGGGTAACCGCGGCCTAAGCAGCTCCGGCCGCAGCCGATAATAATGATAATAATAATAATAGGAACGGTCGCATAAGTGATTGAATAATAAAGAGGATATTATTATTTGTTTGCAGTTGGCGGCATGAACCGGCCGTCCAAAGCAGTAACACAGGCGAAGAAAGTGGCACCGCCGGCTGTACCCGACGTGTTTCGACATTCCGGCTCCTCTTTTGGTTCCGCTGGTTATGCGAGCAGCGAGGATAGCTGTTTCCTGCCCGGAAGTGGTCCTGGAGGAACGGCGGACGATGGTTCGTACGGGATGCCCTCTGGAAAGAGTCCCGGACCGATTTTCACTCATCCTGGATTCGCTTTCCCTGCGGTCGTCGGAAAATACGCCCATGCCGAGGACCAAGGTACTTCATCTCCCACGAAAACTCGCAAAACTCGCTAATCCTAACGCTAAATATATACTCCCGTCCATAAGTCACCGTACACCTATTCAAATTTGGATGCCGACGATTTTTTGTTACTGAAGGTTCTATATTACGAAATAAAAATGGTACTTACTAATTTGATCGAATGTAGAGAACTTTTTAAATTTAAGTGGGGGTAATTGTTTTCCAATTTGGCTTCTGGAGCTGTCCACAATGATCGCACAATTTCTTAATCTCTTTTTTCCAATATTTATTCAAATATTGGGTTGGCAATAAAGTAATTTCGGTATTTTTAGGTGAAATAGAATCTAATTATTTTATTCAAGCAATGAACTTTAACATATTTTATGTTTTCCATTCTGTTCGATGATCTTTTGCCATCTTTCTGGTAGCTTCACAATTCCGCGCTCATAAAACTTCTGGTCCTAATTAAAATACTGAAATTACTTTCCTGCCAACCAAATAGAATACGTGTATATATATATATATATATATATATATATATATATATATATATTTAATTTTATATATGTATATATAAAATAATTAATTTTATATATTAATTTTATATTTAGAATGCGCCTCTTATATCATTAATTTTATATATGTATATATATATATATATATATATATTTAATTTTGCATTCAAATATTATCATATAATAGCTACATTTAATTAAAATAAAACAATAACATCAAGCTGGAAGCTTGTATTGTTTAATTACTAATAATTACCATTTTGATTTATGTACGGGAGTGTACCATAGCAATCACACCGTCAGAACGACGGGTTCTAATATTTTAAATTCACGATTGTCGACATGGTAAGCGTTAATGTCTAGCTAACGATGTTTCGTTTTTCATTGTAGGAATCGACATGACTCAGAGCCCCGGAAGAGACAGTCCAGGCAGTTCAGGATCAGGTTCTGGTTCCAGGCATTCTACAGCTTCATTGGATTCCGGCAGAGCCTCCGGATATCACCTGGGTCCCAGGGGACCCGGCGCACTCGCTTCGTCTCCCAGATGCTCCATAAGCTCGCTCGGCAGCCATCCCGACAGACCGGCGGATCTCGACGTTGTTCATGCTTGGCTGACCGAACTCCAATTCGAGGAATACTCTCCTTTGTTTGCTTCAGCTGGTTATGATCTTGCTACTATCACGCGCATGACGCCGGAGGACTTAACAGCCATAGGTACACAAACGCTCGAGCAAAACAGATTTTTGTCACGTTCACGGAAATACCATTATACCTCATGCTTCTCGCAATGAACATTCGAACAGGAGATCATGTACAAAAATTGCAAATTACATATTGCAAAGTGCCATTACTGTTTTAAAACTGTAAAATCATGTCCAAGAGCAAGTATCGTTCACCTGTTAACAAGGGACGTTGATGAAAAGCGTGTTTGCAAGATCAGAGACGCGGTGATATCAGGTTGTTGCATATGAAATGTCTGATTTTTAGCAATGACATTAAACAAACGCAATTTTGTATAGCCAATGTATTCTATCTACAAATTTCAAGTTTCTTGAAAGATATTATGGCCATTCGCGTTTATCATTTGCAAGATTGTAACACATTTTGACCAAAAATCACATGCAAGTTATTTTTCCAGACATATAAAAGGAACACGACAGTCGCGTTGGTTGACGTTGAAATAAACTTTATTTAAAAGTAGAATTATACATCTGAATTAAAATTGAACATAGGATATTAAGGATTAGCTTTGCACCTCAAAGTTTTATACAATAAACCTATTGTAAGTAGACTGTAACAGCACTTCTTGATTGAAATGTTTCATAAGAGGCGCATTCTAAAATCGGACATTTCATATGCAACAACGTAATATTTACATGTTCCTCTGGCCGAGGTAATACGGGCAACCATTCCTCTCCGGGAATGGTACAAACAGTGACACGAAAGTCTGCCACTTGAAGGGTGTATATTCCCCTTTCTTCTTCTCAACGCGTCTCTAGCTGTCTCTTACCTGGAGGCTGGAAGGTGCATTACACGAGCACGGGAGAAGGATGAGGAGAGACGTGCCTCCCCTCGAGCGGCAGATTTTCATGTCATTGATTATACCACCAGCACTTCTGTATATCTGTGTCTGGCTGCTTCTTGTCACTCGTGCCTCCGCGCACCGCCTGAAACGGGAATTATTGGACATACAGGACAGATATGAGATATCCGAGGCTTTCATGGCCCCGGCTGCCTAGCATAGTACTTTTGGATGCAAGCCATATAACCCCCTTCCTTTCTCCTTTTTGGAACATGATTTTATTGTTTCGCACGGCGGTGCAGCTGGCTTCATCTGGATCTGCTGACGCGCGCGACATTGATATCTCCTCTCATGCCACAGATCATTTAGTACCAGTCACGGTTCTCTTGATTAGCCATCTGGCCTAATTAAAAAATTCGAAACAGAGATACCTTCTTATCTAACTGTTCCATCTATTGCGTAATCTCCACTGAATCGTTCTCATGCATATTTTATCAGTTTGATGAGTAGATTGCGGATTCTTGTGCAAAGTAAAAATATGATACATTGATTGTGATCAACTTTTATTTTGTATGAGTTTGTGTAAATTAGCAAATGGTTGTCTGATGCAGAGGTTAATTGGTCTTTGTGTGTTGGCAGGAATTAAGAAGCCGAACCACAGAAAGCGGCTGAAGGCAGAAATAGATAATTTAAACATCGGGGATGGTTTGCCAGAGCACATTCCTGGCTCTCTGGAGGAGTGGCTTAGACTTCTACGACTCGAGGAATATCTTGGCGCTCTACATCAACAGGGTATGCGCTCGGTCGAAGACGTAACGACTCTCACTTGGGAGGATCTCGAGGATATTGGTATTGTGCGGCTGGGCCATCAAAAGAAGTTATTGTTAGCTATTAAGA
Organism: Lasioglossum pauxillum; assembly: GCA_933228785.1. NCBI lineage: Eukaryota > Metazoa > Arthropoda > Insecta > Hymenoptera > Halictidae > Lasioglossum > Lasioglossum pauxillum. Next base: position 10,673,015 of record OW121699.1, read on the forward strand.
GAGTCAAAGATATTCGCGCCGGTAAACGTATACAGCCGCTCGATCTTGCCCGGTTACCGCCTCATCCTGGCCAAACACAGGTACGTTAACTCTACATAATTCACATTTATAATAGAAATAAAATAATTTTTCCTAACATATATCAATGGAATTGCATTTTCAGGACGTAGTGATTCAACGGGCAGGTCCAGATCTGCCATCTCCAGATGAAGACTGTTCGTCACCAGTCCTGAGGTCTTTCCAAAGAGGAGGAAGCGACACAACGTCTGGCACCGCATGGAGAAGTATGTACGCTGCTTTGCCAACCGATTACAACATGGTTGGGCGAGCCGGTTCGCGAGGAAAGTCCTTGGAGAGCTTAGAGGACGCGCCCCTCGGGTACCCACCATCGCCGGCGCCTTCTGCGCATCCTCAGCCCATCGAATGGCGTCCACGTAGTTTCGAGGATGGTGATCTGACTCCTACAAATGACAATTCGATCGTCGAAGCCGGCGGTGGAACGCTTCCACGTCCTAGACATTGCCTTGTTCGTCCAAGACCCGTTGCTAAGGTAATGATTGCACTCGAGGAGACAGCGCAGCAAAGTACTTTCTGTCATACAATAAGTAGTTTAGGACTTATGCTTCGACTTTCGATGTTTTCTGATGTCGTCTCCCTAAATCAGCGGTTTCCAACCTTTATGCTACTACGCCTCCACGAAAAAAATTTTTCTGCGCACCTCCCTACGTTAAACACGTTTTAAATAATAAAATGTTTATTACGAAAAAGTGAAAACTATAAATTAATTTTTCATTTAGCAAATGCTCGCCACTGCATAAGCCATATTTTGCAGTTTATAATATAATGAAATGACTTGGCCCGGTTTGCAGGTCGCCGCAACACCAGGGCAGTTCAAATCACTACCGAGAGACTTCGACAACAAGTATCAACTGACATATGGACTCGAGAGCAGTCCACATCTTCCAAAACGTTGTCCCCCGTCTCCCCCAAGGCGTCAAAGTTCTAGAGAAAACAGTTCTTCGGTTGTTGGCGTTGGGGGACCGCCGGTCGGCGACGTTGTGATAGATTGCAGCGGACCAGTACCAACCGCATCCTGCGAGGATCACCACATGCATCATCATCAACATCATCATTTGCTCCATCATCCCTCACCGCCGCCACCAGCGCCGGCAGCTGCACCGTCAACACCGCCGCAGATGAACCGGCCGCCTTCTTCCATGTCCCGTTCTTGGGGAAGTGTTAGCGCTAACGTGAACGAGGAACACGAATTGATAGCTACTCTTGCTTTGCAACACCGTAATGGTTCTGACGCCAGCTTTAAGGTAATTCGTTGTTAGGATACCTTCTTATTACAGACTTTTGTACATGTTGTCCCAGTTGGAACATCTCACTGATAATAGAGGAAAATCTTAGGAAAAAATGTTAAAAATCTATTAATTACAAGATACTATCTTTTATTGCTAGATTTACAGGACGCGTAAAATGGCTAAAAATTTGGATAGACACATTCTCGTTGATTTTATAAAAGTAATGTAAAATAATCACTACGCAGTGCTCTTTAAGGCTAGTGTTAACGAATGTCGTGCCTTTTGCAGTCAAGCTCCAGCACAGAATCGGATTCGCTTCCTTTCGCGAACGAGAACGCCGGGACAATAAAACAGAGGTCCGCCCGAGCGCAAGAGTATGCGAGCAACAATGCCGGCAACAACATGCAGAGCCACATGATGAGCCATCATACTAGTAGCACCGAGCCAGCGGACGTGTTAAACGACATCGGTAACATGTTAGCGAATCTCACCGACGAACTTGATGCCATGCTCGAGGAAGAGAAACGCCAGGGTCTGAATTCGTAATCGCCATTGTCTCCGTCATCATCTTCTTTCGAATCGCGTTACCCTAAACGTTGGCTACAAGAAGAACATACACATACACACATACAGATTCTGCTGCGAACATATATTCTTCTCTCACAGTATGGCGCATGTAACGAGCAAACGCCTCATTGTTTGCAACATTCGTATAGAAATGAATTCGTGTACGAATTTCTTGAGCTCTTTGACACTTTGCAACAATCTTTCAAACGCGAGCATACCCGGCGCTGGACACAAAACACTCATTACGTTTCATTGCATTAACAACTACAACACACGTTACATTACACAGAAAAAAAGATACTACTATCCTGTTATATCATTGTATGAGTTAATGTAGTGGGATTGTGTTCCTCCACCGCCGTCTTTTTATCGTATCGACTCGTTTAAACGATCCCTTCGTTTATTGTTTTATTTTCTTTATTTTATTTTATATAGAGCAAAGCTTCTTATTTTTCTATGAACGTATTGCGAACTTTTTCTCATGAAGTTTCCAGAGACTTAAACGTTAAACGATCTTTGTGATTTCATTTGCTTCGTGTACTTATTACTATTATTATAATTATTCTTATTCTTATTATCGTACTGCTTTAAATTGTTCTCTTTATGTTCTCTCTGACCTCCCTGTTAGTATCGCGAGACCACGCCCACCAGGTTTCCGGCAAGTTATTTAGTAATTCAACGACGAATCATCGCACGGAAGAGAATAACACAAGAAATAATGTTTAACGAATAAGTATGACTAATACTTATGCCTTATGAAAAAAAAAGAATAACTATGAGAAACATAAATGTAGTTTAGTTCCATATACTAAGGTTTACACTACACTTACACAGCACAAAGACTGATGTTTCTCTGGAAATTTCATTACTATGAAACATGTATACATTCCAGCTAGTATATTTCCTTTTCCACTTCCGTCCTTTGCTAAAACGATAGCATGTTAGATTGGGACCTTCATAACTGTTGGACTGTTAGACGTTTTTGAAGTTAGTAACGGTACAGAGAGAAAGAGAAAGAGAGAGAAAGAGAGGAGTCAAATTCCGTGTCCCCTTTTCAAAAAAAAAAAAATGAACGTAATTCTTCCAATAACTGTCAATGAAGAATATTACTGAATCGAGTTGTTTTTTGACAATGGAGCATAATTATATAACTTCGCCTATATTGTGGTACAATTTCTATAAGAGTGTATGATAGTTTATACAAACGAAAAAGAAGCAACAAAAAAAAAAGGAAAGAAAGAAGTAAAGAAATTGACATCTTCCATTAATTAATCTTCGAATGGGTTCTCCGTGTAAGACTGAGAACGGAGCAGAGCATAGACTTTCGACTGCCAATTGAATTTTATGGACGAGATATACAGTTCAACGCAGAAACATAATGCGCTCTGTATGCCAATTAACACTTTACGTTTATTATCCGTACTAATATAGTGATGTATGTAAACACACTATTGTTATATGGTGCACAGAAAGGGAATACCGTGCGGAATATTTGCTAGTTTCCGCATCTACGTGAAATCAAAGTAATCATAGTAGTGGAATGTTGTCGATACAAAGTGTTCAGGTGCCCCACGCCCTTTCCCTAACTCCAAGTATGATGCTGATATGTACCGAGACTTGTGCGCCAAATTTTATGCGTACAAACTATTATATGATAGTTTGTGTATATGCACGCGCATCCGTACGTATGTTGCGTATATACATTTATATATGATATTCGAAAATGAACACAGAAATCGAATCTCGATGTTCCAAGCGTTTTACAATGTATACACCGTATTTATTGTTCTTTTATCGTGAAATTGCTTTCTTTATTTGTACCGCGTTTTTGTTGTCAGCGTGTCGACAGTATTTATGTATTGGGTTGGTGCAAAATAATAGGGATTTTTGTTTTCGAATTTTACAGCTATAAAAGTAAGCCGATAATAAACAAATAACGCTGAGGTAAAGCGTCACTTCAGAAAAATCACTGAAGTTTAAACTGACGAAAGTCACAATTATTTTTGCGCCAGTCCAATAATATTAATTCGCAAAAAAAAATGAAGAAACTGTTCGCGTGTGTAGCCGAAATGTTTTATTATTTTTTATATGCATCGTAGAATACTCCTATATAAATGTATATAGAGTTTCAGAGGGACATTTAAATAGCGATTAGATGTTTTACAATTCGATTAAGTAGTACGAACTTGTTATTGTCTCCGTACGAATCAGTTTCATAGTTAGAAACACAGACATAAACCAGTAAACAAAAACGAAAATAATGAATTGCAGTGAAGGCGCGATTATATTATCATTCCTCTGATGTTTTATTCTTAATCAATAAATCCATGGGTCGTTAATTATATTCGAATCCAATTATGCTATATTATAACGATGAAAAAAAAAGTAAAACATGAACATGTGGTAGAATATATACAAGATTTTGAAATAAACTTAAACGAAAAATAAAAAAACACACTTAGGCTAATCGATTTAAACATCAGGGCTGCGTTATTGGCGGCCCGCAGACTTGTTAACTATTATAGGTATATAGTAGGTATATATATATACCTGGTTGGTATATATATATATTATATATCAGTTTAAGCAGTGTACTTAGGGAAAAAATGTTCTGCGGTGCTGCAACTTTTACGAATCTTCTTTCGCATATCCCTTTCTTTTTCTACGTTCGATTATTCATTGTATATCTCTACATTTATTATAAATAAGTCGGTTTTATCGTTCAAATCGCGGACAATGACCGGAAAGGCAGCGCAAATTTTTTATACGCATATACAGATGCTTTATAACGTTCGATCGTGACGAATAAAAAAAAACGTGCTTGAACACATTTTTCATTGATTACCGGTGATGCTAACGCACTTATAGTTATATTATAAGAGTATTGACTTGCGTTTGTTCGTATACACTTAATTCGTATAAAATGATCGGGTCTTCGGCGAAGAGCTATACTGACTATAATTGTAAAAGTGTTTTTATATTTATGATAAATAGCTATTTTAAGTTCTAGACGAAACAAAACGGCGACGAGCGTTGTTAATGTTAAGGTTACGAATCAGGTGCAAAACACGAGTATTTATAAAACAAAAAGAGTGGAAAAACTAAACTGTTCGAGATGGAGGTGTGCGGAATCAATTCACAGTCATGTTTGGGATACTATGTATTTTATACGAAAATAATTAACAGTGAAAAATTAAAAGATCACGACGACGATACGAATATCGATAGAGCTGCGATCAACTAACGGGGATGTAGATAATTAATAAAATATTAGCAGAAAATGAAAAAAACGTTTTATACGAACACCATGTGATCGATACTAACAATCTTCTCTTTTTTCGTTCTTTTTAAACAATTGACGGGCACAGCAGGAGGGAACGCACACTGCCGATTTTTTATACCTAAATAGTAGGTTCATGTTGTCGCAATGTGAAAAAAAAATAAGAATTTCGAAATTTTTACTAGTTTACAAAATACCGCCTACTCGAGGGACATTAAAAGCATTGAACGAGCATGATCACGACTGATAATAGTTCTAACCGATTTAGATGTGTTTTGATTACGATGTGCGCACGACGAATGCTTTTATTATATCGTCGAACGTATTGTTTTAAGCAAATCAGGCTAAAAAGACAGTAACCTATTGTTGAGAGAGATAATTTTGGTATTTATTAAAAAATATTAAAAGTCGATTCAAGTGTCGAAGCTATTATATACTGATTTCGTTACTTAAAATAGTACGTTTGATCGTTTAATAAACATGATGTATTAGAAATTGACAGCTGTTTGTAGCACGACTCTCCCCTAAATTAGAGAAATACTTGTATCTTCCACTGTTTTCGATTCACTTACTGCCTTTTTTATACGAACAGTCAATAACAAACGATGAAGTGAATTAACAAATTCGCATTTATACTGGCTGGACTCTTTTGGCAGCTATAACTCAAAATTCCTAAAGGCATTGCTTCTACGTGGTGTATACATATTATACATACATAAATATTATATAAATACAGAATATAGATATGAATATACGTTTATATTCATATTTCTATTAAATTATAGTCATAGTTTTTGTACAAACGTTTGCGTCGCTGCAGTTTTTGTTCAGCGGAATCAGTACTCGCCTAACTGCATTTTATTACAACTTCCCCCGATGGCTCCCCTCCTATTTTCCATGTTCATTTATACATATAAATATTATATATATATATATCATTTGATTTATCGATTATGATGCTTTCATCATAGTTCTTTGAATAAAACATATTATTAAACTTAGTTCTTAATGTTATTTAGCATTCACCTTTAAAATATACTTTATTATTTTTTATTGAATAGGATTCTACATCAAACATGTCAAACTTATGTCACATATTAACAAATATAATATGAAACGAAAGCACTGACTTGTTATCCCTCTCTAATGATCATCTACAAAATAAAGCATCAGTAGTGAACGTATTTCAAAGACTTTTTAATTTAAAAAAAAAATGAATTCATCTCGTCTGACAGCACAGAAACAATTGATTAATCTTCGAGGAGTTATCAACTTGAATTCGAGCCCTGAAAAATTAAAAAATCTGTTCCAAGAATCATATAAAAATAAATTTTTTCAAATACCCTACCTGCACCTATTCCCCGGGAAAATCAGTTTTTATTTTTAAATTTTTCAGTATGTTAATACAATTATTTTGAGATTGAAATTCGACTATCATAAAGTGCATTCTGCCAGCTTCAATTTAAACTATTAAACATTAAAAAGTTTCAACGGAAAAGTATTAAATTTTATCTTTTTGTTTAAGCAAATGATTCTTGCCGCTTCTTCCATAAGACTCGGTGCTAATTCCGGCAAGAATCATCTGGTTCGGTAAAATGTTTGTACAGCGGCAAAACGCTCAAACTTGTCGCCAAATGTTACCGACATAGCAACCGAGTTGGCGACACTAGCGATCCTAGCGGCAAAGTATCGAAGCTTGTCGGCAATTAGTACCACCAAGGTCCACTAGATGGAGCGTGCAGTATCGTTCTGCATTGTCGGTAAATTTGGCGAGAAGTTTGAGCGTTTTGCCGCTGCATGAGTTGACGCTGTACAAACATTTTACCGGAGCAGATGATTCTTGCCGGAATTAGCACTGAGTCTTATGGGAAAAGCGGAAAGAATCATTTGCTTAAACAAAAAGATAAAATTTAATACTTTCCCGTTGAAAATTTTTAATGTCTCGTAGCCTAAATTGAAGCTGGAAGAATGCACTTCACGATAGACGAATTGCAATTTTAAAATAATAACGTACTGGAAAAGAAATTTCAGAATTGATCGTTCTGAAGAACAGGTGCTTCAATGGAAGAATTTCAAAGAAGTTATATTATAATACTAGCTTTCCCCCGCCACGCGTTGCTGTGGCACAGTATTTTTTAAAAGCATGTACTTTCTGAACGTGTTTGTGATGATCTATTTTTTTCGGTCTAACTCTGTCACTCACCCTCTCTCTCTCTCTCTCTCTCTCTCTCTCTCTCTCTCTGACTCTCTCTCTATCTTTGTCTCTGTCTCTGGAAGGTTTTACAGCAAACCGCATTCGAAAAAGTAAATTCGATCAAAAGTTATAAGCAGAAACGTGCCCTTTCTCTCTCTCTCACTCTCTCTCGCACTCTCTCTCGCACTCTCTCTCTCTTTCTCCCTCTCTCTGCCTCTGTTTCTGTCTCTGGAAGGTTTTAGAGCAAACCGCATTCGAAAAAGTCCATTCGATCAAAAGTTATAAGCAGAAACGTGCCCTCTCTCTCTCTCTCTCTCTCTCTCTCTCTCTCTGTCTCTGTCTCTGGAAGTTTTTACAGCAAACCGCATTCGAAAAAGTAAATTCGATCAAAAGTTATAATCAGAACCGTGCCCTCTCTCTCTCTCCCTCTCTCTCTCTCTTTCTCTACCTCTGTCTCTGTTCTGGAAGGTTTTAGAGCAAACCGCATTCGAAAAAGTCAATTCGATCAAAAGTTATAAGCAGAAACGTGCCCTCTCTCTCCCTCTCTCTCTCTCTCTCTCTCTCTCTCTCTCTGACTCTCTCTCTCTCTCTCTATCTCTGTCTCTGTCTCTGGAAGGTTTTAGAGCAAACCGCATTCGAAAAAGTCCATTCGATCAAAAGTTATAAGCAGAAACGTGACCAAAAATGGGCGAAAAAGTGGTAATGGTGTCACTAAAGACGTCACAACTTTTGAACCAATGGACTTTTTCGAACGCTCTTTGCTCATAAACCTTCCCGAAGAAACGCCGCGTCTAACGGTTCAAACCCCAACTTTATACGTTGAGCAGTTCCGGAGTCTATGAATCATATATATATATACAAATATACAAATATACAAATATATATACAAACATCCATTTTTATATATATAGATTTTCCCGTCGAAATTTTTTAATGTTCGATAGCTTAAATTGAAGCTGGAAGATTGCACTTTACGATAAAAGAATTGCAATTTTAAAATAATAACGTTCTGGAAAAGAAATTTCAGAATTGATCGTTCTGAGAAATAGGTGCTCGAATGGAAGGATATCACGGATGTTATAGTTTAATACTTTCCCGTTGAAATTTTTTAATATTTAATGGCTGAAATTGAAGCTGCAAAAATGCACTTTATGATCGACGAATTGCAATTTTAAAATAATGACGGACTGGAATATAAATTCAAGAATTGATCGTCCTGGGGAACAAGGGTTTCAGAGAAATTATTTGTTTATACTTTCCCGTAGAGAGTTATCAACTTTTGAGGGCTGAAAGGACACAAAAAAGGGTTGGCCATGAAGTACATTCACGTGCCATGAGATATTTCGCAGAATGATGTAATTTGAAGTTAACCAGATGCATAGTGAGAGGGTGAGAAAGCAGTTGGGCGTGACGGTCGGCGTCCAGGCAAACGCATATACATAGATGCAAAATAGATGTAATAAGACAATGGCCATCTTCGGGGCCGTTCTCTATCTCTATCGAGGGCTCTGCCCCAATCTGAACGATCCATGTGGTTCGACATCGGTTCGATACTTAAAGGTAACTCCTTCCGTGACATTAAAAAGGCACTCCCAGGCCTCTTGTGTTGCATCGGTCCCTTTGCCCGGCCGTTTGTTGGCGTTTCACACGCCAACGTCGGATGTAGAAACCGTACCGACACGCTGTCTCTTTTGTGCACAGGTCTTTATGAACAGGAACAGATCTTCCTGCCACCTCTGACAATGGAGGCTGCCTGAAATCGAGACGTTCTAATCGCTCCGACATCTTGATACGGAGGACGCGTCCAAAATTGGACCTCGAACACACATATGGGTACGAAAAAACCAGACTCAAACACTTTTACAACTTTTTATTTACTTTACAGACGCAAGGGAGTGCTCTTCTTTTACAGGTAATGTTCAGAACTAGCCAGAACACCCTAAACGCAACTGGTACGTATATTTTTATTCATTCAAGACTTTCCTATAATTTTTTTATTCGGTTTTTATTCACTCGAGACCTTCAGGTTGGGGGCAATTCTGAACTTCTGGCAATACTCTATAAAACAATATGCAACTCGTGTGATTATGATAATTTTGACTTGAAAAAATCACACGTCTACTTCAAATATCAATAAATATGCGTGCAAAGTCTCAACGTGAGAGGTTCAATAATTACTCTGTTAAAAATTTCAGTGTACTGTATAGGCAGTTACAGGGTCACCGGGTTTGGAATAGTGTTTTGCCAGAGCAGCTGGATGGTCTTGATAGAGCATCAGGTACACCACAATCCTCACTCAGTAGAAGATAAAAATATTACAAAATTTCTTTGAATGCCCATTCTTTGCTCGCTGTTATATTAATTTGGTGCAAGTATGTTAAACACAAAAGAATTAAAATAATCTATACATTTTGGTTGGCTACATATGTTCAAGCAGTGGATGGAATTATCAATGACATAAACGATTAGATGTAATACAAACGATGTTTAATTAACGACTGACAAATTTTCCCAATGAAAACCATCAGCATCAATCATGCACACTCATGACACATTACATACATTTTGCCTCTCACTCATTATGCTTCTTTCTCATTCTCACTGCACATAAATTCACTTCATAATTTTTTTCTCTCACTTATTATGTTTCTTTCTCATTCTCACCACAGATATCCACAGAACATAAGGGATAGCTGAAACGCAGCGCAGTTGTGTGTATAGTTGTGTGATCCCGAAAGAAAAAGGGAAAAGGGAGGGAGCGGGTTGGCCGATGGCCCGATTGCTCGATAGAAAGGGTGAATTCGATCCTGTTTCTCTAACCTTCCTCCTGGATGACCTTACCCGGCTGCTCATCATTCCACAGCACGTTGCGCCCGATTACGATTTGCATAAGACCAGAGAGTACGCGAGCGTGCAGTCAGCGCGAGTTAGGTCCCTCTCGGGATCGCATACTCGCGGAGCAACATGTGCTTCGACAGTGCCGAGGTCTTGCTTTACGGCCACGATCCGGGTAATACACGATACGGTATAGAGCACTGTAAATTTTCTTCGCATCCTACAAAGATCAAATTAGCCTCGGTTACTCTACACAGACTGTACAGCGTACGTATACACACGCGATCGGGAATCCTTCGCCTCCTCGTCAATGCTTCATCCTTTCCAAATAAGAGGCCTCTATTATACCCCCCGAACAGACATAAACGATCTCGCGCAAGCTACCTTGCGCAATAACAATCGACCTAAACCTCCCCCCTCCCGCCGGTAAACTTGAAAATTATGCTGCGAGACACGGTGGCTGAAATTTTACGACTTTTATCGTGACAACCGAGTTTTACAAGTCTTTTAACGGCACTCGCGGACTTCTACACAGCTTCTCGAGACCCCCGTGTTCAGGCAGAATTTATGGCAATGCGAAGTTGTTTCTCCGTTTGCTTATAACTAGACTGCGGATCTCTTTATGCATTCATAGGAAAATTGAGTAGATGAAATTCAACATGTTTAGTCTGGTTTCTATATTTTTATTGCAATCAATGCAGACAATTTTTATTTTGCACAAAGATCCGCAGTCTAGTTGTAACGCTGAGCATCGAATCTTTCAGCTCCTGGGTAAAAGAGTATGAAGCCAATACACTTTGACCCTGAACAATTAAACTGCGATCCCGACTGCATCGTGTTTGGGCTCATATTAATCAGAAGAACGTCAGAAATACGTTAAATAAATCTTCCATTAAAGAACAAACAAGTGTTCCTCGTGCCTAATTGAAGGATCCAATAAACGATTCGAATGATAGTCAATGATCAAGTCAAACCAGCAATCATTCTTCCTCGTGACTATCGGTTCAAAGGTGGAGAGTCTGCTCATTGCCGATCCCAAATCAGTTTCGTACAGGCGAAAAGGATCTCGGTACCAATGTTTATGCAGATCTGGTGAAATTGCAAGAGAGATCGAAGCCCCGGTGCCCAATAATTTCGCACCTGTCCGCCACAGAGAAAGGGGATCTCCCAAAGGCTCTGTGTGTTCGCATTGCGACAGACAACATCCAGAAAACGAATGGCTCAAAACGGCTCTCTGTTTGGTGAACAAATTGCCGAAGATAACGAGAGGGTCTCTCTAACGATGGTTTAGCGTGTGTGTCTTATGTTCGCGGAGTGGTGGAGACTCTTTCGCGAAAGGTCTCGCTGAAATCTGATTGCCTTCCGCGCGTTAAAATCGCAATCGGCCGATCTCGCCGCGGCGTCAGGAACACAATGCCGAACAGAACCGTTGTGAAACGGAATTTCGATAGCTGTGAACCGTGACTGGTATCATCGTTACTCTACCTTTCGGCCCTTCTTTACCGTGCTCTCTCCACTCTCTCGATTTCGGTGTGTGTGTGTGTGTCTGTATCGCAACTGTAGTATTACCGAGGTACCAGGCAACTGTAATTACTCAATCACAAGCAATTTTTGGTAATTCCCGGCTTTTGTGGATTTTAACATTTGTACGAGTGGTATTTTGGACTACTTAATTTTTAACCGAGTGGTATTTTGGACTACTTAATTTTTAACCACCCCTTTGTATGTTTAGAAAAATCGCTCCTCTTGATTTTACTAGAAACCACCCCTGCATGTTTTAGCAGCCCCCTCCCATTTTGTTTCTATGTTTAGAAAAATCGCTCCTCTTGATTTTACTGGAAGCCACCCCTCCATGTTTTAGTAGTCCCCCTCCCATTTTGTTTTATTAGAATTCACCCTTATGTGTTTAAGTAGTCTCCTCCTCTTTTTTCTTTGTTAGAAACCACCCCTATCTTTATGTTAGTAGAATCCACCTTCTTCTAAATTAGTAGAAACCACGCCTTTGTGTTTCAGTAATTCCCTCCCCCTTTTTTCTTTAATAGAAACCACTCCTACTTTTATTCTAGTAGAATCCATCCCTTTTTAAATTGATAGAAATTACACCTTCGTGTTTTAGTAGAAACAATAAAAACAATAGAAACAATAGAATATACCCTTCCAAATTAATAGATACCACCCCTTTGTATTCCATAAGCCCCCTCCCCCTTTTCGATTTATTAGAAACCCCCCTATTTTCATTTTAGTAAAATCCACCTTCTTCTAAATTAGTAGAAACCACGCCTTTGTGTTTCAGTAGTTCCCTCCCCCTTTTTTCTTTAGTAGAAACCACTCCAATTTTTATTCTAGTAGAATCCATCACTTTTTAAATTCGTGGAAATTACACCTTTCTGTTTTAGTAGAAACCACACACCCTTGCAAATTAGTAGATACCACCCCTTTATATTCCATAAGCTCCCTTCCCCGTTTTGCTTTATTAGAAACCCCTATTTTCATTTTAGTAGAATCTACCTTCTTTTAAATTAGTAGAAACCACACCTTTGTGTTTCAGTAGTTCCCTCCCCCTTTTTTTTTTAGTAGAAACCACTCCAATTCTTATTCTAGTAGAATCCATCCCTTTTTTAATTCGTGGGAATTACACCTTTCTGTTTTAGTAGAAACCACACACCCTTGCAAATTAGTAGATACCACCCCTTTGTATTCCAGAAGCCACCTTCCCCGTTTTGCTTTATTAGAAACCCCTATTTTCATTTTAGTAGAATCTACCTTCTTTTAAATTAGTAGAAACCACACCTTTGTGTTTCAGTAGTTCCCTCCCCCTTTTTTTTTTAGTAGAAACCACTCCAATTCTTATTCTAGTAGAATCCATCCCTTTTTTAATTCGTGGGAATTACACCTTTCTGTTTTAGTAGAAACCACACACCCTTGCAAATTAGTAGATACCACCCCTTTGTATTCCAGAAGCCACCTTCCCCGTTTTGCTTTATTAGAAACCCCCCCTATTTTCATTGTAGTATAATTCACCCCCTTTGTGTTTACGTTGCTCCCTCCCTCTTTTTTCTTTGGTTGAAACCACCCCTATTTTTATGTTAGTAGAATCCACCTGTTAAATTGGTAGAAACTTCACCTTTCTGTTTTAGTAGAAACCACACACCCTTGCAAATTAATAGATACCACCCCTTTGTATTCCATAAGCTCCCTTCCCCGTTTTGCTTTATTAGACCCCCCCTATTTTCATCTTAGTAGAATCTACCTCCTTTTAAATTAGTAGAAACCACGCCTTTGTGTTTCAGTAGTTCCCCCCCTTTTTTCTTTATTAGAAATTACTCCTAGTTCTATTCTAGTAGAATCCACCTGCTTTTAAATTCGTAGAAATTACACCTTTCTGCTTTAGTAGAAACCACACACTTATATTTGCGTGGAAACAATTCCGTTTTATTAATTTATTAATAGGAACCAACCCTTTCTATTTTAGTGGAAACCATGTTCAAAACAATTATTATCGTTGAAGTATAAACTTTCCATATTAGTGGAAATTATGCCTTTTTATTTTAGAGGAACCCACCCGTTTTATGTATGCTTTTTTCTATATATATAATTGCGTGCGTGCGTGCGTCTATGTTCGTGTGGTACGGGGAATTGCGAACGAAATGGAATAGAGTAATCGGGCACAGGGTGCTGTACAGCATTGCGAGAAAAAGTGTCAAGTTCGTGCGAAATTAGATAGGTTATTAGATACCTTTCGATAAGGGAATACAATGCCTGAGTACCGGCAGCGAGATACCCGAACGAGCCTCGCATAATGGCAGGATGTTTATGCTTCGCGCGAGTCGTAAATTTAAGGGACACGTACACGATAAAGTTGCCATGATGGTACTTTAACGGAAAACCATCAGACCAGTGTCTCCCAAACCTAATCCCGATTAATCCGACACCATTCATCAACGGACGGTCTTTGGACATTTTTGTTTTAATACGACGAAGCATATTTACTTAACTTAAGTTTACCACTTAACAGTTTTTTCTTCTATTTAGCTCTCTATTGTTTCTAGCAGATTGAAACTTTTTACATGAAAGAAGATACTTTTATTAGTTGATCCAAATATCTCTTAATATTTATTTTTGACATTGCACTGTTTATATTTCAGTTGTGTGGTGGCGATTGTACAGTGTAAGACAACGCAATCGCTATTTCATAGTGCGATCAACGTCGAACGTTAGGCTACCCAGTTGAGAAACACTGCATTAGAATAATACGCAACAGAAGAAACGAGTATTATCTCGTGATATTAGATCTTCTCAAAAGAAACCTCATTAAGACTTCTCGTTCTGACGTTTGAGCTCATTAAACTCGATTCTCGATATGGTTACCACCATAAATCATTGTTATTGAAATTTACATACGTAAACGCGGCGAACGGAAACATGGCGGCCGGCCATCCGGTTAAATGGCGTGTCTCTGACATTGTTGATAGCACATTTCTTCCCTTACCGGAGACCAATCACACACACCAATCAATTACACCCTTTTATACGTCTACAACTATTTAATCCTCCAAACAATGCTATTTTTAACAAAATCATTCAATAATTTATATGTTTTTTACTTAACAAAGCATTACAAAAAAGAAATCCCTAAAAACAAACTCTACAATCACAAAACCTGCAATTCTGCTCGCCACAAATGTAATAAAACCAACATACCAGTGAGACGATACTAATTAATTGCGAGAACTTTTCTGCTCTCATTGATATCTTTATGAAACTTTGTCTAACACGTCCCTGACACTTTTCTGTTTGAAACGAGCCCAAGCACGCTATGGTTTCGATTATATTTGCTCGTTGAATCGACGATAAATTAGAACCTCGATTATCCGAACAGTCGTCTAAATTCTCCATTAACCCGCGTTTCGTCAGTTTCAATGACAGTAAAAACAACAAACCTCGCGGTAGCTTAATCTCGTTTCTCCACAGTATAAAACAAGAACGGTTTCGCGTGCAACAATGGTGGAAGCCAGCGGCAACGCATCGGTGCGAAGACATTACCATTTTCGGGACGGCGAGCTCGGGATGACTTTCGCAATGACCCTCGGTTATCATCGACGGAATCGGCATGATCCCACGTGTGTACCTGTAAGTAGGTATATTAATAGTCGTTGATCCACACGAAATTCGGCCGGATGCGCCGCCGCGCCGGCATTCTTTGTTTCGCTGCTCCTGCGTCCGATATTTCATTCGGTTTCATATCCGTCACGGTGTACCGGTTATAATCTCATTGTTGCCCTGTAAATTATGCCACTTCGCTCCGCGAGTAGGTTACGCGGTTAGGATACCGACTACGCTGCTGCTGCTGTTGCTGTTGGTCTCGGTACCTGCGCGATTCTACGATAGATAGCTGTCGGACCGCTAACGATACGTCCATTGATACAGATCTCGATTACGAAAACTCCGGTCGCTACTGGTCGGGAACTATCAAAATATGAACCGAATTTTCCATGTGTTCCATAGAATCAAGAATAGACTGCGGATCTTTATGCAAAATAAAAATGATCTGCATCGATTGCAAGAAATAGAAACTGAATTGAATATGATGTCTTCCCTTAATGATTTTAATGGAGGAGAAATCATATAGTGACATCTTCAGTTTTTTAAATTTTCCAACAATTTTGAATTTAATCTACTCAGTTCTGCTATAAATGCATAAAAACCCACAGTCTAATCATTTATGAATGTGTCACCGATTATGAGACTGACTGCATGACACTCTGACACCGTTCTTTGATCTTTTATCGTCGAACGTTGAAGTGGATGTAGAAAGTGATGTACATCTTTTTTGTTTATAATCATTTTTCGACGAAACTTTTACAAATACTTCCGCGACACTTTCCCGATTAAAATGAGCCCAAACACGACGCAATTCGATCATATTTGCTCGTGTAATTCACGACACAGTGGGTGCGGATACCTCCGGTTCGGATAATCGAGGTTCCACTTTATCGTGCATTCTACAAGTAAATATGATCGAAATGGTATCGTGTTTGGACTCGTTTTAATCGGGAAAGTGTCACGGACGTGTTAATAAAAGTTTCAGCAAAAAATAATCATAAAAATGGCGTACAACTGCACTTTGTACGTGACAATTACAGTGCAGATTTGATTGATTTATTTAGCGATGATAAATGCAATGTATATAGATATCGATAATGCACACGTAATGATAAATAACAAATCTCGAATCGACAATAGACCTTGACCAACAGCGTTTTCCGAATTAATGGTTTCCTCCTGCTCGTTTACGTCGGCTAGGCTCATTTATGTAAATCCGAATGAATCCCGCTGGATAATGATTATTGATTATCGATCTACCCGTAGCGTATCATTTATCGGCGATCAGAGCTGTTTATCTTTCTCTTAACTATAGACGCCGACGGATCTCATCCTGAAACCGCAGCAAGTAAAAAGGGGAGAATATTATAGCGAGGAACGCGTTGAACTTGAACTCTTTCAGATTCAATGTTAATTACTGACACACTTGGCAAACAGGCACGTTTTATTAAATTATTAGCTATTACTGGCGCGACCTGCGGATTCAAGATGGCGGCGGACGTTGCGACAGAATACGTTATAAGGTGAAATGAAATCTTAAATAAATATGACGATGCGAGCAATCATTTCATTTGGAAAATACCAAATCAATTTATATTTAATACGTCAATAACAGATATATTTTATTTGATTTTTTCCATCGCTTTCAATAATTGTGATGCAATACTGATAAAAATAACAAGTCAGAGTTGCTCAGATTTTGTAAGATTTAGTCGACAGTGTGTTTACACATCCGAATATGGAACAATTTGTCGTGAAATTGTCTACAGAATGTCAACGATGGTGAGATAAAGAATGTATAGGAGCCGCCATTTTGTCGGGCCAGGTAATTCCACGGTTAATATACTGCGATAGGGTCGGTGACACCGGAGGAACGGCTAAATCATTCGTTAGAAATGCACTTGCAAAAGAGCGACGACGAGGACGCTGCTTATGCGCGCCGTAATTCTTAATTAACATTATTATATGACACGTGGGAGAGATTGCATCATGTGAATCCGCCGTTCCCGCGCCACCATCGCGCTGGAATAGTCACTCGGAGTCAGTAGAATGATTTCTCGAAGCTTTTCCGATCGGTTCGACCTAAACCTTCAAAAATATAAAATCGTAAAAATGGTAATCGCGCAGTTCAGTGAATTTTCTCACTTTCAGCTATTTCGTTGTTACGTAAATAGCCGAAAAATTTGTATTAAAAAATCAGTATCTAAATACATCGTAGTGTATTTCGTAGTGACGTTCTTCAGGAAGACGCCATGATGGAAATCGATCAGAGGATGGATGGCCTTTCGATTGGCCTTTGCGACGATCACTGTACCATTTACTCGCGATATTAACGCTCATTATCCGTTTTTTCGTCGGGAGAAATTACACGGTTCACGGATGGACGTCGCGTAGATCAATAATAGTTTATTACACCGTCAAGATTTGTTAAATAGTATCAATCTCGCAGTGTCTTCCGGTAAACGGGTTTCGAACATGGCGGCCGCAGTCGTGTGCCGCGCTCTAATCGAGTCAACGTATAATTTTCTGGCCGCCGGTGACAGCGAATTTATTTTCAGAGGTGAAAGCCATTTTAACATCATCATTCTCTCGCATACTATTTATTCAGTCCCATTGGTAGCAATTTACTGGCGATTATAGTGATTCATGCTGTTCCCCCCGTTTAATTTTTATCTCGATTGAACTCGGTACGTAATACTGAAATTGATGTTGGGAGAATTTAAACGGTGGAATTTATATAAATTTTAATTAGGCAACTTATTACGCATCATTCCGGGAAGCTTGTATTCTGTCACTGTCGTGAAAACAAATTTAATTTGCTACATAATAGACGCTTGTGGCTGGGAAAAGAAACTGAAGAAAGCAACGGGCGTAATAGCTGTGAACTTGTTTCACACTCGAGCGCATGGTCCCGCGCCTAATTTTAATGTTTCAGTCGCATACAAATTAATTAGACAACAATGCTATAGTTGCAGGAGAAACTTGTGTTCCGAAAGGAAATTATGAAATTCTTTTCTTGAATTAATTTGTGTCCGATTAATATTCTTCGAGCTCAGTTTCTTTAAACATCGAAGTCGACGGAAACATAACAAAAATCAACATAAATCGATAGAAATAAATATAAGGTGAAATAAAAATGCTTGGGTACGAAGTGGTAGAACCATTCTCAGCCACATAAGCCATGTGTCAGAGGTTCAAGACGAAACGAGCTATTAGAACTTTTTGCCACGCGCATTGACGTTCGCGCCGTCAATTTCGCAATCATTTCTTCCCAGTTTTTTCGTTGTTGCGCGGTGCCCGAGTGTGGGTCAAGGAAGATGATCCCAACGATCTTTTATTTCAGGCCCGGTCAATCCGAGGTTCGACTCGCGTGAAACGATTACGGACAGTTACCGAGCAGAAATCGGCCGAGTGCGATTGCGACGATCAAACGCAGTCGGCGATTAGGTACGAATCGAACGAGAGATATTGGGATCTCTCGACTGATCGTCGACCTAATCCTCCTCTCTAACGCAATCGCGTTCTTGAAAATAAAAGAGCTCCATACCCGCTGGAGACCGTTCGTCTCAAGTTCCAATTACGCAATACGATTACCGTGCTTAATGACGCGAGACGCGGCTACTCTCTTTCCAGTTGTGTAATTAGAAATAGGGGAGAGGGGCCGCTCTAATTGGCTGACTTTCTAAAGCTCCTCCTCGTTGCGCCGCGCTTTAATAACGTTATGACAACTGCAATTGATCTCGACGAGACTCTTCAATTTCTATGTGTTAGATTGGTGGGAAAGTTTTGTCGTATTTTAAATAAGCAACTGATTTTCATTGGAAACCAGAAAGACCGCCGGATATTACTCAATAGCATAACAAAACTGTCAATGAAGTTTTATAATCAGACCGCGGATCTTTAAGCAAAATAAAAATTGTCTGCGTCGATTGCAAGAAATAGAATACAAATTTAATGTTATTTCCTCCCCTAATAATTTTAATAGATGAGGAATTAAATATTGACATCTTCAATTTTCAAAATTTTCCTACAATTTTGAATTTCATCTACTCAATTTTGCTATAAATGCATAAAGATCCGCAGTCTATTTATAATCGCGAGAAAACTCACAGAATTATTGATCATGTTAAAATATTCATAACTATACTAATTTAGAAGACAACGGAATGAAATCTGTGTGAAAGTGCTCTGTATACCTATTGAAAAGCTTCTGCAATGTAAGAATTTACACAATTTCCTTAAAACACTTGAGAATCGCTAATGAATGAACGCTGTTTCGGGGAACGCAACTTTCGATGAAGTAGAGTACTTCACTGGTGTAGAAATAAAAAGACACCATAACGAAACCTTATTCTTCAGAACCTCTGACTACGTTGGAAAATTTTGAAATCGACTGTTTTCCGACGACGTCCGGCGAGCCGTCCCGAGTTACCGGAGGACCGATGACGCTCTAGGGCGTCAAAAGGGTTGAGGCTCGCTGTCGCATTTTCTCACGCAACCGCGCGAAGCTAACCATGGGAAAAGGGGGGCAGTAAAGATCAAGGTTCGTTGAATTAGATTCCCATCTGATTTCGAAGTGCGTGACATTAACACCTCGCTTCTGGATCGAGTCGCGGAGTGCTCTCCTGAATGGATGCGCGGCATTCTTCTTTTCCATCTCCTTCGGCCTATTACACGTCCTACCTCGTCCACGGCCCCGTCCTCTGCCCCGTTGTCCTTCCCTCTCCTCCGTTGCACATTGTTCGAGACATTCGTGACATTTCATCCTCCCCGATCTTAAAGTCTATGCTCCGAGATCGTTCCTCGTAGGTTACGTGATCCGTAATCCCCGACGAGTTGATACCAGGCCTCGATTCAATTTCGAGGAAAACTCCGCCGACTACCTTGACGATCGGCTTTATTCTATGGACAATCGACGAATCGTGTCCACCGTTTTTTTTTTTTCGACAGTATTCACCGAGAAAATTTCACGGAAAATATGGACGAATCGGAGCGCGGCTACGGCGGACTTACTCCGACTCGGCCAATGCCAGCGGAAGCCGTTCTAGCCGCAAGCTGATTGGTCCAATACTCGAAATACGCAAAATGATTTTTGTAGAAAGAGGTATTCAAATGAAGAATATTACGAAAGATTGAACCTGCTTGGTCGGCTGACGAAGGAAATCGGAATGGACAGAAATAATAATGATTTGCATAAAGTCCCGCAGTAATTAGCGGCCGCATTGAATGCGGGATTGCAATAATTTTCACTGTTTCCTAATCAGATTGTTCCGATGATTTATGGAGAGGATTATTCCGCAGATAAAATGCGGAATCGCCGCAACACCGGATCTCGGAATGGTAAACAGAAAAAGAGAAAGAAAAATGCAAGACTACAGAAAAGAGGAAAGAAGAGAGACGAATAAAGTACTTGGTAGAAAAAGAGAGACGAGAAGCAGACGAAATGAGGAGCAAGAAACAAAAAATGTCGATGTGTTCGATACACAGAAATGAGGAAATCCTCGAGTCCCAGCTGGCAAGGATTAAAGTCACTTAATTATACTCCCGGGGTAAGACTGATTGACGATAACCGGACGAACTATAATAGCATTCCTCTGTTCACCTCCTTTATGAGAATAAACAAAGAGACCGGTGCGCGGTTGCACTGCGGTGCTTAAAGTTTAAGGCGAAGTAAAAGTTCATTTGCGGCGCTCGTTGTTAACGAACAAGATCGTCGCGCGACAATGCAAATTCGCTGCCGCCGTGATTACGATACTGTTTAATTAGAGAGGAAACCTCTGGATAAAAAAATAGTAAAAATTTTTAGTTGATTCCCCGGATTTTTATCCGATTTCACTGATGTCCAGATAAAAAAAACACTTACACTTACTTAAAAATGCTGTTCTAAATTCTGCAATATTTATCTGAATGAACGATTCGCAAAAGGAAGCGATCAATAATAAACTTTCACTTGTACATATGTCTCTAAAATTCCTCAACGAACTGATTATTTTCGATGAGCCACCACATTTTCCACAGTAGGCGCCACTTATAACTGTTCGCAGCCATACTTTCTACGTCTTACATAAAACGAAGTGCATAAAATCGGAATAAACATTCCCCGGATAGCAGATTTTTCACACAAATTTTTGTCCGAATAATTTGTCGAGCAAGGCAGAAGATCCTCGACGATCAATAAAAATCCGCGGGAGGATCAAGGAATCCCATTTCCTCCCGTCATCAAATCATCGATTACGCAAACGGTGTCGCAGCCGGATAATTATTTTTGAGCGACCTCGCATTTATGAAACGGAATGGCGTAAAAAAAGAAAACTTCTTATGCACGTCCTTCGGCCGAAATTCACGGGACTCGAACAATAAAAGAAGGGAAATGAGAGGACGAACTCGCCGGACCCGTTTATTTGATAATAAAACAAATTCTCCGGTAATTTATCGGGTAATTGTATGTGTCACGCGGCGTTTCTCTTCCTCGTTTCTGTCGGCGCCATCTTTGACGGCGAATTCTTTGTTTTAAGGCGTCCGTTTCTCATTCGTTACGCTGACAGATCAACAATTTAATGCTCGTTATATTTTACTTCGTGTTGTTAATTTAATACATACATTTTATTTTATATTATCAGTGTATACAATATTTCACTTTATAAAATGAAAATCCAGAGTCCAGACCATCACTCGTGATATACTCCTAACAATTAACCCTTTACTCTCGCAGCTATTTTAACTGGAAAATTAAACATTTCTTCCGATCTAGAATATGTCCATTCCCTATGACTTTTGAAATTTTATGGATATAAAATTGGTATAATACCTCATACAATACCTAAATGTTTAGTAATTGATTAGATACCGGTATATTTAATAGTCTAAGCAATATTTTGAATAATGGAATAACATACTCAGAGCACGGACCATAACTGTTATAACTAGACTCTGGATTTTATGCATTTATGACAAAATGGTCACGTACAATTTAAAGCAGTGGACATGTTAAAAATATTTAAGGACATCAACGCATTAGTGTCGGCTTAATAGGATAATTAAAAGAAAAATACAATTTTTACTTGGCTCCTGTGTCCTGCAATCAATGCAAACATTTTTTATTTTGCATAAAAATTCGCAGTCTAGTTATAACTTATAACCAAAAAAATAAAAAGTCATAGAATAACAAGCATTTCATCGACTACAATCGTATTGGTTACAAATAAGGATTATAAGTAACCGAACATTTTTTCTCTTGTTGGTAAATTTTATCGTTGAGAGATATTCATTTCGATCACTTATAACGGTTATCAATGAGAGAAATTTATTTCGATCGCTCATAACAGTTATCAATGGGAGAAGTTTATTTCGGTCACTCATAATAGCGTTATCAATGAGAGAAGTTTGTTTCGGTCACTCATAATAGTTATCGATGAGGGAAATTTATTTCGATGGCTCATAACAGTTATCGATGAAATAAATTTATTTCAATCGCTCATAACAGTTATCAATGAGAAAAATTCATTTCGATCGCTCGTAACAGTTATTAATGAAGGAAATTATATTATAGTTATTATTAAATAGTACAACTTTCAAATGGTAGACAATCAATTATTTTATAAATTTTTTATTCGTAAAATTAATTGCTACAATCAAAATTTAATGTGACAAAGAAAGAGATTTTGTGTTGTTCTTATGGTCTGTTGATTCGTCTTGTTGTACGAAACCTTCTCAGTGAATTTCACAGGCTTGCTCCATCCGAAAAAGAGTAGACAACTCAATAAATAAGCAACCAAAATGAATGTTCTCATCAATAATTATTTCGATTTCGATCGCTCATAACAGTTATCAATGGGAGAAGTTTATTTCGGTCACTCATAATAGTTATCGATGAGAGAAACTTATTTCGATCGTTCATAACAGTTATCGATGAAATAAATTTATTTCAATCGCTCATAACAGTTATCAATGAGAAAAATTCATTTCGATCGCTCGTAACAGTTATTAATGAAGGAAATTGTATTATAGTTATTATTAAATAGTACAACTTTCAAATGGTAGACAATCAATTATTTCATAAAATTTTTATTCGTAAAATTAATTGCTACAATCAAAATTTAATGTGACAAACAAAGAGATTTTGTGTTGTTATTATGGCCTGTTGATTCGTCTTGTTGTACGAAACCTTCTCAGTGAATATCACAGGCTTGCTCCATCCGAAAAAGAGTAGACAACTCAATAAATAAGCAACCAAAATGAATTTTCTCATCAATAATTATTATGAACAAGTAAAAAGAAATTCGATCATCGATAACTGCTTTGAGAAATCGAAACAGTTTTTCTATATCGATAACAGTTATCGAGGAGCATCCAATTTTTTGGACTCTAATAACCGTTATTTGTAACCAAAAAGTATAAAAATCGATATTATTTAATCATTTTGTTCTTCGAATTTTTTCCCTTATATTTTCTGTACATTATCTTAAATTTCAATAATAATCAACTTTCTATCAACGATTTTTATCGTAGAAAATTTGATAATAACTGTTATTTTTGGTCCTTGCCTCAGAGGGGACCACCGAGTGCAATTTAAGAAACCTTGTAATATCTATTTCATTGAAACACGGAAAGACATTGTGTGAAATATCTCGTGACCGTCCGCCATTTTGCATTTTTCTCGCGGCTTATCCATCGAAGCATAGTTGACCTATCATTTTCTGGTTTTTCACGGTGAGTCTCGCCTTCCCGTTCGTTCAACGAATCACCGTCGGTTTTTCAGGTTCGTTCGGCTATCATTGGCGTGTGTCATCCGTGTGTCGTTGACTAGTCATTATCGGTGCGGCTCTTAATTGCTTTACGACGGGGCCCCGGGTGACACGCGTCAGCCCCCGTGAATTTATGGTTGTCCGCGCGCGGACGCGTCCCCCTGGAAATTTATGCGAAACTCAGGTGAAATTGAATACCGAGGGAACCGTTCGACATTCCGCGCGAGCCTCTTCGCTCGTAGATTTCTGAAATATTGTGCTACGTTCGCTTCTGTCGATGCTTCCCATCGAAACAATCCTTTCGTCAATTTCGTTCGATTCTGAGCGATGGCAGTGTTATTATATTATTATTTAATCTCCTCTAAGCTTCAAAGAAAAATTGCTGCGGGAAATAGAATTTTATCGGATGAAGAAGAGTCTCGGACATTTTCGAGCACGTAACATTGTTGCTATTGTTCTCAGTGGCCATTAATTGTCTACGAAATGAAAATAAATTTCCAGCCGCCTCTGAACTCGAACTGTTGCAACATCCGGTATATGGTTCACGATCTATTCAAGTTCGCAAAGCATAAATACTATTTGAACGTCAATTAGAACAAGAAACGGAGTTAATCTGCCCGGTGGATCTACCCCGGACGAGGGGGTTTCGTCATTGACGAGGGAAGGTTTGCCTCGGTCGTTTTGCCAAATCCGTAGACGGCCTCTGAGCATGGTGATTTATTCATTCTGTTTTCTATTTATTCTATTTTCTGCTGAATTTACTTACTTATTATGAATAGACTGCGGATTTTATGCATTTATGATAAAAATGGATACGCACAATTCAAAGCAGTGGTCATATTAAAAAGATTTAAAGACATAATTGCATTAGTTTCAATTCGATAAGATAGTTAAGAGAATAAACAATTTTTTATTTGGCTCTTGTGTCTTGCAATCAATGCAAACATTTTTTATATTGCATAAAGATCCGCAGTCTAATTATGAATTCTGTTGTTCTACCGATTCCATTTATTATTTAATTCCATTCCCTGTTGATTCTATTTATTATTATTTAATTTCTTATTAATTCTATTTATTATTGAATGCCACTCTTTATTGGTTCTACTGATTATTAATGCAATTCCCGAGTATTCTATTTATGTATTATTTAATTCTATTTTCTATATATTCATTCTATTTCTGCTATTCATTTTATTTTCTCTTTATTCTGAATTCTGTTGTTCTACTGATTCTCCATTTATTATTAAATCCACTTTCTATTGATTCTATTTATCATTAATGCCATTTGCTATTGATTCTATAATTCTATTTTTTATTCATTCTGCTTCGTATTTACTCCATCTATTGGCTGCTCATTGTGCTATCTATTTGATTCTATCTACCATTAAATTCCATTTTCTATTAATTCTATTTATCACAAAATCTGCTTTTCCAGATTATCCTTTTGGCGAGGATTCGAACACCTGAATCGTTCTGGTGGCAATCAGGACACGTACCAGCGTCACCACTGAACCCGTACCTGTTTCTATTAATTTTCTTTAATACTAATCCTATTCTCTTCTCGAAACTCTAACATTCCCTTCCCAACGAAAGCGTCGGTTCCGAAGCAACCTCGAAGCAGCCATTCATAGAATTCCAAAACCTACATCATGAAAACAGCTGAATCAACAATAAATTATTACGACCATTACAAAATCATGAAATAACCATTCTCGATCATCAAACCATCCGAGATATTCAATATTCTCAGACATTCGCTTTTCGAGCGCAGTCATCTTCGTTTCGCATCTCGACCGCGCGAAATCGCGAGGTCAACGTTCCGCGCGGATTGGATTCTACACGGGAAAACAAATTAACCGAGCCATTAGCGGCACGAGAGCGTTCGATATGTTTGAAAATAATTCCTCATTACGCCATGTTAATAGACGTTATACCGGTAATGGTCGACCGGTGACTCGCAGGTTGTCTTTCGCGCGCACGTTAATCGCCGAAGTGACAGGAATGACAGTCTCTTTCTCTTTCTCTCCCTCTATGTTCAGGCTCCCGTGTAAATGCTCCCCGGCTCGTCATCTTCCACTTCATGTCTCCGTATCGTCTCGGCTGAACGGGGACCGTTAATAACACCCTCGGTTACGCCGTTTCCCGTTCGATCCGTTAAACAATGTTATTAACTCTGCAATCCTAGCACCGGACAATTTCGTAATTAACACTTCGAACACCGTGCGCTGGAGAACGTGTCTATTGATTACACTAACGCTCTGTTTGGTCAGCGGGTTGCATAGTTGAAGGCGGCGGCTACTGCCATGATCGGCAAAACAAAAATGTTAAATATTGCATCGAATACCGTGGAATTACACGCTAAAAGCTCGATTCGATTGAATTAGTATTGTCCGAGAAAAA
Source organism: Lasioglossum pauxillum (assembly GCA_933228785.1). NCBI lineage: Eukaryota > Metazoa > Arthropoda > Insecta > Hymenoptera > Halictidae > Lasioglossum > Lasioglossum pauxillum. Next base: position 10,699,445 of record OW121699.1, read on the forward strand.
AATTCTCGAAGGGACCTTTGTATATCCATTCCGACACTAATTTTATAACAGAAGAAATTTTGAACTAATTGCTTAAAATTCTGGGGAAAAATATTAATCATTTAACTGGATTCGGAATTTTATGGAGAACAGGGAAAAAAATTATTTTCTCATTTTTAGTGCATTTTAATATAAGCGTGGTTTTTAAACAGTTTTTTTGTATATTTTATTTTCTACTTTATTGTCATCGGAAGCAAGTGTGTATACAAAGTTTCAGCAAGATTGGTCTATGGCAGGGGTCGGCAACCTTTTGAGTCGGAAGAGTCAAAAATTACAATTTACAAAATTTCAAAGTTTTTAAAGAGCCACAAAATATTTTCTTGCCAACAATAAACAGTACTCGCATAAATAAAGTTATTTGATAAAAAAACTAATCTATTTATTCATAAGACAAAATATCTAAAGAGCCGCATGTGGCTCGCGAGCCGCAGGTTGCCGACCCCAGGTCTATGGGAAGAGGTTTAACATTCGATTACAAGATTTGACGCATACAAGAATACGGCAAGTTAATATAGGGTTATCCAAAATACAGGGTGGCCCACATAACTCTGAACAGCTCAATATCTCCGTTACTTTTCGTTGTACAAAAAAACTTCGTAGGACAAAGTTACACTGTTTGAAGGGCCACATATAACGGTGTAAGGGAAAAAAAATTTCAAGGTCATTTTTATGAGATTTCAAGGTTATCGATGTTTTTTTTAAATGGAATGAGGTATTTTTTATTACATCAATCGATGCAGCTGGACATTCTTTATAAAAAAGTACTAACCTATGTATGTCGAAAAGTTAGTAGTTCAGGAGATATTTCAATTTAAATAACTCCAAAATACCATTACTGTCGTACTAAGGCGTTAGTGTTTACTTACTTGTGTAACGCCTTAGAACGACAGTAATGGTATTTTGGAGTTATTTAAATTGAAATATCTCCTGAACTACTAACTTTTCGACATACATAGGTTAGTACTTTTTATAAAGAATGTCCAGCTGCATCGATTGATGTATTAAAAAATACCTCATAAAAATGACCTTGAAATTTTTTTCCCTTACACCGTTATATGTGGCCCTTCAAACAGTGTAACTTTGTCCTACGAAGTTTTTTTGTACAACGAAAAGTAACGGAGATATTGAGCTGTTCAGAGTTATGTGGGCGACCCTGTAGACTATCGGAAGTTTTTTCAAACAGAAAACATACTATTTTTAGTTTTATTGGTTTTTTTATTTAATCATCCGGTATCATCTATGACAATTATGTGGACCGTTTATTTTGAAAGTGATGTAAGTCCATTTTCTCTTGTTTTTTTATTTTTTTTTTATTTACATTAAATTAAGCATGAATTACGTGATATCTCATTTTTTTCAAAAATGGACTTACACCACTTTCAAAATGAACGGTCCATGTGTGAAAGACGATATCTGTCAAATGACCACCACGATCACGTTTACAGACATCGATTCGAAGAAATGCTCAATTCTTGAGAACGACGTGGAATTGATGCCGATGGATCATTAGCAATACTTTCACGAACAGCAGCAATGTTTTCCTTCGAATGAGCTGTTTTTGGTCTGCCAGACTTTGGTTTATCATGAACAGATCCAGTTTCATCAAATTTTTTAACCAAATTTCGAATTGTTCGCTCTGATGGACGATTATTTATGCCGAAAAAATCACGTAATTTACGATGGGTATTTTTTATTGAACACTGGTGTGCAAAATAAATTTTAATAACTTTAACACGCTCTTCAATTCAATTAAATAAAATTGTCTATCATTGTAGGTTAGAAATACAAGAAAGTGACAAGAGACAAAAATGGCGTTTGACAGATATTCTCATTCAACATCCTAAAGGTACTTTTGGATATCCTTTATAAGCGTGGTAAAAAGATTGCTAACGGGCCAGTTATCTTTCGCAGAACGTCAAAAGTCTTGACTTATTGGGACGATGAAGAAGAAGAAGATGAAGAAGGTTCACACGAGGGTATCAACGGAGGAGGACAGGCCAGGTGGAACGGGGAGTTCGCACGAGTGCGCGCGTTCAATGGAAGGTTATGAATAATCCGATCTTCTGTCGAAGTTGCGTGTCACAGTTAGCCAGGTTCGTCGTCGCGTCGACGCGTCGCGACGCTACCAAGACGCCTTTGTTGCGCCGTGATCCAGGTAGGCAGCCAGACATTCCCTCGGTCACGATGAAAGTGAAAATCTTCTTCTCGTTCTTCGTTCTAGTCGCGCGATGACCTACTGCTTGCCAAGAATCTGGGTGCTCCGTCACACCAGCCCGTTCTGTGTTCGCAGTTCGCGGTTATGGCTCCTCGCACTACACAAGCCACGAACGTGCGCCGCCTTTAGGAAAGCCGACCGCCAAATTGCCAGCTGCCTTTCGGCAATCCTGATCTCTTGCGGCTCCTCTCGTTGCATCGCTTCGACCGCAGAGCATAGTGATTTTCACCGACCGCTGCCGAAATCCAGCCTCCAACACTGCGCGGAAAACATCGGTGTCTGGCAATTTTTTTTCTCGGAGGGCACTGGGTCGATCGAAATGGTATTCTGGGACGTTGTTAGGGGATGCTTATTGTATCGTTCAGTATTTTTTTTAACGGTGTTACTCTAATTTTGGGGAATTTAACACCTAAAATGCCGAGGTACAATTTGACAGCAACGATGCAGAACGTTCGTCATTAAAATATCAGCAGAAATGTTGCATTTCGCAGGGAGATATGTTCTTTTTACCGCGCTTATGTTAGCTTGCCAAGTTGTCATTGTTGTTGTATGCGTCAAATCTTGTAATCGAATTTTAAACCACTTCCCGATGAGCTAGAGACTTGAAACTTTAAACATAGCTTAGAACTGGATAACAATACAATATTAAAAAACAAATTAAAAAAGAAACTGTGCGTTCAGAAGAAAAAAAATGTTAATATGAACCGTCACACCTCGTCGTGCGATGATCGGTAATACGTAATCGCGTTCAGCGATCCCCACTCCGCGCGCCAGCGGTCCCTACTCCACTACGCGTTCCCACTCCGACTCATCCCCACTCCACTGACCCATTTCGCAGCGAAGGAGCTCGGTCAGTGTGGTGTTCCGTTCATTCAGTTCCATTTCGGACAATTTCGAACTCTATCAAGAGACGTCGTCTCTCGGAGTCATCCTCTCATTCTATCTCGCGTATTTCCATACCTTGAGTTTCTGTATCTTACTATTTCATACCAGTATTATAATATCTTGCGTACCATTTAAAAAAGACTAGAAAGTAGAAAATAAAAAAATATATAAAAAAACCTTTAAAAACCACGCTTATATTAAAATGCACAAAAAGGAGAAAATAATTTTTTTAGACATTAGTGACTATAAATAAAAAGCGTGGAGCGCCCACGAAGATTACGTCAATATAGTTTAGCGCTCCACGCTTTTATTTATAGTCACTAATGTCTAAGAAAATTATTTTCTCCTCTTTAGTGCATTTTAATATAAGCGTGGTTCTTAAGTTTTTTAAATATATTTTTCTGAATATTTTCAAGCATGTTACGAGGCTAGTTAATATTTATAAGTTTCGCAACCGGTCGATGCGGCGACGGTCTCGCAGGATTTCCATTAGAGGAAGGATTCTAATAGGAAAATGGCTTATTATTTAATCTAATGAAAAGATAGTGATTACACGATTAATCGGTAAATGTCAATGTCAAAACGGCCGGCTGATCACCGGGTACGAAAAAGGAAACCGGTGATTTTCATTGGAGTATCAGGTTAGAACGGGGACAGGACGTTCGTTTAAGAGCACCACGCGTTATAGTGATCGCGTGTAACGTTATAACCTCGACATTAAGTAAACAGGGATACAGTTGTTCGCGTCCTTTGATAGTTCGTCGAAAATCATGCACGTATATTCCCGCTGTCGGCAACAAAAAATATCAAATGTCAATAAATAATAAATTCTAGAGAATATTCGTGTAAAATAATAAACATTCGTATATCTGTTTCTTTAATAGAAAATGTAGTATTCGCATCGTCTGTAGACGTTCAAACAGTCCGTTCTCATGGAAAAATAAAGATGGCGGCGTTGCGTCAGGTCGTCCATCGATCGAACAAGACAAACAGAACGTGTCCAACTCGGAATTAGTATGTTCGATCTAACATTTAACGCGCCGATTAATTATCGGACATGAAATCTGTCGAATGTCAGCCGCCGTGCAGAATTCCTCGGACGATGCTCCTCGTCCATGCGTGTTGAAGTGCTTGTCAAGATGCTTCAGTCTTCGGAAAATGATTAAAACCACGAATTACCTCATCCATTAACTCTCCACACTTGGCGGTGTCTTTGGTAATCTCCGCGGAGCGTGTTTGATTGAACAAACTGGCGTCCGTATTGCAGATTAATCGATAGAACCACTGTATACATAGAAAGTCTCCGCAACAAAGTAGAACAAAATGGAAGAGAATATTTCTTTCCACACGTGATACAGAGTTGAAGAGTAAAATAGAATTAGTAGAAGTATAGAAATTGATGATAAAATGGAATGAATAAAGTATAGAATTGAAGGATGAATAAGAATCGGTAGAGAAATATAGAATTTGATTCGTTCCATTCACCAAAGGGTGACGAAAGGGAGACTCTCCCTTCTCCCACAGTGGATTCTGCAACCGTGAAAAATTTTCTAAGCTGTTCTACACCCACGGGGATCATCGTTGGAAGGCCATTCGCACGATTCGAAGCGAAGATACGTGTTTCCATCCAAGCAGCGGGATCCGTTGACGAACTTCTTTCACGGGTGGGCGTAACCGCGATATCCCCCCGGTTATCCAATAATTCGTGCAACAACATTCCCAAGATTGGATTTCGCAATGGCAAATACGTCCCACTCGCGATGGATGATGTCCTGTGCTCGTTCAAAGCGACCGACCAGACCACAAGGTATATATCCATCGATATTTTGCAAGATCTCTCTTCGCACCACTTCCCACGAGCCAGCGGCGCGTATCTTCCTTTTTCATGGCCCTAGAATGGACGATCATCTCTCGCAGGATGCTGAATGAGTATAGCATATCTCTTCCCAACTATTCTTCTTCCTAATTTATGTAAAAATAACAAGAATGTGTTCCTATTCGAATTTTTTCACACCTTTCCCATCGTCACCCAGTTCAGGCGAGCGACGAGACTCTGGAAAAATTCATTTGGAAAAGGAAACTTTCTCACGACAGTAAACGTCGATGCAATTATTTCAGGTTTACGAGGTATCCAGGTATTTTCCGGGCTCGCGTTTTTCGCTTTTCAAGCATATTACGCAAAACCTGGGCCTCTCTTCCTCTTGTGCACCCCCAAGACGCTGCGGGAGTAAATTCGACGATTGTTTCACACGATTTCAATTGCACCTCTCGTAATCGCGCATACTCGATACAAGATATTCACCGAGTGCGAGCATCGAGTTTGCAAAACTCTTCCTTCTTTCAAAAAATCATCTCCCACAAATTCTTCTCCCTCTTTCTAAATTCATCACCTTTCTTAAAATCGTCGCCTTCTGCCTCCTCTCTTTCAAAATCGTCATCTTTTTTTTAACTTTTCTCCTTTTTAAGAATCGTTTAATTTGTAAAGATGTCGATTAGACAACCTTGATACGAAAGCAACGTTCCTCGGCCGAGTAATTCGATGCAGATTATTTTCACGGTGTCTCATGAATCGACATCGCTGGTATAGTTCGTCCTGATGTTCTACATCGTCGCTAATCGACGTGCTCTTCCTTGTTTTAAAAAATCGTCATCTTCTTCTTTTTAATAACTTCTTCTCCGTATTCCTTTTTAAGAATCGTTTAATTTATAAAGAGTAATTTCATGCAGATTATTTCCACGGTGTCTCATGAATGGCACCACTGGTACAGTCGTCCTGATGTTCTACATCGTCGCCAATCGACGTGTTTTTCCTTGTTTTAAAAAATCGTCGTTTTCTTCTTTTTAGAAACTTTTTCTCCGTATTCCTCTATACGAATCGTTTAATTTATAAAGAATAATTTGATGCAGATTATTTTCAAGGTGTCTCATGAATCGACATCGCTGGTATAGTTCGTCCTGATGTTCTACATCGTCGCTAATCGACGTGCTCTTCCTTGTTTTAAAAAATCGTCATCTTCTTCTTTTTAATAACTTCTTCTCCGTATTCCTTTTTAAGAATCGTTTAATTTATAAAGAGTAATTTGATGCAGATTATTTTCAAGGTGTCTCATGAATGGCTGATGTTCTACATCGTCGCCAATCGACGTGCTCTTTCTTGTTTCAAAAAATCGTCATCTTCTTCTTTTTAATAACTTCTTCTCCGTATTCCTTTTTAAGAATCGTTTAATTTATAAAGAGTAATTTGATGCAGATTATTTTCACGGTGTCTCATGAATGGCATCACTAGTACAGTTCGTCCTGATGTTCTACATCGTCGCCAATCGACGTGCTCTTTCTTGTTTTAAAAAATCATCATCTACTTCTTTTTAATAACTTCTTCTCCGTATTCCTTTTTAAGAATCGTTTAATTTATAAAGAGTAATTTGATGCAGATTATTTTCAAGGTACCTCATGAATCGGCGTCGCTGGTATAGTTCGTCCTGATGTTCTACATCGTTACCACTTGACGTGCTCTACCTTTTAAAAAAATCGTCATCTTCTTCTTTTTAAAACCTTCTTGTCCTCATTCCTTTTTAAGAATCGTTTGATTTATAAAGAGTTATTTGATGCAGATTATTTTCACGGTGTCTCATGAATGACATCGCTGGTACAGCTGATCCTGATGTTCTACATCGTCGCCAATCGACGTGTTCTTCCTTGTTTTAAAAAATCTTCTTCTTTTTAAAAACTTCTTCTCCTCATTCCTTTTTAAGAATCGTTTGATTTATAAGGAGATTAGACAGCCTTGATACGAGAGCAACGTTCCTCAGTCGGGTAATTCGATGCAGATTATTTTCACGGTGTCTCACGAATCGGCACCGTTGGTTCGTCCTGTTGTTCTGTATCGTCGCCATTCGCCTATAAAAGCAGACACGATGCATCTCCTCGGCCGTGAAAGGGTTGAAATAACGATCCAAGTGCTCTGCCCTGACCTGGTCTTGCTCCTTCTTGCTCGGTCTTGCTGGATATGCACGTAAGGCTGGGCAACAGGCGGATTATTTCTATTGCTCGGCAAGCGATTCCGAGCGTGCGTACCCGCGCGTGCCTTTCTCCGCTTGCTTGTGCCTGTACCTGTACTGAAACTGCACCGAGACTATGCTAAGTCTCTGCCGAGACGACGATGAGCCTTCGAAAAAAATACCAGGTCAACCTGTTGGCCGAGTCTCTTCATCCCCGATTTGTAACTCTAATTACTAGACTGCGGATTTTTATGTAAAATAAAAACTTTCTACCTGGATGGCGTCAAACTGGACTTAAATAAAAGTGCAATTTCCTTCTTAAGATGTTTAACAGATTGAACATAATATAACAGTGTGGCATTAAATTCATCTGATGTTTTTGCTGTTTCTATTTTTGTCATAAATCCATAACATTCTACCTGTATAACAAATAACAGCACACAAACTGGACCGAAATAAAAATGCAATTTCCTTCTTAAGATGTTTAACAGATTGAACATAATATAACAGTGTGGCATAAAATTCATCTAATGTTTCTGCTGTTTCTATTTTTTTTATAATTGCATAACTTTCTACCCGTATAGCAATAAATTGGACTGAACTAAAAATGTAATTTCCTTCTTAAGATGTTTAATAGATTGAACATAATATAACAGCATGGCATTAAATTCATCTGATGTTTTTGCTGTTTCTATTTTTGTCATAAATCCATAACATTCTACCTGTATAACAAATAACAGCACACAAACTGGACCGAAATAAAAATGCAATTTCCTTCTTAAGATGTTTAACAGATTGAACATAATATAACAGTGTGGCATAAAATTCATCTAATGTTTCTGCTGTTTCTATTTTTGTCATAATTGCATAACTTTCTACCTGTATAGCAATAAATTGGACTGAACTAAAAATGTAATTTCCTTCTTAAGATGTTTAATAGATTGAACATAATATAACAGCATGGCATTAAATTCAGCTAATGTTTTTGCTGTTTCTATTTTTGTCATAAATCCATAACATTCTACCTGTATAACAAATAACAGCACACAAACTGGACCGAAATAAAAATGCAATTTCCTTCTTAAGATGTTTAACAGATTGAACATAATATAACAGTGTGGCATAAAATTCATCTAATGTTTCTGCTGTTTCTATTTTTGTCATAATTGCATAACTTTCTACCCGTATAGCAATAAATTGGACTGAACTAAAAATGTAATTTCCTTCTTAAGATGTTTAATAGATTGAACATAATATAACAGCATGGCATTAAATTCAGCTAATGTTTTTGCTGTTTCTATTTTTGTCATAAATCCATAACATTCTACCTGTATAACAAATAACAGCACACAAACTGGACCGAAATAAAAATGCAATTTCCGTTTTAAGATGTTTAACAGATTGAACATAATATAACAGCGTGGCATAAAATTCATCTAATGTTTCTGCTGTTTCTATTTTTGTCATAATTGCATAACTTTCTACCCGTATAGCAATAAATTGGACTGAACTAAAAATGTAATTTCCTTCTTAAGATGTTTAATAGATTGAACATAATATAACAGTATGGCATTAAATTCATCTAATGTTTTTGCTGTTTCTATTTTTGTCAACAATGCATAACATTCTACCTGTATAACAAATAACAGCACACAAACTGGACCGAAATAAAAATGCAATTTCCGTCTTAAGATGTTTAACAGATTGAACATAATATAACAGTGTGGCATAAAATTCATCTAATGTTTCTGCTGTTTCTATTTTTGTCATAATTGCATAACTTTCTACCCGTATAGCAATAAATTGGACTGAACTAAAAATGTAATTTCCTTCTTAAGATGTTTAATAGATTGAACATAGTAAACAGTGTGGCATAAAATTCAGCTAATGTTTTTGCTGTTTCTATTTTTGTCATAAATCCATAACATTCTACCTGTATAACAAATAACAGCACACAAACTGGACCGAAATAAAAATGCAATTTCCTTCTTAAGATGTTTAACAGATTGAACATAATATAACAGTGTGGCATAAAATTCATCTAATGTTTCTGCTGTTTCTATTTTTGTCATAATTGCATAACTTTCTACCCGTATAGCAATAAATTGGACTGAACTAAAAATGTAATTTCCTTCTTAAGATGTTTAATAGATTGAACATAATATAACAGCATGGCATTAAATTCATCTAATGTTTTTGCTGTTTCTATTTTTGTCATAAATCCATAACATTCTACCTGTATAACAAATAACAGCACACAAACTGGACCGAAATAAAAATGCAATTTCCGTTTTAAGATGTTTAACAGATTGAACATAATATAACAGCGTGGCATAAAATTCATCTAATGTTTCTGCTGTTTCTATTTTTGTCATAATTGCATAACTTTCTACCCGTATAGCAATAAATTGGACTGAACTAAAAATGTAATTTCCTTCTTAAGATGTTTAATAGATTGAACATAATATAACAGTATGGCATTAAATTCATCTAATGTTTTTGCTGTTTCTATTTTTGTCAACAATGCATAACATTCTACCTGTATAACAAATAACAGCACACAAACTGGACCGAAATAAAAATGCAATTTCCGTCTTAAGATGTTTAACAGATTGAACATAATATAACAGTGTGGCATAAAATTCATCTAATGTTTCTGCTGTTTCTATTTTTGTCATAATTGCATAACTTTCTACCCGTATAGCAATAAATTGGACTGAACTAAAAATGTAATTTCCTTCTTAAGATGTTTAATAGATTGAACATAGTAAACAGTGTGGCATAAAATTCAGCTAATGTTTTTGCTGTTTCTATTTTTGTCATAAATCCATAACATTCTACCTGTATAACAAATAACAGCACACAAACTGGACCGAAATAAAAATGCAATTTCCGTCTTAAGATGTTTAACAGATTGAACATAATATAACAGTGTGGCATAAAATTCATCTAATGTTTCTGCTGTTTCTATTTTTGTCATAATTGCATAACTTTCTACCCGTATAGCAATAAATTGGACTGAACTAAAAATGTAATTTCCTTCTTAAGATGTTTAATAGATTGAACATAATATAACAGCATGGCATTAAATTCAGCTAATGTTTTTGCTGTTTCTATTTTTGTCATAAATCCATAACATTCTACCTGTATAACAAATAACAGCACACAAACTGGACCGAAATAAAAATGCAATTTCCTTCTTAAGATGTTTAACAGATTGAACATAATATAACAGTGTGGCATAAAATTCATCTAATGTTTCTGCTGTTTCTATTTTTGTCATAATTGCATAACTTTCTACCCGTATAGCAATAAATTGGACTGAACTAAAAATGTAATTTCCTTCTTAAGATGTTTAATAGATTGAACATAATATAACAGCATGGCATTAAATTCAGCTAATGTTTTTGCTGTTTCTATTTTTGTCATAAATCCATAACATTCTACCTGTATAACAAATAACAGCACACAAACTGGACCGAAATAAAAATGCAATTTCCGTTTTAAGATGTTTAACAGATTGAACATAATATAACAGCGTGGCATAAAATTCATCTAATGTTTCTGCTGTTTCTATTTTTGTCATAATTGCATAACTTTCTACCCGTATAGCAATAAATTGGACTGAACTAAAAATGTAATTTCCTTCTTAAGATGTTTAATAGATTGAACATAATATAACAGTATGGCATTAAATTCATCTAATGTTTTTGCTGTTTCTATTTTTGTCAACAATGCATAACATTCTACCTGTATAACAAATAACAGCACACAAACTGGACCGAAATAAAAATGCAATTTCCGTCTTAAGATGTTTAACAGATTGAACATAATATAACAGTGTGGCATAAAATTCATCTAATGTTTCTGCTGTTTCTATTTTTGTCATAATTGCATAACTTTCTACCCGTATAGCAATAAATTGGACTGAACTAAAAATGTAATTTCCTTCTTAAGATGTTTAATAGATTGAACATAGTAAACAGTGTGGCATAAAATTCAGCTAATGTTTTTGCTGTTTCTATTTTTGTCATAAATCCATAACATTCTACCTGTATAACAAATAACAGCACACAAACTGGACCGAAATAAAAATGCAATTTCCGTCTTAAGATGTTTAACAGATTGAACATAATATAACAGTGTGGCATAAAATTCATCTAATGTTTCTGCTGTTTCTATTTTTGTCATAATTGCATAACTTTCTACCCGTATAGCAATAAATTGGACTGAACTAAAAATGTAATTTCCTTCTTAAGATGTTTAATAGATTGAACATAATATAACAGCATGGCATTAAATTCAGCTAATGTTTTTGCTGTTTCTATTTTTGTCATAAATCCATAACATTCTACCTGTATAACAAATAACAGCACACAAACTGGACCGAAATAAAAATGCAATTTCCTTCTTAAGATGTTTAACAGATTGAACATAATATAACAGTGTGGCATAAAATTCATCTAATGTTTCTGCTGTTTCTATTTTTGTCATAATTGCATAACTTTCTACCCGTATAGCAATAAATTGGACTGAACTAAAAATGTAATTTCCTTCTTAAGATGTTTAATAGATTGAACATAATATAACAGCATGGCATTAAATTCAGCTAATGTTTTTGCTGTTTCTATTTTTGTCATAAATCCATAACATTCTACCTGTATAACAAATAACAGCACACAAACTGGACCGAAATAAAAATGCAATTTCCGTTTTAAGATGTTTAACAGATTGAACATAATATAACAGCGTGGCATAAAATTCATCTAATGTTTCTGCTGTTTCTATTTTTGTCATAATTGCATAACTTTCTACCCGTATAGCAATAAATTGGACTGAACTAAAAATGTAATTTCCTTCTTAAGATGTTTAATAGATTGAACATAATATAACAGTATGGCATTAAATTCATCTAATGTTTTTGCTGTTTCTATTTTTGTCAACAATGCATAACATTCTACCTGTATAACAAATAACAGCACACAAACTGGACCGAAATAAAAATGCAATTTCCGTCTTAAGATGTTTAACAGATTGAACATAATATAACAGTGTGGCATAAAATTCATCTAATGTTTCTGCTGTTTCTATTTTTGTCATAATTGCATAACTTTCTACCCGTATAGCAATAAATTGGACTGAACTAAAAATGTAATTTCCTTCTTAAGATGTTTAATAGATTGAACATAGTAAACAGTGTGGCATAAAATTCAGCTAATGTTTTTGCTGTTTCTATTTTTGTCATAAATCCATAACATTCTACCTGTATAACAAATAACAGCACACAAACTGGACCGAAATAAAAATGCAATTTCCTTCTTAAGATGTTTAACAGATTGAACATAATATAACAGTGTGGCATAAAATTCATCTAATGTTTCTGCTGTTTCTATTTTTGTCATAATTGCATAACTTTCTACCCGTATAGCAATAAATTGGACTGAACTAAAAATGTAATTTCCTTCTTAAGATGTTTAATAGATTGAACATAATATAACAGCATGGCATTAAATTCATCTAATGTTTTTGCTGTTTCTATTTTTGTCATAAATCCATAACATTCTACCTGTATAACAAATAACAGCACACAAACTGGACCGAAATAAAAATGCAATTTCCGTTTTAAGATGTTTAACAGATTGAACATAATATAACAGCGTGGCATAAAATTCATCTAATGTTTCTGCTGTTTCTATTTTTGTCATAATTGCATAACTTTCTACCCGTATAGCAATAAATTGGACTGAACTAAAAATGTAATTTCCTTCTTAAGATGTTTAATAGATTGAACATAATATAACAGTATGGCATTAAATTCATCTAATGTTTTTGCTGTTTCTATTTTTGTCAACAATGCATAACATTCTACCTGTATAACAAATAACAGCACACAAACTGGACCGAAATAAAAATGCAATTTCCGTCTTAAGATGTTTAACAGATTGAACATAATATAACAGTGTGGCATAAAATTCATCTAATGTTTCTGCTGTTTCTATTTTTGTCATAATTGCATAACTTTCTACCCGTATAGCAATAAATTGGACTGAACTAAAAATGTAATTTCCTTCTTAAGATGTTTAATAGATTGAACATAGTAAACAGTGTGGCATAAAATTCAGCTAATGTTTTTGCTGTTTCTATTTTTGTCATAAATCCATAACATTCTACCTGTATAACAAATAACAGCACACAAACTGGACCGAAATAAAAATGCAATTTCCGTCTTAAGATGTTTAACAGATTGAACATAATATAACAGTGTGGCATAAAATTCATCTAATGTTTCTGCTGTTTCTATTTTTGTCATAATTGCATAACTTTCTACCCGTATAGCAATAAATTGGACTGAACTAAAAATGTAATTTCCTTCTTAAGATGTTTAATAGATTGAACATAATATAACAGTATGGCATTAAATTCATCTAATGTTTTTGCTGTTTCTATTTTTGTCAACAATGCATAACATTCTACCTGTATAACAAATAACAGCACACAAACTGGACCGAAATAAAAATGCAATTGCCGTGTTAAGATGTTTAACAGATTGAACATAATATAACAGCGTGGCATAAAATTCATCTAATGTTTCTGCTGTTTCTATTTTTGTCATAATTGCATAACTTTCTACCCGTATAGCAATAAATTGGACTGAACTAAAAATGTAATTTCCTTCTTAAGATGTTTAATAGATTGAACATAATATAACAGTATGGCATAAAATTCAGCTAATGTTTTTGCTGTTTCTATTTTTGTCAACAATGCATAACATTCTACCTGTATAACAAATAACAGCACACAAACTGGACCGAAATAAAAATGCAATTTCCGTCTTAAGATGTTTAACAGATTGAACATAATATAACAGTGTGGCATAAAATTCATCTAATGTTTCTGCTGTTTCTATTTTTGTCATAATTGCATAACTTTCTACCTGTATAGCAATAAATTGGACTGAACTAAAAATGTAATTTCCTTCTTAAGATGTTTAATAGATTGAACATAGTAAACAGTGTGGCATAAAATTCAGCTAATGTTTTTGCTGTTTCTATTTTTGTCATAAATCCATAACATTCTACCTGTATAACAAATAACAGCACACAAACTGGACCGAAATAAAAATGCAATTTCCGTCTTAAGATGTTTAACAGATTGAACATAATATAACAGTGTGGCATAAAATTCATCTAATGTTTTTGCTGTTTCTATTTTTGTCATAATTGCATAACTTTCTACCTGTATAGCAATAAATTGGACTGAACTAAAAATGTAATTTCCTTCTTAAGATGTTTAATAGATCGAAAATATAATATAACAGCGGCATTAAGTTCATCCAATGTTTTTGCTGTTTCAGATTACACCTTCTCATTTTTGTCATAAATGCATATAAAATCCGCAGTCTACTACTCGCTATCGATACTTTTACCACCCAATAACTGACTTTTTGTTAGAGGCTTTACGAAGAAGTTAATAGAACAAACATTGTTCGATTTCTTCCTTTTTCCAAGGCAATGTTTGCTGCGATTGAAGAAAGGTATAGTGAGCGCCATTTTGAAGGTAGATTGATGGTTCTATCGTGAACCATTAAATCGTAATTGTAGCTAGCGGTTATGTCGATTTGAAAATGTAATTCTACTGTCGTATAAAATGACGTCATTCTACGTCGGCGGCTGTCAGTGAGCTTGCGAGAAAGACGTAGTTTTACGTCATCGGCTGTGAATGTGTTAATCAAGTAGACGAACCGCATTATGATCTGAGATCGATCCAGAGGTGAGTGGGAAGTTGGGGATGGTAATTGAACAGTATTATGCAGGTGATGTGATAGTCACATGGAAAGTCAATCACTGGAAAATGAAATATTCATCGCGAACGTTCAAAAGCGTCGACAAAGGAAATTATTATGCAGCTACTTCAATTTAATTTTTATATAAAAAGTTACCGAAATATTGAAGAATACTTCTATTTCATATTTAAGGATGTTCTGGAGGTATATAAAAACGCAACAAAATTTTTGAAAATTTGGCAAGATATAATTCTTACTAAATTAATGCAGTTACCAAAGTTTGGGTTCGATTCACTGCACCGTTTAAGAATTATAGCAACTTAAAGTTTGCACATTTTAACACGTCTTCTTATGGAGAATTCATAAAATTCCACTTCAAACTCTATTTAAACCTTGAAAAAACGCAACTAGAAACTTCAGTTTTTTTATATGTAGTAAAAATTATATAATTAATTATGTTCAAAATTTATTAGGATTCACTAAACAGTTACAGAGCAAAAAAATTATAAACTGTTACAAAACGTCAAATTTATCGTGTTGTCTCTTACTAGCATGGAAACGCGACAAGTGTAGACCGCTGAATATAGTTACAGAGGGTACAGTATTCGCAAAAGTTTCATGCAAAATATACTCATGAATGGCTTTCATTGCCAATATATTGATGGATTTCGAATTTCTTGTACTTTTGTCTCCCATTGTACCTCCAGAACATCCTTAAAATAAATTTGTATATACTCAGTAATATCTAACCTAGATGATACAGTAGAATTTTTAACGAAAATTGTAAAAATAACAATTTTTTATAGGCAGTTTCATACAAAAATGTTACGATGTCATTGAAAGAACCATATTAGTCCGTTAATGTTTAAATTACAGCATTACGATTCCAGATTAATGGGCAATAACCTTTTTCTTATGAAAATGTCGATAAAAGTTGAAAATGTCGAGTTTTAAGTATTACTTTATAGGAGAGTGTGTATTACATTTTTTCGGCTGATGTCGAAAGCGTGATTGAGAAACGTAAAGTGAAGAGATCTTTTATGAAAGGAGAGTAGAACATCCGACTGTACGATGGCATAAGGTTATGGAGAACAAAAGGCAATTGTTATTAAAGCAGAATAATATACATATTTTAATTATTTATAGCTATTATACCGAGGCTCATAATTCCTTCTCGCCCCGTGATAATTAAAACAGCGTATTTGCTCATTCCGTTTCGAAATTACGATAATTACTCTTTTGTACTGGTTGTATGAGTTCTCTCGTTTCGGCGCGAGATCCTCTTAACCAAATTGGACATTTGTGTGCATTTTTCAATTATATAAAAATTCTGTTTTGCATAAAAATCCTTAAAATCGAAAATTCCAGGATACAATTTCGTTGAAATATAATATTTCGAGATCGAACATCTAAAAATTATTTTTTTCGCAAGAATTGGGGTGATCACGTGGTTATAGGGTAGAAAGACAGTCACGAGCCTAAACGCGTCAACGACCCACTGGATCCCGTCCGACGGCTCGAGAACACCTATGAAATATCAAATTCTTTCTGATACGAAGCACGATAATCGATGGAATGACTTCTTCATGCTGCACCTTCGAGGCTAGAAGTCAGCGCTCGCGGCTCGAAAGATCATTTGTGGATCGCATTGATCCGGATTACAGAGGCCTTCCCACGATCCGACCACAAATATGCAACAAAAGCGATTTGTCATGAACAGTTTAAACATCATCTCACAAACAATTCTTCCATAGAGCCGTAAAAGAAATGATCGACAATTGCCACAATTTGTTGCACCCGCTGCTCCGCGATGCAATATTTTAGCAATCTAAACAGCACTAGATCATGGTATACTCATTCACTATGGTTCTATTCACTTCTCTACCCAATTTATTATTAATAGACTGCGGATCTTTATGCAAAATAAAAATGTTTTGCATTAATTGTGAGAAGCAGGAATAACAGAAAATTTGATTTCATCCATTAACGACTTTGTTACATTAAATGCAACATTACAACATTCTTGAATTATTTAATTCTTTTACTGTTTTATATTTCACCCAACCAATTTTTAATTATTTATAATAATGCGTTTTTGTAAGACGATTCAAGATTTATACAAAGAAAAAACGGACCTCTTTCTCGCAAGTCATAATGTAGTTTGTGAAGGTCCTTTCACACCAGACTGCTGCACATGATTTACTGTGCATCGATGCAGTCGCAGTTGCATCGACTTCTATTCCTGGTTCCCTCGAACACTGTGAGAATCGCATAGTTTCAGCATTAATGCTAGAATCGTTTTCTTTTCATTCTTTCCTCGAGATGATTTCCGCGTATGTGTGCGTCTGATGAAGTTTTCGAATTCGATTTACCGGCATGGGAAACCGTTGGCGAATTGTTAATTGCATACATCCTTTAACAGATGCGCCTCTCGATTATGGGAATAACTGAAATGGCATGGTTGCGGAGATGATTCTCCTGCGGCAATTAAAAATGTTCGGGACGGTCGAGGCTCGACTGAAGGAATGCTGTAACATGATTTAATACTTCACTGAAGTATCAATCTCACTTTTTCTTTTTCTCCCTGTTACGCTTATGCAATTTTTCGTTGCACTTCCATATGGTCCCTTCTTTTTATTAGTATTATCTTTTTTATAGTGGATTGTGGAGATACGATAATGGTTTGGCAATATTTTTTTGTGACAAGTTTCGATATAAACGGAGCATTTTCTCAAAAGTTACGATTAAATTTGTGGAGGTCCTTTCATTTAAGATTTATTACTGCAGTGTGATCACCAATTTGAGATATTTCTAACTTTTTTTGCAATGCAGTGTCTGGATAGAAATCTGTTATTATTTTAGAACATTTACAGGAAGTATACTTAGGCCAAGTTTTATCCTAAACGTAGTATTTTCTCAAAAGTTACAATTACAGTGAAGGTCTTTTCATTTTAGATTGCTGCACTGTGACTACCAATTTCAGATATTTCTAATTTTTTTTGCAATGCAGTACCTCGATAGAAATTTGATACTTTTCTACTACATTTACAGGATAGTATGAAGCATACTTAGGCCAAGTTTCAACATAAACGTAGCATTTTCCCAAATGATACGATTTTTGTGAAGGTCCTTTCATTTTAGATTGCTGCACTGTGACTACCAACTTGAGATATTTCTTACTTTTTTCGCAATGCAATGTCTCGATAGAAGTTTGGCATTTTTCTACTACAGTTACAGGACAGTGTGAAGCATACTTAGGCCAAGTTTTATCCTAATCTGAGCATTTTCCCAAAAGTTACAATTAAATTTGTGGAGATCCTTTCATTTAAGATTTATTGCTGCAGTGTGACCATAAATTTGAGATATTTCTAACTTTTTTTGCAATGCAGTGTCTGGATAGAAATTTGTTATTATTTTAGAACATTTACAGGATAGTATGAAGTATACTTAGGCCAAGTTTTATGCTAAACGTAGCATTTTCTCAAAAGTTACAATTAAAGTGAAGGTCTTTTCATTTTAGATTGCTGCACTGTGACTACCAATTTCAGATATTTCTAATTTTTTTTGCAATGCAGTACCTCGATAGAAATTTGATACTTTTCTACTACATTTACAGGATAGTATGAAGCATACTTAGGCCAAGTTTTATCCTAAACTGAGCATTTTCCCAAAAGTTACGATTGAATTTGTGGAGGACCTTTCATTTTAGATTGCTGCACTGTGACCACCAACTTGAGATATTTCTAACTTTTTTTGCAATGCAATGGCTCGATAGAAATTTTTTATTTATCTACTACATTTACAGGACAGTATGAAGTATACTTAGGCCAAGTTTTATCCTAAACTGAGCATTTTTCCAATAGTTACGATTGAATTTGTGGAGGACCTTTCATTTTAGATTGCTGCACTGTGACCACCAACTTGAGATATTTCTAACTTTTTTTGCAATGCAATGGCTCGATAGAAATTTTTTATTTTTCTACTACATTTACACGACAGTATGAAGCATACTTAGGCCAAGTTTTATCCTAAACTGAGCATTTTTCCAATAGTTACGATTGAATTTGTGGAGGTCCTTTCATTTTAGATTGCTGTACTGTGACCACCAGTTTGAGATATTTCTAACTTTTTTTGCAATGCAATGGTTCGATAGAAATTTGATATTTTTTTACTACATTTACAGGATAGTATGAAGTATATTTAGGCCAAGTTTTATCCTAAACTGAGCATTTTTCCAAAAGTTACTATTATATTGTCCTTTTATTTTAGATGACTGCACAGGGAGCTATTAATTAGAAATTTTTTATTTTTTTACTACGTTGACAATATAAAGTACTCTTGTGGCAATTTTCATCCTAAACGGAGCATTTCCAATATTCGCAAAAGCTGATACCCCCCGAAAGACACTGGACCCAAAAATCGAATGAAAAATCCAAGTAAGCAGTGTTCCCATTAAAAGTGAGTTTGCAACGAAAGGACGAGTTCCAGTGCAACGTATCTGATCCGATGGTCAGGAGATAGTGCACGGGCCACGTGCAGGTCGGTCCCAGCAAGGTTCTAAGGCAAGGTGAGGCAAGGTAATGCGAAACAAGGCAACGCGCATCATCCAGCCCCCTCTTCCCATACAAACCGGGGGCCCCCGGTCCCATAGCGTTCAAGTATCATCTTATTAGAGCCACACGCTATATAAACCCAACCTGCCAGCATGCCGAGCAGTTACGTACTGACTTTATTCACTGCCGTGCCGGAGTGCAACGATATTGTAACCGACGGGACACGTGCCCCATCTGACCCGTATCCGTGCATTCGACGTAAGCACCCCCATAAAACACCCCCGTAGTCCGGGACTTAGGCGAACGCCGACGGCCAACCAACCCCTGGTGACTCGCGGTGCTATCATTCTCTGTGGGACTGATCATGTTCTTTTTTGTTTTTACTTTATCGTTGCTTCCTTTTCGAGCAAGTGAACTTCGTTGTGCAGCTCTTCTGTGACTTTGATGGATTTTGTTAGAAGCTGATGGCAAGGGGAGGTAGTTGCAATATTTGCAATTCATTACCTGGACAGTGTATTCGTTTTTGGAAACGTTGGTATGATCGAAACATTAGGTTCGTGTAGGCGAAATGACTTTTATTTCTTCGAGAGAGGTTTGATTCAACACACTCGAGCAGAGGGTAGTTTTCAGAATTTTTCGAGCGCTATAGCTTGCTAGAAAAAATTTCTTTTTGCTGCATTGAAAGAGTAGTGTGAGCTACTATTATGGAAAATTTTAGCTCGAAAGAATTTTTTTTGAAAAAGTCTCATTTTTGGTTTCGATGATTATGTGGTGATTCTCGAATTCGAACTTTTCTGGATTCTTTTACCGTCCAATCACTTGATAAAAACTTTTTGTTGTTTTACTACGTAGACAGAATAGTTTATGGCAAGTCTCAACTGAAACAAATTTTTTTTAGTAAGTTATGACACTGTTGGGTAATGTCCCACAGATTTGGGCTTCCCAGAAATTTTTTACTCATAGAAAGACTTGATAAAAATGTTTTATTTTTAGTGGAATACTGATAGGCTAGTATGAGGTTTATTCATAGCAAGTATCGACTTGAACAAAATTTTTTTCCTTAAATTATGAAAATATGGAGGTCCTTATTATTTCATCACTCTGACAGAATAGCACGAAGTAGTTTCATGGCAAGTGTCTACTCGAGCCAATTTTTTTGAGAAAGTTATATGGGTACATTTGTGAATCTGCATCGTCGGCTCGCTGACGCAACCCTAAACTCGGGCATTATGAAAATGGGTAGCACGAATGTCGGAGTGAATGGTCAGTCGATCGAGAGATCCAGAAGATGTGCACATCGAGGAGATTCAGGGAACGAGTTCCGTGATTTCCAGCTGGGAGTGGTGTGCATGCATGCAATTCTGCGAACAATCGCGCCGCAGCCAGGGTGTGGTTAGCCGTGAAATGTCGTCGAGGTCTATTCAACCCTTTGTGTCGCAAAGAACATCGTAAATCGAGCCGTGGCAATTTTCTCAAACGGAATTCTCTAACTCCCGTTGATTCCACCCCCGCGAATGCATCTAAACCGGTTCGTTTTTCTATTTCCCGCAGTGCATTCTCCGAAAACCGGTGCGCGAGTTTCTTTTCTGGGACTGGGCCAGCTTGTTGCCCTGCAAACATGTTTTACCTTCAGGTAAGCGGATGAAAATGGTCACGTTAAAGGGAGAATGTTACTTCCAAGAAAAAAAATAGATACAGTGATTTTTTTATTCATGTGAAAAATTCGGGATAAAAATTCACTTAAATCGCGTTCCTTGATCACTTTTTCCCATATACCTTTGTTGTCTTTGATCATTTTTAAATGAAACTTGTATCGACATATTCGCGACATTCTCCCGATTAAAACGATACCCAACACGATGCAATTCGGTTTGTATTTGCTCGTGTAATCCACGATATAGTGGAACCTCCACTATCCGAACCGATGTCTGAATCCTCTAATGCGCCGAACTAAATCTGTTGTGAATTGTGTCGTGCTTAAACTCATTTCCACCAAAAAGATCTCACGCGAATATATTGGTAAAAGTCTCGAAATTAAAATCATTAATAACAAAAAGTTATTGTCATTAAATTACTATACAGGGTGTCGCAGCTGAAGGAGGCCATCTAAATATCTCCTTTATTTTTAATGGCACAAAAAATATTCATGGCATAATGTAAATGGTATCGAAGGAGGAATATCATAGAAGAACAATTTCTTTTTTCCAAGGTCATCGTTATTTTTTTATCGGGAATACTTATCTTTTTTATTCCATCTTGTAGCGGCTGAGAAATACATTTGAATATTCTTAAATCATTAACAAGATGGAATAACAAAAATAAGTTTTCCCGATAAAAAGTAACGATGACCTTGAAAAAACTATGAAAAAATAACCGGAGAAAAAAATTGTTCTTCTATGATATTCCTCCTTCGACACCATTCAAATTATGCCATAAATATCATTTCTGTGCCACTAAAAATACAGGAGATATTTAGGTGGCCTCCTTCAGCTGAGACACCCTGTACAGTTTCTCGAATAGGTCTTTCAAAAAGAACGTACGTCTGTTAATGCTCACAATTACCGTAAGTGACTCGACTAGGCTGTTCGGGGTAGTGCGAGGACGTATGAGAATTTTGAAGAACCGATTTTTCTTATCCGTAAAATGAGAAATCTTTGCTAAATAGGTATTCGAAGCTCGACTAGAGACATAATTGCTGGAGGAGACTGAGAAACGCATGCACACCGATAAATCAATTACTATCGGTGTGATTCATGCCTCGACTGATTAATCGTAGAATACGGAGGAATACTCGCGATAATTTGTTGATACCTCTCCCCTCCGCACGCGTGAATCGAGATTTATGCGTCACGAGGTTTGCCGGTTGGGAGGCGGTAATTAATTATAATAATTAGACGGCCAGAGGGGAACGGTGTGCGTTGAACGGGAATGACACAGGAATCTTCGTGGTTCACGCTTTGGTAGGAAAGTTCACGGTTTTCCTGCGATTAACAGTCCTTTTCGTTTGCGAGACTGATCAATCACAAATTAATTAGCATCATCAATCTACAGGTAATACCTTGATATAACTCGTCCGCTTCTAATGATCTTCTCTTAAGACTTTCGCCGATATATTCCTGAGACATTTCTGATTAAAATGAGCCCAGACACGACACAATTTCGATCATATTTGTTTGTCTAATCCACGATATAGATATATCCGAACTAATTGAGTAGAACATGACGGATTCGAGAAGCTGACTTGTTCATTAGTAATGGAATTCCTGCGACGTATTAAAAATATTCTACTGAGCCAAAAATAATATATATTAACAAGTATATTCGAATATTTTGCAACTTGTCTCGACTATGTTTTAACGATTTTGGGGATTTTCGCAGTCCCAGTGAAAAAGCTAGGAAACTTGCGAAATAATCGCGGATCTAGGAATGCTAAGCAGCCGCTCATTTAAATTTACTAACTGTAGAAAAATCCCCATTGTTTCTGCGGTTATTGTTTAACGTTCATTGCCACAGCAAAAGTGACGAAAGTCCTTTTAGATCCCGGACCAAGGACTGTTTCCATGTGAGTTGCATCGCGACGCAATATAGCGTCCTGATCAGCTGCGATTCGCAGCAAAAAATTGCTGAAATTCAGCAAATTTACTAATTCCAAAAAGGCGAGAGATCATAAATAGATAAGATAAGAATACGCATGTCTACACGGTGTCTCGGAAGTTCGAGCGACTCTATAACGAGGGACATTATGCGATCCCTTTATGCAACAGGACCATAAAGTTCGAAGGACAGCTCGACGGATTTATGGCCGACAATCGTGTCAACTGCAGGACGAGCGGAGCTCTTGTGGTTGCCATAAGGACCCCCGTAGTGTATAATATATCTGCACTGACGTTTTTATTGTCTTCGTTCGTTGGTTCGGTCATTACGGCGGTAAAAGGACATTACATTGTGTTCATTAGACGGAGGATGTCATGCATTCATGACAAAAAATGTCTAACTGCAATTATTGACAATTGTTTAATTCTTGCACCAAACAATGTACAACAAAATCTTTCTATTATATTCATATTCTATTCTATAGTGTCCGAACGGCTCAGAAACGTTGACGTTCTCCTACGCGAAGAAATGTTCTGGCTCCTCTCCAAGGGAAATGCAATATCGCCGAAATTCCGAGCATGATTTTCCAATTTCCTTCACATTTCTAACAAGCTCCAGCAACACTTTCACCAATTCAGCCGCTGTGTATGCTTAATTCACAGTCTGCGATGTGTGGAAATCCAGGAGAAAAAAATTGCGGTGCATTTGAATTCGCACGGGCGCATCTTCATTAGAAGTTCGCCATGGGAATGCACAATTAGCTGGAACGTCATTCCCCACGTGTAATTAACTTTCTTGGTGTTACGTTTGGGTCGACGGTGTGTTCAACGCCGAATATTCGACAGCGCAGCGGCGAGATAAATGTGGATTTTCTACCAATTGAATTTGATACTCGGAGAGAAGTGAATCACGGCGCTGAAAAGCTGATGCAAGGCGCGATCATTGTACTCGGGGGATAATTGCGTGGAGTTTTTCGCTCCGGGCATGCGACGCTTATTTACAATAAAAAGTGGTTTCGCAACAACTTAATTACACGTCTTCCGCCTCATTTCTGTCGTGTCCTCTTGTCGTCAGCTCCATGCAGCCTTCTTTCATCTGAACGCGACACTGTTCTCCAAAATGGCGGACGAGGAAATTGGAGCAACGAAAGAAATGCGCGACGATTTTCATGAATATTGGTACCGTCGTAAATTCCTCGACATTTTCACTGTTTTCAATTCCACCGAATCGATAATGAATGATGAATGATGTAATAACAAACTGGCGAGGTTAATGATCCTCATTAGGGAGCACAACATTAGAAAATGGAGTGTTTCGCATGCAACAGTCAAACAGTATAACATATACGAAGCCAGTAATTCTCGGATCCGAGAACGATCGGCCTAACAATTACCAGCATTTATGACACGCGGTCTAATAGACGGAAACTTACGAAACGGATCCTCTTCTCGGTTTCTAATTGAAGAAAACGTTCGATCATCGCGCATCTGTCGCCCCGTTACCAAATCCGGCGCCATCCTGTCCGCGATCGCTTCATTACATTCTCATCACGATCATCCGCAGCTGACACGCGTGTTCTGATGGCAAGAGGAAACGCGGCAATCATTAAAAGTTGCGCGTCAAATGATTGCCGCCGCCGCTGCCGTCACCGCGCCGGATTGTGCAAACGAGAGTAGGAGGACGAGGTAGGAGGACATTTTGCAGGATCGTTGGATCCTGCAGATGGCCCCAATCGTCCTCGGAGAGTCATCCGAATCGCTGCTTAAATATTTCAAATGATAACATCAATAATACGTCTTCATCAATCTTCGATCTCTTTCCATTTCTCGATTTTTCACGGCGAAGATTTTTAGTGAAAAACTTGCAGATAATGTCTGCTATCTGTCTGATGAAGATAGAGTTTCTTATTGCTTCGATTTCACTCAAATTTAACAACAGGCCACGCTTGTTTGAGTGCGGTCTTTGTTTATGGGTTTTATAATGATTGTTGATTGCTGTTTATTGCATTATAGATCATAATACTCTGTATGGCGGTGGTCCACGTGATTTGCGACCTTCCACCTGGAACAAGACGCAACACATACTTGCCTCCAGAGCCAACGAAGGGCTACAATTACGACACGCCAGGGATACCGTTCCCAAAACCGACCACCACACGACGACCATTTTCTACGACAACGCCCTATCCGACAAGACCCATCGGTCCCAAAACAACCACGAAGTTCCCAACAACGAGACCAACCCCTGGAACAGGGTACCCGCCCCCGGGCCCAAGGCCCACTCCGAACTTTCCGGATTATGGGCCACCAACTGGGCCAACTCCTGGTGGTGTGAGTATTCACATTATTTAATGAAATGTTTCAACAACAATATAAACATTCATCATAGACAAAGACTCTACGTCAATTGGAATATTCCAAGGTGCATATTTAATAAATGAATGAAGAGTCAACAAAACGATGACTTAAACTCCTCCTAATTTCATATGGACTTCATTATGGTTGATTTTGGAGAATCTAGCCCAGGGGTGGCCAACTTGTGGCGCATTGGATGATTACAAGCGGCGCATTTATTCTTAAATAAATATTCTTATTTATTCCCTTATTCTTTTGAAGTAGGCGCCATAACTGAATCCATCTTCAGTTGAATTTATACAGTCTTCTTACTCATCAATTATAGGATGGGAATTGGAGTGTTCATGACAGCGATCGCCCTCTCGCCCAAAAGGTCAATTCTCACTATTGTAGATTGGTGCTCTAATGAACGTGTATCTTTTCAACTGGCATAAGTTAATTAATTTAGTTGCGTGATTGAGTTATCCCTTTTCCTCCCCTAACCGAAGCAGATCCTATCCCTATTCCTATTTTCCAACCGCAACAATGAACGTAAGAAGGTAGAAAAAGTGCTGGAGTTGTATGGCGCATCTGAACTCGCATGTGAAAAAAATTTACGCATGGTATACAGAAGGTTGGCCCCCCCTGATCTAGCCCAACGTCAATGGCCAAAAAACAATGATCAAAATTTGTTTCAGCACGATCATCATCACCACGAGCCAGGCATGCCGTTCGACTTTAATTACGCGGTGAAGGAGGATGCGTTCGGGAATGATTATTCCCATAATGCCATCAGCGACGGAGACATCGTCCGCGGGGAATACAGAGTCCAACTTCCTGATGGAAGATTGCAGATCGTCCGGTACACGGCCGATTGGAAGCATGGCTTCAGCGCGCAGGTTTCCTATGATGGGAATCCACGTTTCGACGTTCCTCGGCCGCCCGGCACCTTCGCGGGCTATTAAACACCTCGTCGAGCCTAGGGTTGCTAAATCGTATCCCGTTAAGGGGCCCCATACACCTAAAAACCAAAAAGAATCGAATCGTTTCCGTCAGAAACGGAAATTACATTTTTAGCTCGATCTAATGCATTTCAGAATTTTCTTCGTATCTTAAAATAGAATTTTTATTACCAATTGAAAGCAAGTTTTAACTGTATACCCTCAAAAATCTCATTGAAAAATTCCAAAATATGTTGGAAATCTAAACATTGTTTGAAGGTTGCTGTAATAATTCTTGGAAAAACGAAGAAGTTTTTCAAAGTAAAAAAATATGATTTTGTGCCCAAAAAATCGTTTCTTTTTTACTGTCAAGAAAGTTTCGAAAATCCTGTAGGAAATGTTAAATTTTTTATGTAACTTTAGAAAAGACTTTTTAGAGATGATGCATTTACATATTTTTTTAAAATATATATCTTTTGCTTGTCTAGGTGTATGTTTCCCCTTAATAGACGTTTGTCTCGCGATTCTCACCGTCTCGTTGCATATCGCTAATTAGCCGAATCGTTTGGATAAATGAGATTCCAATATATTTTCTTCTTTTCGACGTCGCTTCAACTACGGTTGATCCTGATTAGATTTTTGGGCATTTAGGAGTCGATGTTACTTCACCCTGCTAACTCTCCTGAGACTTGAAGAGGACAATGACTTTGACTGTATGATTGTGTTCGTAGTACGTCATAGTAAGGGGTAAGAGACACCGAAAACATTCGATTAAACTCCATTCAGATAATCAAATAACTTTCAGAACTGTAAAGTATTTAGCTTTCAGCAAAAATTATTTTACGAAGAGAGTATTTAAGGAATCGAAGAGTTAATTGGAAACATCGTGGTAGCATCCTCCTGCAGAATCAAGTGGTTTAATCGTAGACGTATTCCTTTAATTTTCTGCCAGTACTAGATACAAATAATAAGAGCAACCCCTTAGCCTATACTTTTATTCCTCAGTTAGTTGTGTCCAATGGACACGGATACATAGAAGGCGCAAAATAAAAAGTTGTTAAAATCAAAGTGTACTTCTTTCTGAAACACGAGATGTGAATTAAGGACTAATGTTTCGTAGTAGTAATATTTAATTTAATCAGCGCTAATAGAAGACCAGTACTAACCCCTTGCAGTTCAGTTTCTTGCAATGACTTCGCTCTGAGAAAACCATAGCAAATAAAGAAGCCTACGTCTCTGTCGTGTGCCGGAGATTATAATAATATAGCCAAGGAGATGATGAAGACGGGAGAATTCATTGTATTATTTTTATAATAAAAATATGTGTAATTTAACACCCTTTTTTCCTGCAACTCTTTTTTGCTACTCAACCGGATAAAAATTGTAATCTGTTGCTACAAGATAGTAGCTTACATCAAAAAATTACATACTGAATAATACATTCTTATGACTTTTCACGTAGTCTACAAAAAGAAACATTTAATAGTACTGACACTGCCAACCCTAGCCTCGACCAATAATTGTAACGTATTGTATAGAAACCAAAACAATACTCAAAAGATTATATTAACAATTCATTCGAATAAAAGATTTGTTAAATATACATGTACATAATTTTTTTATTTGCATTATTTTTTTAGAAATAAAAGTGACCTTCTCAACTTTTTAAATGGAATGCTATATATCTTTTTATATCATATATAAATTGGAAGAAACCCAGTACATTATTTAAGACTATAGAATTAGAGGCCACAAAGTTAGAGACTATAAAAATTAGCATATACTGCCATATACCAAAGAAATGGTTTGTTGTGCTAACTGTTGCTATAGTAAAATCGATCGTCGCGCATGTGCGCCGAAAATGTTGCATCCTATCATTGAAACAGAACAAACACAGCAAACAGTGCACTATTGTATTAATTGCTAGATAAGACAATGATTCATATTCACCATTGCTTGAAACTAGAAAAATCAAGCTAAACACCCAGGTTTCGTTCACAACATGACTCTACCACTATCAAGAATTGACTATGCAGCTGTGGGTGTCACATCAAGAAGCACCACAAAGA
Organism: Lasioglossum pauxillum; assembly: GCA_933228785.1. Classification (NCBI taxonomy): domain Eukaryota; kingdom Metazoa; phylum Arthropoda; class Insecta; order Hymenoptera; family Halictidae; genus Lasioglossum; species Lasioglossum pauxillum. Next base: position 10,727,855 of record OW121699.1, read on the forward strand.
TCTTCCCTCCGTCAGATCATAGACAGACTCAAAAGTTTGCTGTTGGTGATCATGATGGAGTGTTACATATATACAGTAAGTTTCTTGCTGTATTCGACTGATCGAGTCTTCGCATTAATTTCATTGATGGGCGCTTCGCTGTAGGTATCAAGAAAGGAGAGCTACAGGTGTCGTTTAAATCTCTGCCAGGACCAAAGATCAACAGACTGGTCCTGGGAGGCACGGGACGTGAAAAGGTTTACATCGCCCATGAGAACACTGTGAAAGGATACACAAAGAAAGGAAAACTGTTCTTAGATTTCGACACGAACCTCATAGATCCTATTTCAGCAATGTTAGTTCTTTATACTAGCTGAAGCATTTAAAACAGAGTATGCAAAATTTATCATATCATTCCATTTATAGGTACGTGCTTGGACCAGATCTGGCAGCATGTGCCAGAGATCTTTACCACAGGTACCACGATTGCAAAGACGCTGACTCTTACCTGGCAGGCGAAACCTTGTACGATGTACTTCTTCTACCAGCTGAAGGTGCAAACGTGTATGCGCTTCTTGCTTGCGGAGATTGTGCAGTGAGTGAACAGTTTTACAAATCATCTAAATCGGTCCCGATGAATGTCACTTCTTCCAGGTACGTGTTGTTCATGGCACAAAGACTCCAGCAGTTCTCAGACTACCGAGCATACCCACAGTGCTAGCTTTGTACAGGTACCTTGTGCTCCGTACAACTTTTATCAACTCTCATTGGTCTATTGTGTTGTGACGGATGAATTTATTTCTTAAGAATGCTTCTTACGGTTTCGCAGAGAAGGTGAGGTTGAATCCAAGGACAGAGTCCTACTTGGAACCATGGATGGTAGAGTGGGACTACTCATTCTTCAGAGTAATAGAACGTTAAGGATCACTTGGTTATTAAACATGACTGGCTCCGAAGTAACTGCTCTGGACACATACGAATTGCAAGATGGTTTGGACATACTGATCGGCCGTCAGGATGGTACTGTTGATGTGTACACTTTTCCCGACGAAGAGTCATTACCATCCCTTCGGTATCGTTACGTAGGTACATCGTGATCTGACGACATCTTAGAACGTTCCCTTGTGAAACGTTAAAACAAACATTGCTGATAATGTCTTCCAGAATGCCACTGAGAGCATCAGTTCGGTGGGTGGTGGAATCATCGGAGCAGCAGGATGTCCAGAGGTCTTGGTCACTACGTACTCAGGTAGAATATTTGGCCTAACTACCAGGTCACCTGGACTCCTAGAAGTTGATCAGAACGAGGGCATGGTGAAACTGAAAGCAGAGATACAACAATTACAAGAGAAACTTAACGAGGAAAAAGAGGCAGCCAATTTTACCGTTGATCCTTTGGCACCCTTAATTTTATCAGTAAATCATAGGTAACATATTCATTGTTCGTCATTGGTCTTCCAGAAATTCAAGTGAATTGCTTTCAGAATGGTTTTGAATAAGGAAGACGCATCGTACTCGCTTTCCATAGAACTCGATACCCCTATCGACAATGTGTTGGTGCAGTCAGATACACCCGTAGAATTGTTGGATGTTGAAAGTAACAGTGCAGTTGTGAGTCTTTCTACCTGTAATCCGAGAGAAGGTAATTTTGTTCTTGCCACCTACCGCTGTCAAGTAAGTAGAAGCTGTAGAAGTATGCTAATTGATGTATCAGGCTTTTAGAATAATTTTATAGCAGTTACTATGTGAATAGGTGAACATTAATCATCTTGAAATGAGAATAAGGACTGTCGAGGGTCAGTCAGGCACACTGCAAATTTATGTAACTTCACAGGTACAGAATATATACATATAATAGACTGTAGATTTTAAAATCCGCAGTCTAATAAGAAATGATATACACGGTGTCTCATTTAAGTTAATCATTCTAATTCATAAATATTCTGTATTGTAGGTGCAGCCAAAATGCTGTCGCAGAATATTAATACCCATATGTGCTCTTTCGCTTCATGTAAGACAATTCGAAGATGAGAATTTAAACTCTCCTGCCGGCCCATTTAATGAACTAAAATTAATAGGAGGCTTCACAGTTGCTGAGGTACTTTCAGAAATACACCTTCCACATTAATTTTTATTACATTCTGATATGGTTTAGATGCATGCCTGGCTTTCTTTGGCATTGCCCAATGTACCTCAAAGGCCTCAATTACAAGATGGCGAAGCTGTTTTAACGTACATCTCATCTTTTGTGGGCACAACCTTGAAATGCACATACAAGTAAGATGTCTGTAACGCATTGGCCTTGCTCAGTCAACATATATTCATAATTTTAAGGAAGGGGAATGCTGTTTGCCTTGGAGAGAACATATCGAGCATAATAATCCTAAGGGACATACTGACCAGGGAAGCAACGAAGAGGAAAATTAAGTTGGATGTATTTTGTGGTATAGCAGAAGGAAGCGTATCCAGAGTACTGGAGTTGATCCTCCCAAGATTGAACGCTGCCCACGAGCTGACCAGAAAGGTGAAAATATTGAATGCGCTTGAGGAATGGGAACTGAAGGAGAATCCAAAAGAAAATCTGAGCTCTGAGTACCAGGAGCTGCTGCAAAATGAAGCAGAGATTAAATCACAAATGGCGAAGGACAATGAAATCTTGGAGAGACTGCATGGAGCGATTACCGATCTCTACGTTGACTGGGAGAGAGCTAAACGATCTCGCAGGTAATGGTGTAAACAATATGATATGTATTGATAATATGTTACAATTAACAAATTCTTCCACATCAATTTTGCTGCCGTTTATTCATTTTTCTATTCAGTTCTTTTATTTTTTCTAGACCTCGTGTAAAATGTCGTTCATTTCATTTTCCCTAACTACATAATATTGTACAAATTATAACAAAAAGATTAGGAACATAATTTCAAACGCAATACGAATAATACATCATTCGTGTATTAAAGATTAAAATCCAATTTAAAAATTTTAATCTATCAGAAATTGAAAGGATTTCGTTAAATTGCATTGCTGTACGTTCTACAACGTTCCAGAATTAGTAGCAACGATGCTGCCGAGAAACTGAATGCAGCACTCGCGACAAGAGAACTGGCTCAGCTTTTACAAGTTTTCATCGATACGAGTAGCACGGTGCCCGCACCATCATCAACGTCATCAATTACCTAAGACTGACCTACAAACGTCGTTTGTGGAGAATGCAATAAAAGTGGACCACGGTGTTTCTATAAATGTCTTTACGTAAAAAATATATTTTTCAACGACGATTCGCGATATAAACGGCTAACTTACCTAGGACTTAAAAATGTACATGTACAATGTTATCCTGTATTAGCGTTAATTATAGTACAATATAGATATTCATATTTATGCAATTGAATTGATATACGTTCCGGTAGGATTTACCTTCTAGTTCCGTACTTTCCAAGAGTTCTCTGCTAAAAACAGTCTTGAAGCGCTTTCTTAAGGAGTATACAGAGAAACCGGAAAGCACACTATGCACATTACATAGGCAGTGTGTGTGTCGATGCGTAACACTTCGATTAGTCATTTACAATGAAGGTTCGTCACAAAGTGTCCCAAAGCTTCGTGGTTTATAAAATAGATATTTCACAGATTAGTTTCACAGTATCCCAAACACGTGATGGTGCGCTATAGTACAAAAACAACTTCCGGCTTATTCCCAACAACTGTTACATGAAGAAGTACTGCCTGCAATAGTAACAATAAGACAAATCAATCTTCGTACATTTCTCGTTGTGGTAAATGATCACCGCTAGACTGCGGATCTTTATGCAAAATAAAAATGTTTTGCATTGATTGTGAGAAGTAGGAATAACATCAAAATTGATTTCACCTCTCAACGACTTTGTTACATTAAAAGCAACATTACAACATTCTTGAACTTTTTAAATCTTTTACTGTTTTATGTTTCGCCTAACCAATTTCTTCATAGATGCATAAAGATCCACAGTCCAATGATCACTGTAGAGAAACTCTATAAGAGTCGCTTAGTGAATGTTGCAGATCAAAGTTGGTGTTAGACAGCGTAATTAACTTACATGTTATCAGCAGTGCGTACAACCGCTTCTAGCGGATCCCTCTCTGCATTAGTATCAGAAGTTGTGGTCACCGTGTACTCCAAGGCTGGTCCTCCAGTATGTGGTAAAATACTTTCAGGATTATCGTCTGGGGGGATAATTTCCACGACTCCATTCGCCTCCACCTCCAACTTTAAGTCTCTAACGAGATCTTGAATGGTTTTCGCTTGTGCTTTCTTGTCGTTTTCGTCCTCTATGTTCTTCACCGTGATCACCCTGCTCAGAGATCTTCCTTCAGGTCTTGTCCTAGAATGTGTGTGCATGTGTCTCTTCATGTCGCTCCGTACTCTAAAAGGCTTTCCGCAGACTGAACACGCGTGCGGCTTCTCTCCGGTATGAATGCGACGGTGGTTCTGCAAGTAGCTGCTCGCTCTAAACGTTTTGTTGCAGTACTCGCACCGATAATTCTTCTCGCCCGTGTGGATCCTTCTGTGGACAATCAAGGAGTACTTCCGAGCAAAGTCTTTGCCACAGTACTCGCACTGGTACTGTTTCTGTTCCGAGTGGATACTCGTCGAATGGTACTTCAAGTCGCCCCACTGGCGAAAATGCCGGCCGCATTCCTCGCATTTGTACGGCTTGTCGCCGCTGTGAAGCCGTTTGTGCACCTGCATTGAAAACAACCTGGTTAATAACAGCATCTACAGAGTGGAGTATCTCTAACAATGTTTACAGAGCACAGTGGTTTTTTTTGTTATACAACAATTAGGTTACGAGTAAATTCAGGTGATGTTCATAATGTTCTAACCGCTGTCGAGACGAATTCAACAACTTGGTATACTACATATGTATCACCTTAAACTTTGAGATAACACTAAGATGATTTTAGAGTTTGAAAAACGAGCTTCAGCTCCGGTACCTTTAACGCGCTCGCTGCGAAAAAGCTTTTTCCACAGACTTCACACTGATGCGGCCGTTCCCCACTGTGAGATCGCATATGATACACTAAACTATTTTTATGGTGGAATGACCGATCACATTGAGGGCATGTTAATTCGTCATCTATAAAAAGCAAAGAAATTACATTAAAACATGTTGCTCGAGAAAGGAACGCAAATTACGCACTTGATTTCCGAGCTTTTAAAATTTTCTTCTTCTTCGATGTCTGTGGAATGTCAGTCTTTTCTTTTTCATGTAAGTCCTGCTCATTAACAGTCGCCGGTTTTACGTGGTCCCTATGTACCTGATCAGTAACATCTGTAATAGTCCACAATGGTGATTCATTATTTACGGTAGATAGTGGAGATTCTGTATCATCATCTATGTGAGCACCAGTTTCTTCCACTGCAAATATTGGAAAAGTGTCAAAACCAAAGTGTACTGGATAGTTAACTAGTTAGATAGTTTGGCTGACTACAGTGCGCTTACCAACGCCTCGGATGCCCTCCATAAGATCCTCTGGTTCGCTGAACTCCTCGATCACAGTATTTTGAAGATTCTGAACCGACTCCGGAACGGATATAGTGATATTTGTATTTGTTGCTTGTGCTATTCTGGTTTCCTGCTTCACAGGCTCGTAGTGTACCTTTTATAAGCGAGGGTCTCGTTACGATTGCTCTCAATTACGACTTAAGGAAGTAGACACGTTTCGAGGAATGCAAGAGTGCGGGCGTAATTTGCATTATTCGGCAGCGTAATTTTCATTATTCGGACACATAACAAATTACACGTTGTAATCGTAAAAATAGGACTTTTGAGGGCGATTGCATGCGAGGGCATTTATCGAGAAATGAGAAGACGCATCCCGCACCCTTGCAATCCTAAGAACGAGTCTACCCCCTTAAAAACTACGCGCAAACACAACATACCTTAAGATGTTCGAAAAACTTTAATTGACTGCTAAATCTAGAGCTACACAGCTCACATTTAAACACGTGCGTTTGCATTTCCCCAGTCACTTCTGCATTCGCAGTGTTCGAGTTTGCCTTGCTGCTGTCTTTTCTGGCAGAGCTTCTCTTGGTCTGCTGCTTCAGTTTACGGGGAATTCTCTTTTTGTGAGGTAAGGACCTCTTTGGCCCGGAAGTTGGCGCAGCGTCCTCGCTGCTTTCCGCAGACACGTCCACGTCATACTCGCTCTTCACGTTTATGAACTCTTGCTTGACACTATGCGGGATTCGTTTGAAAGGTTGCAAAGTCGGGTATACTGACGGACCGTTTGGCTGTGTCACAGTTTGAATGGAATAAGTATTAACAGGCGTTAGGGTCTCTAAATGAGAAACATCTGGCAATGTCGGATCGTCGTGTTGAGACTGACTGTGAAGCTGCTGCTGTTTTTGTTGTTGCTGCAACTGAACCGCAACCAGAGCTGCTGCCAATCTACGATCTTCCTGTAGAAAATAATCAACGTTCAGTTGTTATTTCACAAATTTAGAAAAGTTAACAATTACCTCTGTTAATTCATGCTGTAACAGATCATCCGCTTCATAATATTGCGTCGCCGTAGCATAGTCAGTGCCAACGCCAGCATTGATCATGTCGACAACCATTCCCTCGGAAATCAGCTCTCCGTTTAATGTCAAAAGGGGCACACTCTTGCCAAGGGATTCCCCATCGGCCCTTTGTATGGTGATATATTGTGCACCTTCCATTCCCTCGAGAAGCACAGTTTGTCCCTCTTCTGTTGTGACTTCCATAGCGAATTGGTTTGCCTGCCAACGGGAGAAAGTGTCTTCTACAATTATTTCCTTTCCATTTGTGAGAGCTAGCTATTTGTCCCTGGAAATCACAATGTTTCTGTATCTAGAATTTCAAAGAGAAAAATTCAAATTATACTATTTACATTTAGAAAATGATTATGATACGATTAAAAAGTAGTTGTACAGTTGAAGACTTGAAATGAAAACCAGGATAAGTGCCAAAAATACAAAAAAAAATGTTTTCACTTAAAACCGTTCTAAGTTCCATCGCCAATAACCTGAAAAGCGGGTTATTTGCTATATATTTAGCTCCAAATTGGAGCTAAATGCACACACTCTTTAGCACTTAACATGGTTTTCTATATAGGAGTTTTCGAATTTTGTTTTCTTCATTTCCTATTAATCGAGTTCGAAAATAAATTTATATCCACTCTCAATATACGCAAGGAAGCTTGTAATTTATTGTTTGTTTAATGTGAGCATGTAAAATGCATTAAATTAAAAAAAAGGGATAGTTCAAAACTATGATTTTGGCACTTATTCCGGTTTTCATTCCAAGTCTTCAGTTAAATCAACAAGTACGAAGACGTAATGGAAATAATTATTTGTTTCTTAGTTCGAAACTATTTAGTTTCATGGCTGGAGAAGCGATTCAAATTTCCCGCGTCCGCGTACTTTAGAGATGACAGCGGAATCAAGGTCACTGCACCCGGAGCTCTTAGAAAATTCCTCTCGTGGCTTGATTCGTCTCCTGCTGGAAGAAACGGTGTTCTCTGGTTTCCCTGTACCAACCTTCGTAAGCCCAGGTGGATTTCTTGTTTTCGTTTCGCGAAACTCGAGCGACATAAACAAAGCAAAATATTGAAACACTGTAGGACAAAATGTGACAACAGTGCTTGGGTCTTGACGCCATTAGAACGGATGTTCCCTTCCCTCGCCGCCTTCACGGATAACCCATCAACGACAACATGACGCGTCGAAAAACACTAGAATCCCGATTCTTATCGCGATCATCTCAAAACAGATTTCCCCCTTTCGATCGTTGTTGCAAAATATTTCAGATACTTCACCCGCGTGCACAGATGTACAGCGTAAGTTTTTCGTTCAAACGATTCTCTTTGGATTTCGCGGAGCTTGCAGGGAGCTTTAGAGTTTTTCCTGTTTGGAAGCCACTTCCGGGAGCAGAGTTCAATGCAGTTAGGCACGCAATTACCGCAAAATGTCAAAATTTACACTTATACGATTTCGATGTTCTATGAATCGAATTGCTGGGATAGCACTGCGACGATAACCTATTAATTAGACCCGCGTAATAGGCGGTTTTCATGTAATCGATATTACATAAGTCGTTTCACTTTCGAATCTGATCGATTTGAATTGCGATATAGAACGTCACCTTGTCGAATATAGTAAAATTCAGTGGAAATTGGTGTCAATGAGTCAAAGCTTCGATTTTATTTATTCTATACCCTTACAGCTAAAAATGCTGGAAACGGAAGAAATTTCAGAATAAATGAAATTCAAACAAATAATTTTGAAATAATTGTCGTAATCTTTCGATAAGAGAATACCCTTTACTTTTTCCTTCGCAATTGCGACCAATAACAATTTCTAAAAAAAATTACACATTAGCTAGCAAACCAATTTTTCTAACGTCTGAAAAAGAAACTCAAGCTACTGGGTCCAATTTTGAAAAAGTTATTCGTTTTTAAAAGGTGTACGAATACTTTGTACACCCACTGTAATTCGATGAAACTTCATTGACAGCAATTCCCACTACTTGTTCGCTGATTTTACTCTGGTAATTCTCGTAAGAAAATGTCGGTAAGATATGCTAAAATATCAGCGAAGCTTGCGGATGCTTGCAGCAAGTTAATGAAATCGAAACGAAATTAATAATCCGCGCGGATCACGTAATTAAGGACGCGGAAAGGGGGGAAGTATCTGGCTTCCCCCCTTCCGTACTGTCATCGTCAGCTGACTCGTTGTGGTTTATCGTTCATCGTTCATCGTCGATTCATCGTGCGCGACAAGGTTGTTATGACTTCTTCAATACGTCGTTGCGTACTCTACAATGTTTACGCTGTCGTCGCCTTCTGAGGAATCGTGAGACAGACCTGTTGACGGTGAACAGTTCCACGTTCAATGGAAACGTCATTCGAACTCGTCCATTTATCCGCCGAGTCGAGGAACATTAGTTAGGTTCGCATAACCTAAAATTCGGAACGGACGCACGAGATGCTGTCAAGAAACCTGTCAGGCTACATTAACCGTTCTTTCAGAAGTTGGAGCGGTCTGAACGGGAAATTATGTGATAGTTCCGTTCCTTTTTCAATCCTTCAAAGTGATGGCTTCTATTTGTCGCCGCTGGAGACTATGGATTCTACCAGTTCTAACGTGCCTCTATGCACTACTCATTATTATCCTTGTGCCTATTTTGTTGGCGAACTCTATTAAGAATGGCTTCAAGAAGCAGGATCAGGGAGCATTGGTTGGAGGTGCGTTCGTGTTGCTCGCATTGCCTATCGCTTTCTACGAAATTGTGCAACACATGATATATTACACGCAACCCAGACTGCAGAAATATATAATCAGGTGAGATGCTCAATACTGTCTAATTTAGTTTGAATGCGACACTTGTCGATCTTCTGGATCGTAATCATTTGCAGGCAAAAATTGCTCAGTTCAAAAATCAAGAATGATATAGAATTAAAGGGGAAGGGATAATGTATGCGATGAGGTTTTTCGGTACTCAGAAGCGCTTGATAAAGGATCAATCTAAAGGTTGCAATCGCCCTCAAAAGTCAATTTTTACATTTACAAGGCATAATGAAAATAGCTACATGTGCAGCTTTATGCTTCCAAATAATGCAAATTACGTCTCGTAACACCTAGATTGATTTTTTATCTAGCGCTTTTGACTACCAAAAAACCCCATCTTTTTCAGCTAAAGAATTTGACATGATGCAAGACTATGCTACTTATTTTGATCATATTAAAATAGTATATCACTATAATTAGTCTATGAACACATGTTGTACGTGATATATTGTTTGACTCCAAACGATGAGCTGTGATATTCATTGATATTCACTGGGCAAATGAAAAAGAGAATAAAAAAGGTAAATCTTTCTCTTACACTGGAATATTCCACTCATGTTGATTTCTGCCTAAATGCGTTTCCATTTTATGTCTACTACACTATTTATTTACTATGTGATTAATTATCCCTTAGTTTCATTAATATCAGTATTATGTATAATTGTAGATAGTAGAACTTTGAGTCCTGATAAAACATGTATATTTTACGCACTGAAGGTCAAAGAACTTTGATTGACCTTTGATACAGAAAGTATCAACAGTTACAGATATAACTGAAATCATTCTCTCTTTTAGACACTGAATTTTTTTGAATTATTTTCATTTTAAGTTTCATTTAGTTACAGTATCAAAATAAAAATAATATCAACACATTATACATTAATGAAAGAATCAGATTCTGGTATTATATTTAGTATTCAAAAAGCAAAATTATTGTACTCTAGATTATTAAAATAGGGGAAACAGTATGGGGACAATATCGTCATTGAGAGAAAGCAATAAATCAAAGTTCACTTTCATGGAAGACCGATATAGAACTTAATGCATGATTTAGTATCACAATTGCTACCATTCTTCTACAACAAACGATCTAACTGTGCAGTGTAAACTATAGTCTTATTATTGAAATATCTCTGTAAAGTTGAAAATTCATTTAATGTGTGTATATTAACACACAGTTTTCCATTCTCTCAGAACTGTTAAACGTTAATATTTGTAAAGTCGGCGGACTATTTTTAAGTACTTCCGATTTATTGCTAAGCCATCGGCTAGATTCTAGACTGTTTCTTATACATACTGATATCGATCTAACTTTCATATACCGGGTGCTCCGAAAACACGATTATTGATTCAGCACTCGAACGACGTAATAAGCATTCTTATCGATTATAATTAGAGTATAGATAGCTCTATCAAAATCTATAACTGTTTCACGATAATCATTATATACAAAAATAATTTACGCAATATTGCATAACAAGAATTACATACGAAATCATTTTTGCAACATTTTACTCATTAATAATTGCAATTATAATGATTACGTGTACTGTTGTGTGATGATTAGATCAGATTATAATTAATTATGTTTCCCTACTTGGTTCAGGATATTATGGATGGTACCAATATATGCAGTAAACGCTGTAAGTATCCACCATTATGTTCCATCTAATTGTAATATTATTTGTAAATGCTAATAAATGTTTTCAATTGTTTACAGTGGCTTGGCTTGGTTTACCCGGAGGGTAGCATATATGTGGACAGTTTAAGGGAGTGTTATGAGGCATATGTAATATACAATTTTATGATGTATTTATTGGCCTACTTGGACGCCGACCGTCAGCTAGAACACAGACTGGAAATCTCTCCTCAAGTGCATCATATGTTCCCGTTGTGTTGTTTACCTGACTGGGAAATGGGAAGGGAGTTTGTACATATGTGCAAGCACGGGATACTGCAGTACACTGCTGTCAGGCCTATATCGACTTTAATATCATTGTAATTATCTTATTGTGCTGTATTGTATACACGAGTCGCGAAAAACAGAACATTTAAACTTGAAATTGACGATCTAAATTCGTGCTTCCCAAACCGTGCGCCGCGAAATAATTAAAATTATATCAAAAATGAAATTATTAAATCAATAAATCATTAAAATAATTCGCTACTAAAATATATGCATATACATAGGTGCGCCGAAATTTTTTCATCTGCTGTAAAGTGCGCCGCGAGTAAAAAACGTTTGTGAAGCACTGATCTAAACTCTCTTTCGTGTGTTCTCTTTTCTGCGACTCAGCTTGCGTACGCAACATACCTGGTGTACCGATATCATTTACTATTTTCCAGCATCTGCGAGCTCAATGGAGTATATGGTGAAGGAGAATTCAGAACAGACGTCGCGTTTCCTTATATGATAGCTGTAAATAACTTGTCGCAGTTCGTAGCCATGTACTGTCTGGTGCTTTTCTACCGTGCCAACGCGGAAGCTTTGAAGCCTATGAAGCCTGTCGGCAAGTTCTTGTGTATTAAAGCAGTCGTGTTCTTCTCCTTCTTGTAAGTCTCGCAATGTGTACCCACGGATCGTCAGACGCAAGATCAATCTGTAATAATGATTTTCACTGTTACAGTCAAGGTGTAATGATTTCGTTGTTGGTGTACTTCGACGTCATATCAAGTGTATTCGACACAAACGACATGGACGACATCAGGAATATATCGTCGAAGCTGCAGGATTTTCTAATTTGCATCGAGATGTTCCTGGCCGCGGTGGCTCATCACTATAGCTTTTCTTACAAACCTTTTGTAAATCTAGCACAAGGGCAGGCGTGGTGGGACGCGTTCAGGTGAGAACAAGCTCTGTAGATATTTTCTGATTGTTGCATTGTACGACCTCATCCGAAAAAAGAGAAAACGAACTTATATTACAATCTAATATGGATCATTCCACGCGAAAACGGACACTTTTCGGAGTAAAATTTCTGTTCACTTCAAATAATTTTAATTTAGTCAATTTTTAAATGTCTATCTTTTTATAAAGAGGTCCGTAAAGGGAACTCCTGGGGCTATATCCTCATTTTTTCTCAATTTTGTAAAAAGTGACTCACTATGAAAACATTTGTTTAAAACTATTGCAAAATAGATAGTGAAAAAAACATCTTTTTCAAATAACAACATTTTTAGTAGATACTCTTATGTTATCACTACAAGTTCCCAAAAACTCATTTTCATCGATTTGATAGTTCTAGACTTATGATTCAATGAAAAAAGGGTGACACGTTTTTTTACACGTTTGTAAAATCAACAATTTTTAAGATATCGAAAAATCCTTTGGAGACTCGTTCATAGGTCACTAAATTTTACTCCAAAAAGTGTCCGTTTTCACGTGGAATCACCCATATCAGAGTCCACGAACAAGTTGAAGTTTGTCGGACAGTTTTACGGATCATTTAATTATTACCAGGGCCATGTGGGACGTCTCCGATGTGCATAATGACATAAAGGAGCACCTGGGCGTGGTGGGATCATCGTTAAGTCGCAGGATACGTGGTCGGAGTGCTTATCAGCAAACTTGGGGTAGCGCCACGGAACGAACCTTACTCTTACCTGAGGCTCCGGTTACGACAGCCAAGAGTGCACCTGCGTGTTCCTTTTCTGGTTACCATACAGGTGAGATTGGACAAAACGACGTCGGTGACGTCGTTCCGGACGTGCAGGATAACAGCAACTCGGTGAAGACGTAACTGATTGGTGATATTTTCTTCTTCTATTGGACTCGAGAGCATTGGGAAAACGCCAAGACGCTACCTTGTTTTAGAACAATTTGTCCGAGATCACTCTCTGTATCGCTAGTGCATTGTACGGATGAAACAAAGAAGTCTAGTTTTGCAACGAGCATCCCCCTCTTGACAACCCCCCTGAAACGTGGACTGTACAGGGTGTCACAAAATTATTTGTCGCGAATACCATAGCGCGATTCTACACCCCCGATTTAGTCAAAAATGACATAAGGAACCCCCCGCAAAATTGACCGTGAAAAACATGGCGAAGAATAACAATATTTGGTTTTAAGATTAAAAATCTTACATCTTGAAGAGGGTCAATTTGCGGGGGGTTCCTTATGTCATTTTCGACTAAATCGTGGTGTAGAATCGCGTTATGGTGTCCGCGACATATAATTTTGTAACACCCTGTACAAATTGTCATTGTCTAAATCATGCCAGCCACACGCTCATCACGGGAGACCATGCGTCACATATTATACGAATTAAGGATTTGATATACACACACGATAACGGTCAAGCGGCTGAAACAGTAAGGTGTCGTCTTACCTCGTCCAATTTTACGAATACGCTTCTTTTCCTCTTAATTTGCGGACAAGCATTATCGCCGCCTTCATTGTTACCAATGATGTACTACCAAATAATTGTATATAATAATGTTTATATTTAGAACAATATATCGGTACAGTCCTATTTATAAACGTGTTGCGCTAATTATCGCTGGTTATCGACCTCCGGCAATACTCAGCTGGACAGAGTTTGGCACTTTTATCGTAAACAAATTGCGAAGATACGATGGGATTACATAATTGTTTTTCGATTACGATCAGAACAAGTTTATTCGAGAGAGAGATTAATGTGGCGCCTGAACTCTGACCTCTGAGTATACCGTAAACAATGAGGAAAAAGAATATTAAACATTCCTGCCAAATGTACATCGTTGTTTAATTTTATATCAGCTGCGTTGAATAGAAAAAGTGTACGGAGAAAATAAATACTCGGACACACACACTAACACACACATATATACATACATACGTACATGCATACCTACGTGTGATGCACGAACGACAAATGAAAATTGGCATTTTCAAACGAGTCGATTAGAACAAAGAAATTTTACTGTCGTTTTTGTATTTGCATATATGTATATGCATACACACGCATACACACCATGTTGACCTATATCTCGTGTATAAGTGGTGTTAATTATTATAGAGAGAAATTTGACGAGAAACGGATTTTATTTTGTCTACGTTGTTTAGGACGATCGATAATTTTTACAAAATTTTTCGTAACTTTAATCGAATAAAGATTTACAAATGCTAGAGAAAGGGTATTGCGAGTTTTTGTGTGGCATTTGCGTGGAAGTGTACGAATTTGAGATATTTTATCAGACGCATCCTGGACCAAAGATAGAATATATGTATATTTTCTCTCGGAATTAGCATCCTCAGAGTTCGAAGACAGATTTCGAGAAAACGATCGTAGTTTTTCTGGCTGACCTAGCGGTTTTACATCGTCAATTAAATATCTTCTGAGAATAAAAGGGAAATATTTTTAATATGTTTCTACCAGGTTATTTGTAACGTTGCAATGTATGTGGAATAATTAGTTATTATTTTGTGTCTTTACAATTATGATGATGATGATGATAATAATAATAATAATAATAATAATAGAAATAAAGATCGTCAGGATACGTTGTAAACTTTACATACAACCAGAGGAAAATTTTACTATAGATTCTGTATTTTAATAATCTCTCTACCAATCTTATACAATAGCATATCTCAATTTCATAAGTACTTAAGACTCGGCGAAGAATCTGCTGTCACTGACAAAATTTCTGGGAGAATGAAGGTGATGCGTACAATAAAACGAAAAACGCATTCGAAATGATATTTGTATAAAAAAATCACATGTACTGAATCATTTTTATTGTATTTTCAAGAGAATATTACTGTTCTTTCTCACACGATACATTTTATTTTTTCTTAGATAAAAAAAGCCGATCAATCACAAAAGAATCTGTTCTATCCTAATCTGAGAATCGTTCGAAAAAGCACTCTCTATTTGCGTGTTCCATCTCCCTTTATTTCAATCAGTTTTCTATTCGTATTACAACGTTTTTCTGCACTCGTTCCATGTTATTGAGACAATATATACAAGATGCAATGACCGCTATTGTTTTCACATCAATTGTAAAATGCCTGTCAGAATTACTATTTACACTGGACATGCTGTTACACATGTGCGCTAGTTTAATATGTATACGAAAGCGTTATTTTCGTAGTATTCTTAATTATTTTGGTATGATTAGCGTCGATGACATTCGAGGAACGTATTTTTACGAGAAAACTATTGCCAAACGAGAGCAAATAATCAATTTCTATCTACCACGCGTGTTAGATAATCGTTCAAGAAAATTCCTCATTAAAAACTGGGACGACGATACGAGTGGTCTAGTCCAGTGTGCCACGTCGTTCAGCAACAAGAAGAAACAATTAAGTGTCTAACCATTCACACCTCAGCCATCAGGGCTGTTATCATTTATCACATACCATATTAATCTGGTTTAAAATATCTACACATTCTCAAATCGTCCTCTTCATTTCTCTTTATTCAACGCCTGGATGAACTCCTCCAGCTTCTCTTGAATTTGCCTGACGCGTTCTGAAATGAAAATCGAAATGTACAGTAATGCCCGACTGTAAGTCGTGCTGAAAGCTTAACTGTATGCCGCGCTACGTTGCCCATTCCACTGGGGGGCATACCCAGCGAGAGGCCAAGAAGCTCGAGCTGTCTCGGTCGCCGAACAGTGTAAACACGCCGTGTAATCCGATACCGGACGGGTAATATCGGTGTGAACTGCTAATCCAATGACAAAACTTCTTTATTTTTCATTATTCTTTTAAGGGACTTTGACCAACATATTCGTGGCATTTTTCTAATAAAAATGATACAATTCCGATGATATTTACTTGTGTAATGAACGACGAATGTTTCGGAAATGCTTTGAACTGTGCCGACACGCCTCGGCTCTCTGCGTCTCTTTCCCATATGCTGTTTTTCTTTGCGTCGAAAACTTTCATCGATCATTACACAAGTAAATATACTCGGAATTATTTTATATTTGGTATCATTTTCATTAGGAAAATAAAAAAATAAAGAAGTTTTGTTATTGGATTTGTTATGTTTACACTTCTCGGCAACCGAGGACTCTCGAGCTTCGCTGTCCTTTTCTATGTTCGGTGCGGTCTTTGAAGCCACAAAAAAATAGTGTCCCGCTCATATCTAGGTCGCGTCGCAACACAGAACCGAGAACCGACATACACTCGCACATTACTGTAGTTCTGCCAATTTAACTCGCAAACTTACTGAGTTCCTCGGCCAATGTTACTCTTCTACCGGCCAGCAATTTTCCCTTGATCTCGCTGTCCTGACTATACTCTTCCAGCACTTCTTTGATTTCTTGGTGCAGTCTGCGAGCCTCGCGGTTCATGATCTGCTGTCGCAGCGCATTGGCAGTGACTTTCAACATCTGTTGAATCCTCCAGAACAGCACCACATCGTTGCACTCCATCTAGAAAATATTGCTCTAGAAACTCATTTTCAGGACTTGAACAGGTTCTTCACAACAGTTTCGAGAACCGAAACTAATATTATAACAGCTTTCAAGCCCTGCTTATTTTGTTGTTTTATGTTTCATTTAATTCTCGTCTAACATACTTCCTCCTCGTGCCCGGTGTGGTACATATAGAATCCTTTTCTGCAATCGTACGCTTTGTTCAGACTCTGCTGCAGAAAATGCCTGAGGCAAATGGGATGCCATATCTCCCGGATAAATTCATTATCAACCTCTATGCCGTACGTTTGCAAGTTCCTTCTGACCACTGTGAGCTCATCCTTACTGAGGTTGGGATTGTATTCCTTTTAACAAAAACATGATATTTAACACTTTACACTCGAAGCTATTTTGCGGGAGAATCCGAACGTTTTATCTAATCTAGAATATTTTCCTCGTAATGTAACTGCTCGTAATGCTCGAGCTTTTAGCAATATATTAAATGCACAGGCGTTTGGTAATGCAGAACTTGCTATGAATCATTACAGTAACGTTTAGTGATGCCTGGGTGGAGAGAACCTAGTGCTAAGGGTTAATATTTCAATTTTAAACAACGTCCAGGACGTTCTCGCTTCACCTTGCGCGCGCGCAGTATATGATCCAATTCATTCTTCACGGATGAACATAACTGTTGTTCTGCAGTCGAACTTTTCCAATAAAGCCACCGCTCGGTACGGCCAGGGCCCAGCATGTCTCGCAAAATCTGCTCAGTTATTTGCAGCTTATCATTAATTGACGTCTCCAGGAAACGCACTGCTTGGTCCCAGTCCCTTTTGTCGTATATGCTTCTGTCCTCCAAGGTGTTCAACTGGATCACCCGAAGCATCTCGGACGCCTAGATGCAACAGTGTTCGTACATTCACTATGATCGATACAGTTGGATCTCTATTGTCCCAACACATCTTTCATAATTCTTGCAAGTTTACGATCCAGTAAGCTAAGCACTTTTTAATAGAACCTTCAGCTGCAATGGCCAAGTGTTAATTATAACTAGAATGCGGATTTTATGCATTTATAACAAAAATGGGTACGTACAATATAAACCAGTGGACATATTCAAAAGATTTAAGAACATCAGTGTATTATATATAGTTTTAGCTTAGAAAGATAATTAAAAGAAGTAGGAAGTGTCTATTTGGCTCCCGTGTCTTGTAATATATGTAAACAATGTTTATTTTGCATAAAGATCAGTATAATTATAATTAACACTTGGCCATTGCAGCTGAAGGTTCTATTAAAAAGTCCTTAGCTTACTGGATCGTAAACTTGCAAGAATTATGAAACATGTTTTAAGCAACTGTTCTATTATTCGAATACTTGTGTTTTGTTTAGATAATCGATGTTTTACGAATTTACTTTTGACTCCCAGGAATGTCGCCTCATCGCCTCACTGACCACCGCGGTCTTCAGCTGATCGAACACATCGTCGTGATCAGGACTCTGCTTCGCTTTGTTCATGAAGTGCTCGAACTCGTGTTGTAAACATTCCCAACCACTCTCGACGCTTTTAGCCGGCAATTGTTGTTCCGTCCAATGTCGAAGTTTAATGTCAACGGTCGTGTTGAATGTACCTGAATTATAAATGATTTTTCCAGGTACATTCGCGCGTTTTATTCAGCTGTAATTATCATCGTAACGCATGTACTTGGGTTTCCACTTTCGGCAGCTGGCTTGTAGATATTCTCGAACACGTGCGTACTAACTTTCTTCCACATGTTAGTCAGCAGCACCTCGTCCCAATATTTCGGCGTGAGCTGGGACAAGTTCACAACCTCGTCCAGTATGTCGCCTCGCGCTCTCTCGAACAGTTCGTCTCTATCTAACTCTCTCAGTCTACAGAAAAATTCGTTTAATTTAATAAACATATTCGCGCGACACTAGCTTTACGAAGCATTAAAACTGACTATTTTACATTACTTTATAAAAATAACAGAATGTGATTATTCAAATTATTAGCCATTTTTTAAAAATAATGTATACCCAAAGAAATAAATTTGTTTTTCATCTACCTTGGGAAATTATTTTTCCATTCCGTTTCAAGATTGAACCTGGTAGCTTTAAATGCATCAGCTTGCTGCTCGACAGTCTCGCGAACCATCTTCCAAAAGCATTCTGCGACCGCAAGACTTAGGTTCCTTGTGGTCACCTGTCCAGACATTGCCAAACCATCTCTGTTCGAATAATCAGAAATGATCAAACGCATGAAAGCTTTCTAGTATTTCAATATAATTGTGTGAACGTACTTGAACAGCTTAGAATTCCCAAAGAACTCTTGTTCGTAGTCCCTAATCGTTTCTATACTGTCGTCCTGCCTGCCACGGCCAGTGACCACAGCAAAGTAACCTAACGCTTTCATAGGGAACAATTTACCAGACAATATCTTACGCAGACGATCAGGATTGGCCATATTCTTTTCTGCTAAGTCTACCTATCAATTTCAATATATTATAAAATGAATTTTATCACTAGACTCCGGATTTTATGCATTTATGACAAAAATGAGTAGGTGCGATTTTAAACAGTGGAAACATTATAACACTTTAAGAGTATTGATATATTATTTCCACTACATTCAAATGATTAGTGAGAAATATAAATTTATATTTAGCTCCTGTATCTTGTAATTAAGGCACAAACTTCTTATTTTACATAAAAATACGGAGTCTACTTATCACATTAAACTCCAACTGGTAACGTCAGTCAAGTTTCAATGTCACCAGATAATAGTTAAGTAACTGCTAGCGTTGTTCTACCTTCGTCAAAACGAAAATGGTCCGTTTCCCTGTAGGATCCATCTGAGATACAAGATCAGTGACGTTGCTTCTCTCAGCATCTACAGAACCATCTTGTATGCAAAGGATGATCGCATTAGGGTTGCTCATGTACTGCTCAGACATCTGTCGAATGGCATCTCGAGTGCCTTCTGCCATGTCAATTGTAACTGTCTGTTGCAAAAGTTTTGTAAGTTACGAATTGTCTTTCATGAGAAATCGTGTCTAATTAAGGTATCGCGTACACTAATTATTCCAGGCAGATCAATTAGAACCATGCGCTGAAGGCCTGGTCCATTCACCGTCATCGAGATCACATCTTGACTGACTGTCTTTCCATTTTTAACGCTGTTCTTCATGCGTAGCTCTACTTCGCGTCTCAGTTCGGCCAATTCGGATTCTTTTGTTAGGTCAAATTCCCTGGAACTGTCTTTGAACTGTGCTATGTGATAGGGTCCTTCACTTAGTGTGACTTTGACTGGGGCTCTTGTCATCATTTCTCCACCACCTCTGAAAAAAATTACGAGAGCAATTATTGAAAGGGTATGGCTGGATCAGGTAGTCGAATGTGCTCCCAAACCAAATAGATTTTCGGTCACATCATTCGATAGGGCTCCTAAAGAAAAAAGGGATTTTCTTTGGGGGCCCTATCGAATGGTTAATTTGGTTTGGGGTCTGTCTGCGTAAACAAATTGGGGAGCAGAATGTGCCACTGTACCTAGGAAATATTCTTGCCTGAGCAATCATTTCTAGGACAGAAGTTTTACCAGAACTCTGATCGCCGACAACCACCACTTTCGGTAAATGATCAGCAGTGGAGTAAGCATTATCGTATTCGCAGAGTTCATCTAGAACGTCACTGTACATGTCGATCAATGATTTCTAGAAAAATTAATAACATCATAACATGAATATCAATAGCAATAACGTAAAGTTTCTAAACGATTGGTTACTTTTATTTTCTTGTTGCTCAGTTTTTTATTGCCACGTAAAAGCAACTGCTTTCTAAGCTCTTTGTTCTCTTTCTCCAGTCTTTGTAATTCACGTTGATACTTCAACTGCATTTGCATGATCTCATCTTGCATAGCATTCAATCTTTGCTGCGAGTTACCTTAAAAGAGAAATTGGAGCATTTGTAATTACAAGTTGTTGATCATTTCAATAATGAATTTATAATACACTAACATGTACATACGAGCTTTCTTACGTTCCTCTTCAATATTGTCGTCAATTAATGGGTGAGCGTGTGCTACTGTACGGTTAAAAAATTGATCCTTTGCCTCTGTTTAATAAGACATTTAGAATTTCAGTGAATCGGGGTTACTTGCAAGAAAGCTGGTAATTGCTCACAATAACACTTTAATAACATTTGTACGCGAATTAACGCGTGTACTATTATAATTACTGAAAAACGAGCTAGGCTAATAGTAATTCAATTGCATAAAAAAATAATTACATTAACTTTCGTCACAACTAAATAACCACATATAAGCATCAGTAAAGTGTTATTGTCAATGATACAAGACTAACAAAAGTAAAAATATGTGCTATACTGGTAAAATTAATAATTAGACTGCGGATTTTATTGCATTCATGACATTAGGTACGAAATTTCTATTTGGCTCTCTCGTGTCTTACAATCAATGCAAACATTTTTTTATTTTGCATAAAAATCCGCAATCTATTAACAATGAATTGATCTGATTTGAATATGAAAAAAACCGAGAAACAGGTCTGTCCCATTCAGTATTTAAGTTTATTTTTACGTTCGATTGAAAATTTAAAAAAAAAAGCTGTTGGCCGAGAGTCTATGTGAACGTGTACAAAGAATTATCCTGAAACTATAAAAAAAAATGCTGAATGGACAGACAGTAGTACGAGGATAATTCCAAAGATTTTACACACCTGAGTAAAGTTGATTTGCTATTGCTGTGATAGTGTCAAATATACCTGAACAGAACAGACCATAATAAAATAACTCTAAATGTACAGTGAAATAATGTATGATACGAAACTGAACAATAATACAACATACCAGTACTAACTATCGAACCAAGAATGATAAAAAAAATACTGATTCATGAAGTGATTTAAATATAAGACATATGTATTGTTGCTTAAGTAAATATTACACTGTGATTGTATGCAAAATAAAAGTTGTTTACATCAGTTACAAAGAACAGAAGCCAAATAGAAGCCTCATCCTTCTTTTTATAATTTTAATAAGCTGAGACTAATACATTGATGTTCTCAAATTCTTTTCTCGTTTGTCATAAATGCATAAAATCCACAGTCTAGTAATTACAGTAAGAGTATAGCTTTCCTTACCTATGCGTTCTATTTAACTTACTTCGATATAGGATATCGCAGGATAGAATGTGTCACTTTTCAGTGACAAAGTATATAACAAATTAGTGAGAAAATTATAACGAAAGCATATAGTACATCTATGGCTACGATCGAGTCATAATTAGGTACGAAAACGTCAGGCAAATTAAAGGGTGGTAGCAAGGTAACGGTTACAACATATACAACAGAATCGTTGGCATGCAATAAAATAAAAAAAAAACCCAAAAACAACTCACTCTTCTTGGTAGGTACTGCCACACTCATATTATTTTCAGCATCATTTGCTGCTTGGATAGCATCATCTAATCTTTGATTAAACCAGTTTCTGTACTCTTTATATTTAGCTTCCCCAAGCTGCTTTATACGTGGATCTGTTCATGTCATGTTTTGTAGCTTCAATTCGTATTGCCTCACGTTTTCACGTATGTAAACTCTACTTTGTATTTGTGCACTCACCGATGTCTATTTTCTCCGCTATGGTATCCTTAATGGTGATTAGAGTTCCACGAAAATTTTGCCACTCTTTAGTATCAGGGAGTAAATCGTCCATCCAACTCATATCGGGTAAAACTTCTTTCCACTGCTCATATTTCTTAAGGAGATAAAAACATGGTAACAACAGTGGAGTCCATATATAATTGTTTTAATATATTTACCTTCTGTAACGTCACTCCTCCACCAACTGCACCACCCAATAATAGATACCGAACTTTCAAAGCACCCCTTAAGATTCTTCCAATAAACATTGCGTACGCACGATGAGGATTCCCAAAGTATCGTACATGGGGCGAGGATAATAGTGGTCGATAGACTCTGCTCGTTCCACCTGACATTAACTTCCGTGTACTGATTATGGGTAGCGGGTATCTGGACGACTTTGAGATCAGCAAAATGCTGTCCCTGAAAAAAAAGAACGTCTAATACTTTACCATACAACTACACGATTATTCTAATAATTAATTCAATCCAACAGCTTGTTAATAGGTTTTTTTGACTAATATTTCAAGTTTATGAAACACTCTGAAACGCTAACCGACTTATTCAAATAAGACTTTCTCACAAAATATAACTTCAGATAAAATATTCTTCATGTGTTTCGAGGCAACCATAAAAATATTCTGCAGCATAAAATGTTCACGAAATATTCTTATGTGAAGAAGTAATTAGCGAAATGGTTAAGGCTAACAGAGAAATAAGATGTTAATGGAAAATTACGACACTTTCACGGATTTAGGCAAGTACCGAGACATAACCTAAAAATTGCGAAACTTGCCAGAATAAATGCAGACAATGAAAGTATGCCACGAGTTTGGGAGTCGATTATACACGATTAAAAATGTTCGTTTATTCATGTTTGTTTAATTAACGGTTTAAATAATCTTACCCTATCTTGCCACACAGAATTTGTTTCATTTTGTGGGTCACCACTCAGCGGCGAAATATGAAAAATGGGTTACTAAAATATGCTTTTGTCAGTGTTGTACATATGAAGTATCAAACTAGGCTTGTAAAACTTTTCTAAAATCCAATGTCTAATTAATTAACAATTCTTCATTTCGTATCCCCACCTTTTCGAACGATACAAAAAGAGAGACACTGTTTTCCAAAAGCACATGCGTGAACATTCTTAACATTTCTCTACGGCCTGCCAATCGTCTAAATTTAATTCTAGATTTCGAATCTGGTCTCAACAATCACTGGAAACATCAAATTCAATTTTAATTTCTTGCATATATAGATTCGGAGTCAATTCAAAGAAAAAAAGGGTACATTTCTGGTAATTTTGTATATATAGAGATCCCTTGCATTTGTAAGTCTGCCAAATTGTTACGTAACGTTTTGGAGCTCAAATTTTCCCGCGTTCTTGAAAATTTTAAATTGCGTAATTGACCTACCGGTAACCCCGCGAATTACAAATTTGAATCTGTTATGTAAATGAACATTTTGTTAAGGAAAAACAATTAGAATGTATTATTGAAGGAGACTTGAAGGTTTGAACTTGTAAGTGAGATTTTCTAGAAAATGAAAGTTTCATTTGTCGAGTAAATGTAACTGTGAGAATGATAGAAACTGAATAGAAAGTAAAAAATGAAAATATCGTTCCAGATGTAAAAATAAGTTTTCTTCTATAAAAGGAATTTTAATAGGTAAATTTGGTCGTTTGTTTTTGTGTGTATGTGTACGTATCAAGTTTCCTTATTTCTATCCACAGCGTCAACTATAATTACTTGCAAGAACAGAACTCAGATCAATGAAGGTTTATTGAAATTCACTTGAAATTTGCTACACCAAAGCTATTCCGTGTGTACCGCAACTTCGAGATACCCTGTACATACACGTTACAATGCAAAATAACGTATGACATCTGCGTCTGATCATGCTTCGCAAGCAAAGGTTCCTCATTCATTCCATAACACGTACCATTAGGATGTGATTCTTTAATAATTTTATTTTTCCTTTGCAATCCTTATATTACAAAACATACTTTTCCAGACACATTGAAAATATGCTCTATTTACATTGGATTGTTGTCTAGTTTTTTTGTGCTAAATATTTCTTTTCATCTTGTCGTCGCCGTCGTTCTGGTTGTTCATCTTTACAGGAATATAATAATTAATAACTATTCGCATAGGCTCTCGTATATAATAATATGATTATGGCAGTACATTTACATTAAAGTCTATGATCATTTTTTTTGTAATTGTTTTTGTTATACATTCAATTTATTCTCTCATATTTATATTTATATTTGCATACGTACATGAATATATATATATATATATATATATATATATATATATATATATACGTGTGTACGTATATAAATATGTGTATAAATATGTATATATGTTTATATTTATATATATATATTTATATATAATCTTCATCTCATTTATTTATATATTTATATATATATGTGTGTGTGTGTGTGTGTGTGTGTGTGTGTACATATATATATAATTATTTATATTTATACCATATGAAAATCTACGGTACTTAGAATTATGTGCATCAACTAGGCGTACGAAAGGAAATTTTTACTATCGCTCCTCCCTCTGCTTTGTTTTATTATAAGCTTGTATATTCCTTAAATACGTGGCGATCATCACAAAATCATTGATGACGCGACATGAGATCTAGGAATTCGAACGCATCAAACGGAAATAAGAGGTTTTGCATTGAAAATGGTTTGCGAACGCGTCAAGCAAGATCCTCGAAACTCCTGGATTCCTCTATTACAAATACGCCTGCGAAAAGGACTCATTATCCGTGTTTCTTCTTCCTTAAATTTCGCGATATGTACGATCACAAGAAAAAAAGAAAAACCAGCGAAAGCGCTATACTCGATTGGACCCCAGTTTACAATCGTCCTTTCAAACAATTTAAATTTGCCACCCTCCTCGTCCCTCTACCCCATTTCCGTTGTCGTGTACCAATTTAATACATCTCCACTTTCTTTCCTTTTTTTTTAATAATATTTTTGATCAGTCACCTAAAGATCATCCGCTAGGGATAAACTAAACATTACAAATGTCCTAGGTATTGTCTAAAGGTGCTCTTTTTTTTCATACAATGTTTTTTTTTGTCGGTTTCTCGTTTAATTACTTCCGCTATTTCTCACATTCAGTCTAAATGGTAGGTAATATTTATAATATTTATAAGAGCTTGGAATCATAATTATCCCTTAAACGTAAATACGAGCTTGCCCTTTTTAACGTGAAACGCCAAGCCGCTATGTACAATACAAGGTTTACTCTAACACCCGCTCTTCCGGTCTTCTTTCTCGTTAAAAAAAACCAAAAAAAAAACATAACAAAAATTAATATCTTGCTACGATGCGTCAACGAAAGCAGTCGAATTTCTTCTTGGCAGTACGTTGCGTTTCGTTCATCGTGGAACAAATAAGCGTCGAACGGAACAATTTAAGAGTAAGATCAATTGCCGTGCGAATCAATTAAGAACATTCGAAAAAGAAACTAAAATTCGACCATTTTGCGTAAAGAACACAAAGAAAGCTACCAGATTCATCTCCTTCTACGACACGGTCCATCCTCTAATTAGCTAATCCCACGTTTTCGCTCTACCAGACATGGACAGGCTAAAAATTGTGTTTTTATAGTCCTCGTTGCTGCGCCGGCAACATAATTCATCTACCACGATGAACTGAATTCTTTCGGTTACCACAAATCTAAGACTAGTATCAAAAAGACCTAGTTACGCTACTTCTTGTTACAAAAGTCTCTCTTCTATTCTTCCCATCTAGCAATCCTGGCGTGCGGTTCTTTGATTTCTGGGGGAGATAACTTCGAAAAAACGTGCATCACCTATCTCCAAGCATAATGTTTCTCTCATCTCACTGTTCTCTGCAGAAAACCACCGTGTCCTCTCGGTTAAAGAGAAAATACCTAGAAACTCTCCGGTATTTTTAAAGATTTGAACGAACCTAATCGTGAAACACGTATCAAGAGGTGCTGTTTCTATGCTTCTTGCTCTTCGCCTTGCCAGGCTCGAACTCGTCTTCGCTTCTCCTCCGTTTCTCCTTCAACTGTTTCTCCATGGCTAGCATGGTGATCATCCTCTTATGGGAATCTCCCACGATCCAACCGTGCTGCTCCTGTCGATCATCCTCCTCCTCTTCCACAGCAGGAACCACCTCCAGTATCTCTTCCTCATCGCTGGAGCTGGACCAGTAATATAACTGATTTACAGCAGCGCGTTTCCTTCTTCCAATCGCCACTCCAACGCCCTCTTCGACTTTGTTCCACGATTTCGTGGTCTTCAACTCTTCGTCGTCAGAGTCCCTCCGGCCACTAGAGGATCTGCGCTCTTTGTCCTTCGACCCCTTCGTATCCGTCCTGCTCCTGGACTTGTCAGAGGTCGAGTTTTTACCTTTCTTCCCTGTCGCAACTATCTTCGTGTCCCCTTTCGAACTCCTCTTAGGCTTAGCCGGCGATTTCGAGTGCTTCTTCTGCTTGTTAGGAGACTCCTGCTTGTCCTCGCTCTCCTGGTTGCTCTCCGCATGGGTAGACCTGTTACAATTGTTCTCGACGTCGCTCAGTTGTTCGTCCTCTTTGTTTTTCTTCTGCTTCTCTTTCGCTTGGTGCTTCTTCTTGCGTACTTGCTCTTGAGCAATCTTATGTTCCATCGACTCCACATCCTTCGGCTCGCTCTTCTCGTCAGAGTCTGATCTTATGTCCGTCGTACCCTGCTCCTTCTTCTTTCCAAGCTCCCGTAGGATCTCGTCCTCTATAGCCTTTTGTTCTTTGGCTATCATTTGTTCGTGCTTCTTCTCTATGTACCTCTCCTTACGCTTTTCCTTGGACTCCCGTTTCTGTTTCCGGTGCTTCTCGTGATCCAACTTATCGCCGAACCTCTTATTGTCTTTGAGACTCATCTCCTCGTCCGAGCTGCTTATCTCTGCCAGCAGACCTTGCTTACCAATCGCACACTTTCTCTGTCTCCTGGTCGGTTGGAAGTCCAGCAGGATCCTCTCCTGTTCCTCCTGTATCTTTTTCAACTGTTGCTCTTTCCTCTTCTTCGACTCTTGGACCTTTCTGCTGAGGAATACGTGGAGCGGAAGGTTTTCAGACTCGTTCTGCGGCTTCTCGTTGGTGGACAGCTTCTCTGGCAAGGCTAACACATCATCCTCCTCCTCTTGTTCTTCCTCAGGGCTGGGACTCTTCTCTGCCGCCTCCTGAACTGGTTCAAACTGCTCTTCCACAGGCTCTGCTAATGCTACAGCATCAATTTGTTCTTCAGGCTGTGTCTCTTTGTTCAGATTATCATAGCTTGTTTCCAGGTTAGCGTCAGTCTGATCCAGAAGATCTAAAGCCTCTTCCAGTGGGATCAACTCGTCTTCCTTCGGATAGTCTGCCTGATCATCCGCTTTCTCTGAAGATAAATTCTTTTCGTTCGGTTCATTAACATCCTGAGCCTCCGCAATCGTTGACTCTTCGGCGTCCGACTCAGTCACCGAACTGTCCTCTCTGTACAAGTCATCCAACTCGAAGTTCCTCTCGTACTGAGCCTCGGTCTCCTCGTCACTGTTCCTCTGCTCGTCCGAATCCTTCCTCTCATCGATAACCAAAGGTTGATCAGACATTTCAGACTCCGACTTTTTATTGTCGCAGTCGTTTTTGTTACGGTCGTCATCCCGCAAGCTCTGGTCTCTCCACTCATCCTCCTCGTTTTCCAATCGGTAATCCTCCTCGGTCGTCTCCTGGCCCTGTCCGATGTTCCCAAGATTTATCACCTTCGTCGCGCTCTTCTTCGCCTTTCTCTGCTTCTTCGTCTCGTAGTCCGCGTCCTCGTCATCGAACTCGCTCTCGGACGTGTACAACTCCGCGAAGATGTTCTGCTTGCCCTTCGAGCAGGTCCTCTGGCTCTTCGAGATCCCAACGCCGACGTCTTCCTTGGCTTTCACCGCGGTCCTGTACTCGTCGGAGCTGTCGTTCTCGTACCAGGCATTCCTGGTCTTCTTCTTCGGGTTCTTGCTGCGCTTCTTCAGCCTTGAGTGCTTCAGGTTCTGCTCCGCGACCCGCTTCGGCTTCTGCTGGTTCCTCTCAACGAACTCGTCCATGGGCCCAGTGACCTGGCGCTGCTGTTCCTCGCTTTGGAAAGCCTTCAACGCTCCCTTCGTCTTCGGTGCGAATTTCTCCAACTCTTTAAATTTCCTGTCTATCATCGACTCAAGCCTTGTGCTCAACGCGTCCCCAGTCTTGCCATTTTCTAAACTTTCGCCGATTGCCTTGGACATCAAGCCTGCCACGTCCACCTCCTTAGTCCTCAAACAACTCACTTCGTAACCTGGCCTGTTCCTGTAGGACATCACGCCGCCCAGGTTTGTCTCCATCTGGCTCTCCTCCTCGTCGAACTCGTACACGTCCTTCACCCTGTCCGATGCAAACTCCTCTTTCCTCTCGAACCCATCACGACGCTTCTTCCTTTCCACCAAACCCCCATGCTCGTTGCGACGGATCAGCGGGAAGTCCTGGTGCTTCTTGGCCTTCTTGGTCTTCCGCTGTCTGTGCACGTTCAGCTCTCGAAGAGCAGCCTCCGCCTTCGACTTCTCCTGCTGCTTCCTCTCGTTCATCTCCTTCTTTCTCTCGAACAACTCCTTGATGGGGTTTCTAATCTTTTTCTGCTGATCTTTAATGACGGGTAGTGGAATCGTTTCAGGGGTGGTCTCCTTGTTCTGCGAACCAGACTTCATCGAGGACTGAACGTCTTCTTGGGAGTTTTGGTCGCCTGCTGTTGACGTCGGGGCTCGGGCACAAGCTAGCTCTGCTAGAACCTTCATCGGTGTCGATCCACTGTGAACAGAATTGTCGTAGTTTAGACAAACTGTAGGCACATAGTTACTCAGGTTGCTAATCCTGATTGTGAAACGTCAATTAACAGAAAAAATTTCTAAATGCAGATTTCGCTTTTTCCCCGCAAGAAAGTAATGTAAAATATAATTACTTACTTATGATCGTGCTTTCCATTGTTGTGGAGCAGGTTCGACAAAGCTTTGTCCAACAAACCGCCCAGCGCAGAGTTCATCTTGCTCTTGAACCCTGGAGAGTCCAAGTTCAGCTTTCCAGAGTTCTGTTCTTGCAAGCATCTGACATGTAAGTCATCATTGTAATCTCCATTCGACAGATTGGTGACAGTCACGTGACCCTCGCCTGTTACATTAGCGTAGGAGTTCCTCAAAACGTTCTGTTCGGTGTTTTTCGATGGGTGTTCGCCGTCTGCAATCTCATTGTCGCTCTTGTGACCAAAGGTGCTGGCTATCAGACTTTCGCTCTCCCTCATACGTTGCTGGATCTTATCCCTGAGCTTATTGTTGTGCTCGAATGCTACGTCCAGACTGTCCTCGTATCCCAGATTCTCTGCTCTGGACATGTCTGGGCTGGCAGACCTGCTGGAATGTTCGCTTCTCAGATTTCTACCTCCTCGCTTTTGGTAACCCCTCTCTCTGGCACTGTACATCTCTTCACCGAGTAACTGAAACCAGTTGAATTTGTTAATATCGATTGATTTAAGCTGACATCCTCTGTAATGAAGTTTAACGTATCTTTAGCATTGCTTTTAGTCTCTGCGAGCCTACAAAGCAGAACTATTTTGAAAGTTTTAGAGTTTTTCTTGGATGTTTTAAAAATTTCAGAAGAGATCAAGTTTTCGGCAGACTGATAAAATCGGGAAGAAGACCAGTGAGTGTAATGTTAAAATTAATGAGGAGGGTTAGCAATGCCAAGCTGAACATTCGTTTCTACTAAAAAGAAGGGAAAAAAAGAAGAAAGAAAGCTCTAAGTTCTCGTTCTGAAACCAATGGAATGAGCATGAAATTTATACAAGTATAAACTACGATTGAGTAGATTATACTGTGAATGGAATCGAGAGTGTAATTAAGAAATTGTTTAGCAGCGGTCAGACTTGATTATTTGTATGATCAAACCGAAACAATCTTATGCGACATCATTGTAAATGCGACATCAAATGTCATAACTACCGTACACACTAAGAAATGTCGAAGGAATGAGAGAACTACCTTTTGCATGCATACTGAGAGACATTGTCTGTATAAAGCTGGTTCATAGGTCCTGCAAACATTATCACAATAATGTATAAAGTATTTCCTTTTTGGAATTCCATGTAAGGGTGTGATCCATTAGTCAAGTATCTCCTCTCGAAGTACGAAATTAAGTAGGACCTAATGTAATAGCTGATAATGTTACAGATTTTCCTACAGACTTTTCCAAAATTATTATGAAAAACCTTACGAAATTTTTTACGCTCTTTAAAAGAAAAATAGAGCAAAGAATGCAAATTTTCAGACAGAGATTTTGGAAGTAATTGTTCAGGAGACACCCCTACAGATAAAAATTCCATGAGCACGTATAAAAGAAAATGAAACCTGCAGAATTAAAAGCTCTCTTCATAAACAAGACATAAAGCACACCGAGTGAGATCATAAAGCAATGGCATAAAATTGGAAATATAGGAAAGAAAGACTGCATGCAATGTGTAGTGTTATTGTGAAACGGTGGATTTTTGAAAATCTCATGAAACAAAAGTAAACGTATTCCGGACGCAAGAATGCGCCAGAACGTTCCCGACTTACCGTGAAACTTTTAATTAAAGACACTCTCTTATTTAGTATGCAATAGAAACAAAACTATTATCTTTTAAATACAATAGTGTCAAGCTAATTCAAAGCTACGATGTCTTCTGTAATTCAGAATTTCTTTTAGATTCTATAATTAACTTTGCATCAACTCGCAAGTGCACTTTGCTTGCCAATCAAAATCTTCATACACTATTGAGTCTTCTTCTTACATAATTTAGAACCATGACAAAACTCCAAATTGCAGAGCATGCAGTTTCGACACACTATTGAAATACTCACCTGATTAACGGACTCCAGGAGGCTTCCCAGACTATTTTGGCTTTCAACGTCTCTCCAACGGTCTCTGGGTCCTCTGAATCCAAGATGTTGCTCATCCTTCCTATGGTAGCCATCGGTATGATCCAATTTGATTTTCTTAGTTCCCCTGAGCTCGTTCTCGGTGGTAGCCTTCAACCTGGAGCAGCACTCGACGAACAGTTCCTCATCAAAGTTCAACACCTTCCCTTGCCTAGGTTTCGCAGCCTCAATCTCCTGAGGAACGTCCAACGCATTGTCCTCGATCGCATCAGTAGGTGCAATTGTGACCATTTCAGTCTTGTGAGTGGAAGAGGGCGATCTGATCACTATCTTCCCACTGGAGAACTCGCTGGAGCTTCTCTTCCTCGTTCGGACCTCGCTAGCATGAGCTTTCTCATCCTCCTCTTCGTTCTCACTGTTAGAACTGCTCTCTAAGGAGCTTCTGGGTGTACCGCAGACAAACAAAGGCGATATCCTCCTGTGCCCCATCTCCTCTTTGTCATCTTCCTCATCGATATCAGAATCCCTCGATGTATGCGAATTCCTATCAACACTGGGCGATCTGTTCCTCACGTCGCTTTGAGCTAGACTACTACAGCTGTTCGAAGAGTCCAGATCAACAGACAATTGATTAGGCAATGTGTCCCCTTCAGGATCTTTCAACGAGTCATCCTCCTCCTCGGAGTCCTTTGAACTCTTCTCTGTACTCTTCTCTATCGAGTCTCTCCATTCACTCTCCTCATTCTCCTCACTCTTGCTTTTACTCTTCCTAGAGGAGGACGTCCTTCTCTTCTTCGTCGGCTTCTGATCTTCTTCTACAGCTTCCTCTAGAGCCTTTGACGGATCATCTTCATAATTAAAAGACCCGTAGCCGTTGTCTCTGGCGTCCTTTCCTTGGTTCCTCAAATCGTAGTTGATTTCCTTCTGCTTGTTCTTCTGGATTTTATTACCAGAGTCCACCGCATCATCCTCGAAGGCTCTCGAGATTCTTTCTTCGGCTCTCTTCTTGCTGGGCCTGCAGCTGGTGGGAGGTAGGACCAGGAAATAGTAATTGGACGCCTCTGTGTCGCTCTTTTTCCTATTCGAGCTCTTTGATTTAGCATGTTTCGAACGATGCTCCTCTTGATCTTCAGCTGCTTGCTCCTTGACCTTGTCAGACGAAGAGTTCTTCCTCGATTTTTTCCCTGCTCGTTTCTTCTGGCTCGTGTGCGAGGACGCGGAGTGCCTCTTAGCGTTCTTGTCCTCGTGCTTGGCCTCGGAACCCTCCTTTATTTTCAGATTATGATGACTATCGGTTCTCGATGCGTCCGAGTCATCTTCTGACTTCGATACCCAGTCGTTAAGGACTTCCTTGACTTTGTCTGTCTTCTCACCGCCGAACACTCTTCCGAACACGCTCTTGACGATCTTGCTCTTGTTCTGGGACTCCAGCTTGTCCTCTGCATCGCTGTCGTCGCTCTCGCTGGTCAGACCAGCAATTTTGCTTCGTTGGGACATCTTCTTGGTCCTGGACTTTCGGTGCAAATCCTTGCCACTGTACTTGTATGACTTGAACGACTTCCTGGTCGAATTCTGACGATCACTGGCGTTCGATTTCCGGCCATTGCTGATTGCTTTCTCGTCTACATTGTTCTCAGCTTCTGGGACAGCCTCTGTGTTCTCGTACTCCGATGAGATCTTGTCTATGTCCTTGTCAGAATCTTCTGCTGGCTTTAATATTTCAGATTCGTTCTCCGATAGGACCTCTGGAACAGTTATATTCGCTGGTTCTTCGTCGACAAATTTTCGAGTCTCCGTATCAGGCTCTATGTTTTCTGAAGTGGTATCCTGGCTTTCTGTTACTTCCTCAGGCTTCGCCTCTTCGAGGTCTTTCAGAAAAGAAGCCTGCTCCTTTTTTCCTGCCTGCAATTTCTCCCCAGCCATCAGCAAAATTTGTGACAAAGGTTTATCGTCAAGGCTAGACGATGATTCATCATCTTCCTCGAAAGATTTCGTTTCATCTCCTTTGATGCAACTCTCATTCTTCTCCACAGAATCCTCCAATAAAGTCATTACGTTAGAGTAGAACTTCGGACTGCCAAGAACTTCTTTCTCGTTCGATTTAAACTCAGTATCATTTTCTTCCACTTGCGAGCTAGACAACGATGACTCTAATTTCTCTTCGCTTTCGCAGAGCCCTGAAATTTTCGAACAATCAGCTGACTGATCCTGATCGCTCATTGTCTCTGCAGGTTTCGCACATTCCTTCTGCTTGCTTTGATTAACTTTCGATTTACTTGCTTTCTTTACAGGTGGACCATCTGGCGAGTTGTCTGTCTGCTCGTGCTTCTTGCTTTTGCTCTTCTTGGACTTGCTATGTCTCGAGGTCTTCGTAGACTCGTTTTGCAAGGCTGGAGCATTCTCTACCTTATCTTCTGCAACCAAGGGGAGACTCTGATGATCAAGCGAAACACTCGGTACTGTCTGATCTGTGTCAACGCTCTCCTTAACATGATCCGCTTGCTGTACCTCCCGTAAGTCATTCAACGAATTCATGCTTGCATCAGGCTGCTCTTCAGGCTTCAAACTATCTGACCGCTCAATCGACTCTTTCCCTATGTGATGATCTGAAACGTAAGAACTATCAGTCTCTCTGAGAGTTTCTAATTCGTTGCTGTTACTGTCTGATCCCTTAGGACTTTCTTCGTTACATTTATTTACGGTATGTTCTAGGCTCAGAGGATCGCGATTATCTTGTGAGGTAGGATTATTGTCCGAATCGATCTCTGGGAAATTCTCAGTCTTCTTAGCAGGATGCCCTTTTAGATCGAACAACTGGTTCTCGGAACATTCGATCTTCTGTCCGTTCAGCTTCACAGTCTCCATCTCCGGCACTTCCGGTACAAAGGTATCAGTGTCTAAACGATTTTCATCCTTTTCTATCGAATCTAATTTATTCGCAGGAATCTGATCGTTTTCACCGTCTCTCGGAACCTGATTTTTGTCGATCGAGGTCTCAGAAGAATTTGCGAAGGAAGATTCGGAAATTTTCAAAGACCCACTGTTGTCCAGAACGTTCAACGTAAGGGAGTCTAGGAGCGCTTCGGGGTCAGAAATATCGGAAGGCAGTTGTTCCTCGACCAAGTTCTTCTTTTTCCCCTTGTCCTTCTTCTTCTCGTGTTTCTTCTTCTTCTTCTCCGTCTCATCCTCTTTCTTAGCCTCCACTTTGATCGGCGTCGGAGTGCATTCTGGAAGAGGACTGGTGTGCTCGGTGAGTACATACTCGTCGTGACTCATGTTCTCGGTGATCTTGCAGATCTCCTCGTCCAGGAGTTCGTCCTCGAGGGTGCGCTGCTTTATTTGAGGATCGATCAGCAGCTCCTGCTCCACCGCATGGACGTCTTCCTCCAATGTTTTCAGGCTGTCCAACTCCTCCGAGTTTCCCGCTACAGGCGAGCTCGACTGCGTCTGCTCATTACTATACTCCTGCGAACAATTCACCGACTCATCAGCAAAATTCTTGCTCTCGTCGCTTACAGTTTC
Organism: Lasioglossum pauxillum; assembly: GCA_933228785.1. Taxonomy (NCBI): domain Eukaryota; kingdom Metazoa; phylum Arthropoda; class Insecta; order Hymenoptera; family Halictidae; genus Lasioglossum; species Lasioglossum pauxillum. Next base: position 10,762,648 of record OW121699.1, read on the forward strand.
ATCCGGATTAGACTTCTCATTCTTCCAAACAACAGAAGCTTCGTCGCTGCTCTCGCTAGCTGCTTTCTCTTTTCTCGAGTTAATTATTTGCAGCAAGTGGGACTGGGACTGGTTGTGCTTCTTCAGCGAGCTTTTCCTGGTGAAGCTTGTCGCGCAGACGTCGCAGAAGAACCTGGCTGCCTCCTTCGTCAGCTTCTTCCTCTTCTCCACGATCAGAATCTCGCCCGTCTTCTTGTGCACCACTACGAAGTTACCTGCTGCGCGTTTCTTCGGCGTCTGGAAGTCCTCCTGAGTCTGAGGAGCGTCGTCCGCTTTAACGTCCGCTTTCTCGACGTCCGTGTCCTCTTCCTTTTCAACTGATTTCTCAACTTCCACAGGTTCTACAGGTTCTACAGGTTGCAGAGCTTCCGCAGCTTCTACAGGTTGCTCAGCTTCCGCAGCTTCTACAGGTTGCACAGCTTCCACAGCTTCCACAGCTTCTACAGGTTCTTGCCTTGCTTCTTCCTTCTCGATCACTTTCTCCTCCTCATTCTTCTTGCTATCAGTCGCTGTTGCCTCTTCATCTACCTTCTCATGTACAGCAGCTGATTCAATGTTCCTCAGACTGTCCTCCCGGTCCAAGCACTCCTGAAGGTCCATGGGTATGTCGAAGTCGTCGACAAGATCGAACTGGTCCTCGAAGAAGGATATATTCTTCTTGGCCCGCCTCTTCAGACTCTGCCTCCTGTCAGTGCTCTTCTGCGTATCTACGGATTCAGAGTCAGTGACCGAAGTGTCTGTCTGAACGTCCTCAGCAGGCTCCTCAAAGCCCTTCTTCTTCTTGGAGAACCGCTTCCTCCTGAAGTAACTGGACTCGCTGACGCAGGAGCTTTCGGACAAATTGTCCGTGCTCTCTGGTCGACGGTTCAGGTTATCCTGCTCGGACAGATCCTCGGACGACAACTGCTTCCGCTTCGAAGACCTTGTTCTATTCGGCTGAGTTAAATCGATCGAACCCGAGGAACTGGATCTTTCCAGAAGCTTGCTAGAGCTCTTAGAAACACGTTTTCGTCCCTCTGGCGCTTCCTTCTGGGAATTCTCAACTTCTTCTTCTCTCTCGGTGTCAAGCTTGCTTGCCTCAGAGCTCTCAACGTTGCTCGCTTCCGGGTCCGCTGAAGGAAGGCTGCTTTGAACCTCCAGGTGTTCATCTGTCGTTGACTTTCTCTTCGATGACCTCTTCTTGGTATGCTGGAGTATCTCTGTTAGCTCTGGAACTTTGAAGTTGTCCGAATTCGAGGACGCGGATCGCTGATCGTCGCCTTCCTCGGTGGTCCGATTCACTCTCGAGGATTTCCTGTTGGGAACCTGATTAGCAGCGATGGTCAACAATGGTTCTGATTCCACAGGCGACTGCTCGTCCACTTTAGGAGCTTCTTCAGTATGATTCGGCACAGTTGCAGGTTCGCCAACCGATTTCTTCTTGCGGCCACGTTTCTTGAGCACCTTCGGGACCGTACTGGTAGTCTTCTCTTCTTCTTTACCTGTCTCTGCGCTCTCTGCAATTTGAAGACTTGAGTCCTCTTCAACAACATCTGCTTCTTTCACAGCTGGCACGTCTTCTATCGGGGGAACAACCTTTTGTAGAGAATTCTTCGTAGCTTCTTCAGTAATTTCTGTTACTATATCATTGCTAGTAGTGACATTCTCTTTTGGCAGCTGTTCTTCATTCGATTGGATGTTTAACTTCGACCTCAGAGACCTTCTTCTTGTCGACTCGACCGCCTCTGGGACAGTTTTGGAAGATACTTCTTCTTCTTTGTTCATCTTCTCGTCTACAAATGATCTCCTCTTCGAAGACCGTCTGATCGAAGACTCTACTTCCGGTTCCCTCTCGGTAGAAGACTTTCTATTCCCTACTGCTTGTGCTTCCTCTTGCTCAACGTTGACTCGAGCTTTCTCCTCGGCATCGACTGGAATCTTTTCTTCAACGTTCGGAGTCTTCTCTTCAACTTGAGTCGTTTCCTCAACTTGAGCCTTCTCTTCAGCATTGTCTCGCGTCTCTTCCTCAGGGCTCTCAGTTACTCCAACATTTTGTGCTGCTTGCTTCTCCACTTCAGTTTCCGATTTAAACTTCTTCGCGCCGTCACTGCTGTCCATGGCTTGTACATCATTAGCTGCTTTGCTACCCGATGGATCCTCCGTGCGAGAATCATCACCGTTCAGCGTTTTTCTCTTGCCAAGCACAACCTTCTCAATATGGAGCTCGTCTTCGTCGGTTTCTTTGGTAGAAGGCACTTCCTTTGATTTGTTGATCAGCTTCATGATGCTGGCAAGGTGCGACTCCTCAACGATCGGGTTCTCCTCAACAATGTCCGCCGGATCGACAGACTTCCGCTTGTTTTTCTTCGGCGAGCTTCCTTCCAGCGATCGTTTCTTCGATTTTCTGTGAACTTTTGTTGTTGACTCCTGCTCCTTCTTCATCAATTTGTCCTCTTGTTTCTTTGATTCCGTCATGCTCGTGGATTCCGAGATACATTCTTGCAGCGGCGGTAGAATTCCGTTCGGAACAGACTTAGGCTCTTCGCCGACCAGGATCTTCGGATCTTCAGAGGCAGCTCCCTTGGTCTCGGGTAAATTATTGTCTGCTTTGTCCAAGGATTCGGATTCGGTCTCAACGATTTTGTCCAGAGAGGTTTCAGGGGATTCCTCTTTCGTTTCTTCCTGAATAATTTCATCGTTTACTATCTCGTTTTGTCCATCAGGTTCGCCCTTGGATTTTGAATCAGGTAAGCTGTTCTCATCGGATTTAGCTCGGCTGCCAGCTTGGATCCTCTTCTGGATACCAGCCTTGTCACTCTTCCCATCCGCTGAACCATCTTCCGAAAATCCAGGCGCAACTTCATCCAGAATACTAGTCAGCTCGTCAGCGGCAGTGTCCAACAAAGACCCAACCTCACCTTCTAGAAGAGCGTCCTTCTGTTTAGCTATCTTCGAGACAATTTTCTCCAAGAAAGAGCCTTTGCCCTTCTGCTTCCTCCTGGACAGGTCCAAAATGATGTCGTTAGCAGGCTCCTTGTTATCATTGAGGTTAGAATCTGCTTCCTTGGCCAACGGGATTTCCGAGCTCGGCTCCTTCTCTTCAGCATTCTCATCGCACGCGCTCGACTCGTCAGCTAGCTTATCAGGAGCCTGATCAGCCTCGATCTTCTCGTTCTTCTCCAGATCCAACGACTTCGAACCCTCCTCTTCAGCTTGTTGACCACTAGCCTGGACAGATTCATCGTTCGCGTTCTCCAAACTTGTCTGAACGGTCAGGACCACGCTCTGTTGGGACTCCACGGGGATGTTCATGCCCTCCGTGAGGATACCGATCACGTTGTTCAAGGACCTCTTCGACACTTTCTCGCGCCTAGTTCCCCAGGACTTTCTGGGTCGACCGACTTTCAATTTCTGTACACCGACCACCGTTTCCAGAGAATTCTCCTTGCCACTGTCCATGGAGCTGCCTGTCTCCAGCTGCAGATGGTTCACGCTCAAATTTACATTTTCCGCCTCAACTTTCTCAGCTTCCGGTGGATCGACTTTAACCAGGCTTCCCGGATCCTCTTGTTTATCCTTCGAATCCTCATCCTTCTGCGACGATGTGACTGCTATATTTCTTTCACTGCTTTCGTCTTTGTCCAAGGTCTCCGGTTCGGTGACGCTTTTATCTACGTCGTTCTTCGACACCTCGGGGATCTTCTTCTCAACGATGTCGTTGCTGGATTTGATCCTCCCTCGCCTCTTGCCGAGTGAGGTTGTCTTCTTCAGGGACATGTCGTTCAACTCCACAGGAGTCTCCTTGGTCTGCTGCTGGTCCCCGTCGGTGGTGTTCATCAGGGAACCTCTGGTCTGTCTCTTGTTGCTGGTATTTTCATTATCAGCTTCCGGAGACTCGACTTCCTTTGCTGGCTCCTCGGAGACACTGATCGCCGATTTAAGCTCATTAGGTAGACCACTGCTGTTCCTTCTTCCTCTAACAGCCTTCACTTCATTTAACGCTGTCACAATTTTGCTCGCCTCCGCTAGTTCCACCTGGTCACTCTTGCTCGCCATCTTCTCTTGCTTCTTCTCAGTCTTCCTCAACGATTTTCTTCTGAACTCCGACTTCTCCTTCTTCCCAGACCCCTCTGAAACGCTTTCTTCCTCAAGGACAGACTTCTCCGGCTCCGAATCCCTCTGAAACTTGCTCTTACCTTCGCCCTTCGCCTTCGAAGCTTGCCTCAAGCAACGCTTGGAACCACCGACTCTAGACGTCAACACCAGCTTCGTCAACAGGTCCTCCTTATTGCTAGATCCTATCAGCTTCTTCACCTCGAACGGCACGTTCTGAATCTTTATCTCGGGGTCGACCATGTCAAACTTTGCTTTAGAATTGCTCCTGGTCTCGAGCGTTTTCTGCTTCGGGTCCTTCTTCGGGATCGTCTCTTCTGCAGTAGTCTTCGCTGTCTTTTTCTCTTCAGCGTTCGCGATCCTACCCGGCGCGCTCTTCCTCTTCATCTTCTCCTTCACGACCTTTGGCTTCTCTTTCACAGAATCATCCTTGACGTTCTCCAGGTTCTTCTCTAAGTTTTTCGCGTCTCCTTTCTGCCTCCTTGTCTTAGCCTGCTTCACGTCCTTCTCCTCTTCAGTTGATTCACTCGCGGCATCCTTCTTCTCCTCTGCCTCCTCGTCCTTTTTGGGACTCTCTTTATCGTCCAAGGTCTTACCAGCCAGATTCTTGCCTCGCAACACCTTCTCCGTGCCCGACGGAGTAACCGGCGATAAAATCGGCAGGTCGTTCACCGAAGTCTGCGCGTCCTCTTCGTTACCGGAAGTCATCTGCACCGCAGGCTCCAGCGTCGGCATCTTATCGCTGTCCGAAGACAATCTGGTGATCCTCTTCGGCAGCTGGTCGCCGGTCTTGCTTTTGTACACTCCTCTCAGCTTGGACCTGGTGATGGTCTCTGGACTAGCTTCGTTGCTCTTACCTTTAGCCCCGTGGCGACCCAGAGGCTTCGCCTCCTGAGCCAACTTCTCAAAACTTTTGTTCGGATTCCGGGCGAACTTCCCGTCCTGGCTTCGGAGCTGCGACTTCGCCTTGATGGAGGCGTTCAAAGAGGCCACTGGGTCCACTGGCCTCTTTTTCTTAGGGGTTGTCTGGATGGACTGCTTGTTCTTCGTTGCGGGACTGGAGGATTTCGACTCTGAAGAACTGGTCTCTGTTTCCGAGTCCCTGTCGCTGCTTTTAGGTACAAGCTTGACACCCTTCGGAATCTTCGCCGGTTCATTTACGGTGTCCACTCTCGCCTCGGCAGAGTTCTTCGTCATCTTGTACTTGGTCTTGAAGTTGCCTGGCTTCTTCGCATGCTCCAGGATCTTGGCTCCCTGCTTGATCTTTATGTTCCTCTTCTTGTTCAGAATTCTAGGACCTCTCACGATCTTCGCTCTGGTGCCTGGTTCCGGTATAGACTCCCTCTTCGCCTCGTCTTCCTTCTTCTCTTTGGCATCCTTCTCGACGTTCGCTTTTGCTACCTCGGCCTTCTCCTCGGGCTTCTTCTTCTCCTCCGTGTGGTTGCAGTTCCTCACCACGCTCTCGATCACCGCCGATATGTTGTCGATCCGGCAACGGTTCCGCTGGATCGATTTCGCGTTCTTCAGCAGCTTGTTCTTCAGGGCCGCTTTGTTGCGGGACATTCGCGACGCGGTGGAATTGTCGCCGACCATTCGAGGTCTCGACCTCGTTTGTACCTGTACAGATAGGTAAAGCCTTCGTGGTACTGTGTGAGCTAAATGGGGGCTTGAGAATGATCGGAGTCTCGCTGACATGGCATTAGCAACCTTGAGAATCTTTTCTACGAGTGGTTATGGGGCCTAGCTAGGGTCTCTAAATTGCATGGTCGATTCAGCAATTTATACGAACGTTGTACAATCTACTCGAATGCTTTTAGTAAAATAACTTCCGATACGAACGATAGATTCTACCTAGCTGCATCGGAAGTTATTTATGACTCGACCTAATAGGTTGGACTATTTAGAACAGGTCATTCGATTTCATTATGATCTGCTGTTATTAATTGTTTCGTAATGATTGAAAAATTAACTCTGTTTTGAAAATTGACTCGAGATGACACTGACAAATTACTACACGAGTCCCGACGTAAAGGATTCACCAATGGAAGCGTCTGCATCTAGCATAATTGTTCCAGTAGTCGATCATTTGCGACGGGACAAAAATTCATTTAGAGCGTTGTTATTGTGAATGCACTCCTCGAACGTTTTATATGGAGACATAAAGCTACACATTATAAGCGAGGAAACAGACTGATCGCTGTGCTCATTAAAGATCGATGAAAGTTAGTACGATTTACAGGGAAATTTTCTTGAAAAAAATTCAGCCCAACTCCAAAACAATGTCCCAAAAACAATCAGCTAACAGTAGGAACTCTCCGAGGCCGACAAAGGCAGCTAATGTACTCTCTCAGCAAGGATGATGAAGGAGGGAGCGTAGTCAGCAAGTGACCAGGAAGTGAAAAAATCATCCTGTCCGTACGACCACGGAACACGTCCTGTGTGACTGTGCGAGAGCCACACACCGGCGTGTCGTGTCGCCCAGTGTCGTGCTTGTATATGTGCACGTATAGACGTCCGTGTTGGGTAATCAATACTCCACTTATATCCGTGTCGTCCAGCCGGAGCCGGTCCCGCGTTATTGCCTTATCATTATCGAGTTTCATCTTTTTCGTGCGCGAGAGCACGGATTCGGGTCATCGGTTAGCTGCGGCTCGTTTACCTAATTTCGAGAGCCAGATACACGCGTCGCCCTGGCCCGTAAACTTTCGGCCCGGGGAATCCCCGTCGCTCATTTCCTCACCGATTTTCTTGGCATTCGATGAAAGCTTCCCGCCGACCACTTCACCGGCTTGATAGCCCGCCGCTGAACACTCGATCGTGTTCCCCGTCTACTACTTTCCTTCTAACGAAAGCCCCCCGTACTTCACTTAAAGGCAAAACCACCCCTTAGTGGTTCAGGAAAGAATTTGTTTCTATCTAATTTTCTCGGAGCAATTCTCTTAGAATTTTCAGCACAGAACATTCTGCCAATGCAATTTTTAAAGTACATTATGCGGATTTTGCTTTTATCTTATTTTCTCTTCAAACTTTAAGTATATCGTTGCCAATGCGATTCTCAAACGTTTATGCGTCCAGAGTTCAGAGGGTGGCGGAAATGTTGGACACACTATATTTCAATTGTATCATTGTTTGGAAATATTTAGAGTTGAGTTTGTTTGGTACGAATAGATTTTTCTGCCTCGAACTGTTATCGTTTTCAGATTTTTGGGAACTCGTTTTGAACAGTTTAACAACATTTAAACGAAGTTTAGGAGGAAGCTTTGTTTTAGGTAGAGACAGTAGAGTTGTTTATAGAAATTATAACTTACATTACGGAGTCTACCCTGTGTTCTTAGTGCACTGTCCTGCATCACTTTCCGCGTGGCTCTTTTGGGGGGTAAGTTTGCCAACATTTTCTGGATGCTTTCACCTACAAATAAAGTGACATACGACCACGAATTATTAAAGTAGAAGTCAAGACTATTTGCGGATGTATTGCTTACACGGATACGAATTTTTATAAACTACATTTTATGTAAAGTGGAGTTGAATATAAATGTATTTTATTTAATTCTGGCTATATCTCTAAATCATTTTTACTATTTACATAACATAAACTGATCCAGATTCTTTTTATTTTATTGTCTTGAGAAAATTCATTCGAAGCTGGCACCCTTGTCAACTTTTGAGAAATAACTTCCAAGCAAGGCAACGCAATCATAATAAACGGATAAAGTAATTTAGAATGACTGGGGGTGATTCGAAGTAACGACCGTCATTCAAAAGGCACGTAAAACGTATGTCATACATTATGCACGGTCATAATGCCCGTTCCGTTCTGCTGAATTTTTAATTGCTCGAGGGCAACTGTTGCATTACATGAAATAGCCCTGTTGCACTGTTTTAATAGGGCCGCGTCTCTTCTAAATTCTTTTAACTAATCGCAATAAGATGTGAACATTAATCCAGACATGATCAATAGATTTATACGCTTGAGCCAGTGTCGGTGAAATTATTGCGTGCCTAATGTAAAGTTGTCGGATAAGTGATTCGACTAAATGAAACAAAGTTTTAATTAGTGCAGTAATTAAACGCTCTTCTGAACCGGCGCAACAAATTCCACAGTCTCGAATATTCATATTTACATTTGCTTTTTTATTAACCCCCTCAGTGCGCCTGTGCGTGTAATTTCCCTTGAAACGTGACGCCGCACCGGAAATACTTTTTAATATCCCTTAAAATTCTCGGAAATTTAATCTTACAATTAATTGGAGCGGCCATTTTCCATTGAAAAAGGAACGTTTATATTGTATTTTGAAATTGCGAAAATAAGCTGCAATAATTTCATCTGGAATGGTTTGGCTAATTAATTATCTCGGGTTACATTTAATGGGATCTTTCACGTTTCCAGTATAAAAATGGATTTTACGAAACTGTTATTTGATCTAATATGTCCAAGTGAACAACTTCTTTATTCTGCCCTTGCAATGGTTACTATTTGGCTTTTAAATTATCCCGCGTTAAGAAAAGAACTGGAAGACATTTTCGTCGACCTCATAACATGAATAGTCACTACAGCAACAGTGTTCTAATTATTTCATATTCATATGGACATTTTTAGATATTCTACCGTGCTCATTTAAACGAAAAAATCTCCACAGTTCAAAATCCTTGTACATCAAGAAACGACTGACTAGAATATTATTTTCCCGATTTAATAATGTTATAGATAATATTTTAGACATACATTTTAGGGAATAGGACTTACGGTCACTAGGTCTGACTCTAGGACCAGTCGGTTGTTTCTCCTTGGGTGTTGTCACCCTCGGTGTTTGCGAGTTCTGTATGTTCCTCTTCATCCCTCTTTGTCTTCTCCTTCTGCTGCGGCTGCCGAAAGGCCTCCACTTGCACTTTTTCTTCCCATTGCCAAAAAGCCCTAGCAACCATGCCTGGTCTCCTCCGCACTCTAGCATGTGCCTGTGCAACTCCGGTAGGGTGTTGCAGTTCCTGGAGCATTTGGTGCACACCTTCTCGATCAGGATGGCTGCTTTCGCTTTCGCAGTGGGCACATCTTTCCCTGGCAGGAACAGGTGCTTGTACAGCTCCCTTTGGTCACCGGAGAACTCGAAGTGGGAGCACCAAACGTTTGGATGGGACAAGGCTTTGTGCTCCTCCATCTCCCTCAAGGTGACCTGCAATCATCCAGCGAACACTTCAATCAATCACTGTGAATTGTGTAACATATCTAAAATAAAGTTTCATAGCTCTAGTAATTTTTCTTTTTTAATTTATATATTTAGCTTCACAATAGTCTTGTAAAACACTACAGTGACTTTTCGAATTTCCGGGAATCATTCCTTGTGAGACAGGGATCGATAAATCACATGTCTGTGTCAAGAGACTAGTTTCCGAAGGAAATTAATTACTCCGACCTATATAATCACACTTATTACATTTGAACACGGAAACGATGTTAACAGAGAGCAGCGATCGATCGATATTCGTTTGATGCCAACTAATTGTCAATCAATAATAGAAGACACCCGTTCACTGGTCCTGATATCGATCGATAGTTGTCAATCAAGTAGATGATTAATTAGCTAATCACTCGATAATGCCAACGAAGACTGTGAATAGAAACGTTCGTGAAGAGGTCAATCTTAAACGAATCTTCCCATCATATTCATTTCCTGAGCTATCCGGTCATTTTCGTGAAAGAGTCTTGAAAAGTTCTCGCCGATTATACTTTTGAATCAAAGAAACATCTAAACTTTTCATCTGAAAGCGAAGGCTACATAAATTTGAATAAAACGTCAATCTATTAACTGTGGAAATTAATTCAGTGATCTTCCATTGAAGGAATTGCAAGACCATTTTAAATTCAAACATCCACCCGCCGTCTCGGTCATTTCGAGTACCAACTTCAATACTTATGAAGAACTTTATGAAATGAATGTACCAAATCTAAAAGAGAACATTACTGAACTCATGGACGTTCAGAAACCATCATTTCCACTGTATCAATTACAGAAACATTAAAAATATAAATACCTTCCCACCCTTCTGGAATTAGTACCAACTTTTGCAAAGAATCAACCGCTTATAAAAAGAAAACTTCTTAACACTTTTCCAAAATGATCACACAGGTACAATTTATCAACTCCAGACTTTCTCATGGTGAGCACAGAGATGTCATTAATGTTCGTTTCTATACATGTTTTCTCGTATTTTAAAAACGTGAATGTACCATAAATGCATAAAGACCCGCAGTCTGGTAACGAATATAAAATTAAATTGTGAGAATGTAACTCACATGTTTGGAAGCGCAAGCACCACAGATGTAGATCCTGGGCCTGGACCACTCCCCAGTTAGCTCAGCGTAGACGACCTCCTGCTTCTTGGCAGCCTCGCTGGAGGTCCTCTCGTCCCACTTCCTTAATCTAAGGAAGTTGCCAAACTCAGGAGAAAACTCGGTGCTTGGTGAAGGTTTCGTCTCGCAGACCTCCAAGTCCTTCGACTTAGCGATCTCGCAATGTGATGTTTGCTCTTCAGCGTTCTTCCTGTCCCCTTGTAGCTCCTGAGACTCTTCCGACTCTCTGGCGGTGAGACTCTCGTCCTGAGTGATATCGGTGACTTCTAGAACCGAGACCTGGCGTAACCTGTTCAGTGTGATCCGCTCCTTCAGCAACTGCTGCTTCTTCCTGAGGGTCAGCTGCGTGGAGATATCGAACTTGCTGAGGTCCTTGATCGAGCAGGTCCATTGCTCCTTGCCGTCGTACTTCCTCGGGAAGTTGTACTTTTCAAAGGACACCCGTCTAGGATGGGACCTGTTGCTCTTGCCAGGCTTCTGAGCATATTCACTGGAATTCTCGTAGTCCTCGTTGCTGTACTCTTTGGAGTACACCGGGGTCGCAGCAGTCAACGAGATGTCTATGGGAAGTTGGATCTGGTTAATGCTGTGCTCGTAGAAGGTCTGCTGCTGCTGCTGGGGTTTCGTGTCTACTATAGAGGACGTTGGCGTGGCCATCGACGACGAGGAGCTCTGCAGCTTGCCGTCCAAATGGTGAAGAAGATTCTCCCTGATGTTGCAGCTGACGCTGCTGTAGAAGGAACTGTCGAACTCTGGACTGCCTGGGTTGCTGAAGATGTCCTTCGTCGGGACTATCGGCTTCAGTAGGATGGACTCTGTTCGGTGCTCGTGGCCAGGCTCCTCTGGTCTGCGCTCTTTGGGGCTGAGGGACTCCGGCTTGTCCCTGATGCTCTGGGTAACCAGCTCCTTGATGGGGGCGGGCTCCTTCATTTTTTCCTGAGGAGGAACGCAAGAAATACAGTCACTTTTAAAATGAAATTTGTATTCAATCGACTCTAATATACATGTACAGACATTGGCATAAGGAGGGAACTATATACATAAAATAAAAGGAGGGAACTCACCTGAGTCTGAAGGTTCCTGTCCACGTTCCCCCCATGGTTCTCGCTGATGTGGCACACCAGAGTTTCCCTGTTGGGGTACCTCGTGGAACATTGAACACAGGCATGGTATTTATCCCCATGGTTGCCCACCATGTGCTGGAAAAGTCCCTCCAGACTCTCAGCACACTTGTCGGAGCAGTACTGGCAGTTCTGCGAGGGTCTCCTCGAGTTTCTCTCCGACCTCCTGCCTCCGCCCTGCTGGTGAACCCTCTCAGTGTGTCTTTGCCTCAGAGATATGGAAAGAAACTTTCGGTCGCAGTAGAGACAGAGGTGTCTGACAGTGGGCGATGGAGGTTTGAAAGAAAACTTGGTTCCCTGAGAAGAAGAAGATGAAGAAGGTGATGGTGGCAACTGAGGACCAGCCGAGTCACTCGTCTGGCAATTCTGGAGCACAGAGGCTACTTTGTCTAGAGGCAAACTACAGTGAAGGCTCGTCATGACAAGATCCGGGTTCCTCGAGCTTCTGGACTCCTCGGAACTGTTCTCCGGCTTCTTGTCCTCCTTCTCCTGACAGTTCTCGTCGATCAATTGATTGATGCCGCTCAGAAGATCGTTCAGGAGGTCCCTACAAACGTTCCTGAGCTCCACGTTCTCCGAGACGAATTCCCTAGGGTCCTCCTTGACAGATTCCGTGCTAGTTTTCTCATCCACCTGATGATCGCTTAACCTCTCCATGATGATCGTCCCCAGCGAACGGTTCTCCTTCTTCTCCTCTTCTTGGATCTCGCTCTTCGCAGCCTCGGAGGCCTCAGACTTTGCTTCTTTGGAAGAACACTTACTGTCTTTACACGCATCCTCCTCGTCGACGTTGCCTGCCTTACACGACACAATTTCTTCCTCCGTCTCACTAGGTTTTACCTCTACAGAATCCTCCAATTTCTGGGGGCCTTCGTCTTTATCATTCGACTTCTGATACTCCAGACAGGGCTCTTTACCAGCATTGCCTCCTACAACGTTCTCAGACGCCTCAGACTGCTCTAACTGCAAAACAGCAGTCTCCGTTCTGCTCTCGTTTGGCTTCGAAGGCTCGAACTTGGCTCCGGGGCCCTTCGAGTCCTCGTCCTCGTGATCCTCGGCCAATTTCTCCTGCTCTACGTCTTTGTCCACTTCCTTCTTCTGCCCCACGTCATTGTCCTCTTCGTCTTTGATCACGCCGTTCAGCACCGTCATCACATACTTCTCCAGCGTCTCGAGGTTCCTCTCCACGCTGTTCCGGTCGTCCTCCTCTTTTCTAACAGAGTCCCCGTTCCGCGTGTCTGGGACTTTTTTCCTGAGATTGTTGATCACGTTGCTCAGCCTGCTACGCTTGTCCTGGGCCGTTTGAGCCGATCTGTAGGTGTGACCGTGCTTCTCCTGCTGCTGTTGCCGGTCGCCGTTCGCGCTCGCTGGATGGCTCACGCCAAGGTCGTCGAGATTATGCGTGGAAGCGACCATTCTGGCATCGACGCTCGACGGGGACGACGCTGTCGTCGTCGCGGCCGTGCTCGGCGTCGCCGCCGTCGTCGCCGACGGGGAGAACTTCGCCCCGTGGAACACCTCGGCTGCTTCGCTGCTCGTCTTGCTGCCAGCCACGTCTGCAGAGGCAGCTTCTGAAAATGGACAACAATTATCAACTGGAATAAACAAGTTTTTATCAGAATATTTTTCTCTAGTTAACCCTTGTGTAGCCAACCGGGTACCCATTTACTGTATTTCTTTCAACAATTTATTAATGTTCCTCTAAAAGATATTACAATACTTCTCTGAATGTCCATTCTTTGCGCTAATATGTTTAAAAACAGAGACTGCATAAGGTTAAAATGGTTTTATCCCAATTGCTACGCCTATAAAAATACTTCGAACCCATCTATGTGTCCCCAGTTGAACATTAATCGTTTTAACAGATAAACATTTTATGTTCAAAAAATAGTGTATCAAATACAATGTTTTGGTTTTAAAGTTGTACGCGTACTTTAAAATAAATAGCATTATTTACCACTTAAAGTACTATTTTACCCAGCTCTAGTTTCGTGTAGTTTTAATTAGAAAAACGAGACGAATGCGATGGTGAAAGTTTCATTGATGAAAAACCAACAATTTTCATTTTCGAAATTAGAAACCACGCCCCGAACTTCAGTGTCCTTTCTTTTTCAATCGCTATCCTCGCCTACGCTCGGAACACTACAAAGAATGTAGTATGTATTCAGCTCTTCCATAAACGTCACTCTGCCGACCCAAAGTTCTTACAGTTACGGAGAGAATAGTGTACATAAAACTGCATAATTGTATAGTGTCAATGTCTTCGTTAAAAAAACGTAAGTGTTGATTTCTTTGAAGGACTAGCTCTCTGACAAAGGATCGAGCACCGTTCTGGAGTGGAAATGAAGGTTTTTTTCCTTCCTCGAGGAGCTTCCTGTTCAAGGATTTAATTTACCGCGGCCGGGTGCAATGGCGGATCCTTCACGAGCTTTTTCGTACCAGCTGAATGTCAGTTGCCGACCGTAAAACGACTTAATCGGCTTACGGACTGGCTTTAATAACTTCTACACAGGATATTAAACGGGAATCGGCGAACTTGTACCCGCCGGTGTTATTGCGAGAATTGTTTGGCTTCGCGTAAATCTGTTTTTCCTCCGAATAAACAAGATTCTGAAGCCAGCAATTTTAAGTTTCTGGAGTCTTATCCGACTACGAACCAACTGGCGCTGTTGCCGAATTTCCATTATCAATTGCAACTTCAATTCATGATCATGAAGCAGCCTTAATGAACAGTGCAAGTGTTAATCCGAGGAAGCGTGTATGCTAAGCGAGTGGGAGCTTTGTATTATACCTGCTCTCCTCTTTCACACGGGGCCCAAGAAGATTAAATTACAGGGTGTAGCAATCCATAATCCTGGAAGAGAGGAATCTGATTCAAAGGTCCTCGGATTTTCAGACGTGGGCTGAAGAGGAACTTAAATTAGAAACTTGATGGAGGACGGCTTCAAAGGTACGCGATATTAATAGACAGGCAAGATATTAGAGGGACAACGAGGGATTAGAATCGGATGGAAATTGTAGATTCTCCGTGTCTATGGAGGTAGCTCTGGTCAGGTATGTATAGTCTAAGGTTCGTCGGGATTGGAATGTCGAAAGGAAGGGTCCGCTTCGGTCGAGATGCGTTTATTTTCACGGGCGGAACGCCAAGTGGTGCGCGAGGCCGTGTCCGTAGAATCGCGTTTCGATATCTCGTTACTCGTTCACGAGCTTTTCCGCTCGTGAACCTTCCTCTGGGATCGAACTGGACGTCCGTGAACAGCCGGAAGAAAAATGGGAGTCGAAATACACTACTCTACGAAATTAAAGGGACACTGACTGAAGGACTCGGCCAATCTCTGCACCCTTTGCAACTTTTTGTTGAAAAATTCGGATATTCCGCCTGTGCTCGTTTTAAAGAACGAATTCTGTCACATTACTAAATTTCGGTTGTTTACAGTCCCTTTTTTGTCATGAAAAGAGTGGGAGATTGAAGTTGCAAATTCAAGCGACTGTACAAAGTTCAACAAATTTTTCCCGGATTTCTTTCAAAGTGAGCTTGTAGAGAAAAGTCTGCCCTTTACAACGAGCTCTTAAAAATTGACCTGCGATTTTTCATCGCGGATTTATGGTACTTTCAATTAAAAGTGTGCCGTTGATATTACAGTAATTTGTTAAATGGTTTTTTGGGCCGCACCAACTGTAACACTTAAAAAGTAACTATATGTGTAACTTGAGAATGAACCTTGAAAAAATTAACAACCGTCTGAAACGAAAAAAACCCCACTCTCTCTTATCGCAGTAATTATAATGATTTTTCTGTTTCATGTTGGCTGGCATGATGTCGATGAAAGTTCTTCCTCTCGATCGATCAAGGGAACTAGCTATCACCAGGATGTAAATAAAAGCCTCGATAATATCTTGCCCTGGTTACGGTAATGGAATTGATGTGTAATCCAGATTGCAGAATTGCAATTCTATCTCAGTAATTTCAGCATGTCCGATCTGTTTCGCTTTTTCTGAAACTTGGCCGAGCAAGTTCGAGAGCAACTTAACTGGAAGTTTTTTAATCGATCGTGCCATTCTGCAGGGAGAATGTTATCGCACCGCCATATTGAGAACTCGTTGCGTAGAGAACTCTCGTCGACAGAAAATCCCTAGGATTTCATATTTCAGTACAACTTGGAAGTTCTTCTAATCTAGAGAATTATATCTCGTATCTCTTCAATGGATTATATCTCGTATAAATTTCACTAGCATAAAGGCGTTACTATACATAGATGCAGGCTTACCTAAACTAAAATAACAGTGACAAGAAGGATCTATTTAGTTTCGAGAAATTGTTCTATGGGATTATGCTAATTATGGGAATTTTTTACTATATTAATGGTGAAGCTGCTTTTAGCACACAACGTTCATCCCTAGAAAAGTCAGTGCCGACGAAGGCGACTCTCGCTTAGGGATGCATAGAATTTTACAGAAGCGTCGTCCTCGCATTCATCGGCTCGCGCGCCTTGAATATTTTCCCAATATTTTTCGCTGCATAGGCTAACGCGACATTTCCGACGACAGCTGCACTGAAATTCTTCCAGAGCGAGTTTATCCTCTGCTCGGAACTTCTGCCGAGACTTACTTTCGCCTCTTTGCTCCTCTGGGAACTTTTAATTCGGATAGTGTTCTGTTGGCAAGACGCGGGCGATCTGAATCCCAATTACATCATTTTATCCTGTCCTGCTCCACTTTGTTTATTAATATTTACAAGTATTGTTCTTCCGGTAACATTTTACCAAAACCTACAATACCTTGAATAATGAAAATGATATTTTATTTTTATTAAATGATAGATTTTTATACAGTGGGTGTAAAAAGTATTTGTACGCCCTTTAAAATAGAATAACTTTTTCATAATTCTACCAAACGACCTGATTTTTTATAATCAATTAGAAGCATTGGTTTACAGTAAAAAGATTTTCCAAAAATTACAATTTAAAAGGTTACATACAAACATAAAAAAGGGATTTTTTAAACTTCTTTATTTGGGCCCTTAATGAAAATTTAAAATATATGTTTTGTAGATCTATAGGAGTTACACGCATGCTTAAAATTTCATCGAAATCGATTAACATACACACGAGCTACAAGTGGTTAAAAATGGTGAAGATCGTAGTTTTACACGATTTTTTATCAGTTTACATCTTTCGACGCGTGTAATTTTTTCCTGCGTCAACTGATCTCGATGTAATTTTTAGTATGTGTATAACTAACATAGATCTACAAAACATACATTTTCAATTTTCATTAAGGGCCCAAATAAAACAGTTTTAAAAAATGCCTTTTTTATTTTTGCATTTGACCTTGTAAATTACAATTATTTGGAAAATCTTTTTTGCATATCATTTCGTAAACCAATGCTCCTAATTGATTATAAAAAAAATCAGGTCGTTTGGTACAATTATAAAAAAGTTAATCTATTTAAAGGACATAAAGGATATTTCCTTTTTTAATAATTTTAACGATTTGAGAGTAGTACAATAACATTAAATTCATTAAATGTTTTTCTTACACATTTTTATCATGAACACGGAAAATCCGCATTCTAGTTATACACGTTAAAAATGATATATTGTTCACTTCGACAACAAAAATTTTTCAATAAATTCGTGAAATCATCGAAACGATTGTTCATCCTTCTCGAGGTTACGGATTTGCAATTAAACTGTATTACGTTTTATTTAAATATTTACACGATCGTGCGCGATAGCAAATTGAATAGCTGCCAATATTTCCGCGACTGCACGTCCAAGCGAATTGCGAGAACACAAAATCGAGAAGAGCCACTAGAGATCTTGCAATTTTATTGCGTACACAACCTTATTTTTTCCCCGCGTTGTAGAACCTTTTCCGTCGATGTAGTTCCCTCTCGAAACTCTTCCCATTTCTTTACTTTTCCCCGGGAACACCTTGACCCGTGATATTTCCACGGGATAGGGAGTAAAATAAAAAAGAATGTTGTTCGACCGGTAAAAGGAGGAACGGGAAGAAGTCGCAGCATTTTTCGCAAGCAGACCCTTAGCTTCGCGTTTCGAGTAAAGCGTTCTTGTAAATAAAACGATGAAAAGACCATTCGAATTATTTTTTATTCTCGAAGCTACGTACAAAAAATTCCGAATTTCTGATTACACGCACACTCGGTAGCAATGTTAGCTTCACTGAACAAATTCAGCATTATCTGATATTTAATCTCCAGTTGAAGTATTTGAACGACTTGATCATTGTTCGTACAATATTGTTGGACGCTTAACATCTTAATGCTTCCTATCAAATACGACTCATGTCAAATATATGCTTTGCGTCAAGAGATTTACAATTCCGAACAGTTTCCGGCTTGTATAGGGAGTAGACATTATCCATTTTATTGGACTGCTTAAATAGAAAAAAACTGCGTTTCTTTCGTAAGAACATAAAGCATGCATGAAAAAGTCCAACGAACCGAACAACCATTTATTGGGTTGGCAAGAAAGTAATTTCGGTATTTTAAGGTGAAATAGAGCCCAATTTTTTTGTTCAAGCAATGAACTTTAATGAATGAGATATTTTCCCTTTTGTTCGATGATCTTTTGCAAAATAGAATAAATAAGAAAATATTTTATTGGGCTGCTCTTTACTTTACCAGACTCAAAATCTATGCCTTTCTCCTACGAATTATAATGCATTTGGTAGATTTGTACCCGGCGCGGATGCAGATCAAAGTTTCGAACCTCTAGGATCAATACTTGAGGAGTTATGGTCACTTAAAGTTGAGCGTATTTCCAGTTTCTTGACAAGTAATGGCGCCGTCGTATTGGTTTGTAGTGACGGTCGCACGCCGCTTACTGAGTTGGTTAGGTTAGGTCGAGGGAGGGGGGGGGGCAAGGTAAGCGGCTCGCGGTCGTCACTACAAACCAATATGGTGACGCTCTTACCTGTCAAAAACGCTGCAGATTGCTCAACTTTAAGCAAGCACAACTCCTGAACCATCCATCCTACAGGATCGAAGCATCGATCTGCATCCGCGCCGGGTACAAATCTACTGGATTACATACCAAATATATCATAATTCGTAGGAGAAAGGTACTAATTTTGAGTCCGGTAAAGTAAAGTTTACCCTTTTAATGATTAAAGTTCATCGTTTGAATAAAGAAATTCGGTTTTATTTCACCTTAAAGTACCGAAATTACTTTCTTGCCAACCCAATATTTGATGATTTACTTCCAGATCCTGATTAAGAAGAATTTGAATCAATAATCTGTTTGCAACTCTAGCGAAATGCTGGGGAGTTCTGTAGAGATGAAAGCGTACATTAATGTCTGCGTCAGAGATGCCTCAAAGTGCGTAATTAGTGCTTGCCATCAAACATGCTGTGTCTGTTGACGCAGGTTATTTTGATCGGAGTAGGAGATACATTATGTGGTTAATTATCAAAGCACCAGCCCACTACCACTTAAAAATGTCTAATTTTAGTAAGATCTAGATTTCGAGAAATAGAAGCAGGCGATATTGTGTTTAAAACAAAATACTACTTTGAATAAATTCATCGAAACGACGAATCTCTGTTAATTGATTCTTTGTAGCCCACGCCAACTTTTAGACGATCTTTAATTAGCAAACTTCCACCTTTGATAAGCCGAAGTTTGAAGTCAGCTTTCCAGAGCACTGAATTATTTGTTAAAGTAGTTTTCTTCTTAAAGTCGGAGCCCCGGAGTTTCGGGAACTCAAACAAAATGGAAAATTCGTTTGCAGTGTATGCTACTTTCTAGAATTAATATTATAATAACTCCCTCCCCGATAATCCATTAGCTTCAGCGTCGTTATATTAAATTCTGACTCTTTCGGTGTTCCAAAAAGAAATTAAATTATTCAAATGAGTGCAACTGTTAAATAATTTTTGGAAGTATCAATTTGTTTGATCGTGCGATTATTATTGGAGTACAGTTTGTGCAAATATATTAATCAAATTCAGAAAGACAGAAATCAGTTTCCTGTATTAACCCTTAACACTCGAATGGCGACTCTGAGGCGCCACTAAAAATTGCTGTACCATTATTGGAAATATTGTTTACATTATTGAATATGCAGGTATCTAATCAATTACTAAACATTTAGGTATTGTATGAGGCATGATACCAACTGTATATCCATAAAATTTAAAAAATCATGGGTGGTTAAAGAATCAATGGATATATTATTCTAGCTCGGAAGAAATGTTTAATTTTCGAGTTAAAATATCTCCGAGTTGCAAAGGGCTAAATTCTTATTGTGGTATGATATTGATCATCCCCAATTTGGTCATAGTTGATAAATAAATTTCTGTTTAGACGTGGAGAGAGTATTTCTGGAGTTTCTGTAGCGGAGACTATAATTACGCGAGTCTGCCAGCATAGAAAATCAGTATAACTGTATTTAGACTATCAGCCAGTTCATGTAAAACGTTTACGTAGCCGTAAGGTGCATCGAGTGGAACGGTCTAACTTGCATACTCCATTTCCGGTGGACGTAGAGTTTGCAGTGGGCTCCGCAACTTGTAATTGGGTCATTTCGATGATACTATACTGAATATTCGATTTGTCAGCCTCCCTGCCCGACGCAACCGTTATCATGTTACTATCGAAAATCAAAGGCGCAGTCAAAGCCCCCGAACATGATAAAAATCAAACTTTACACTGAATTTATTCTTTGGAACAGAAAACGATCATCACTGTCACAAACCACATGATCTACTTTTGCATTCGTTAAAGATGATACAACAGATATTGATAAAATATTAAATTATTTTACGAAGTTCAGTCAAGTCATCAATGAAAATGAATTTATTTGATCGTTCAGCTTTTTCAAAGTTAAAATTCATATAAAAATACACTTTTTTACAGATTTTCCCTTGGTTCTCGAATGGGTCAATCTCCAACGGCACTCTCCATTTTTCTAAAAATACAATACCGTAGAATAACAACAGACAATGTCGCGGAATATTCGAACAATCTCGGTCAGAATCCCATTGATTCCTAATGATTCTATAGGATCGGCGTGGAGTAAATAAATCGGTTGATAAAACTTTTGATCAATCGGCATTGTTGATGAATAATAATCTGAAAACAAGTCCATTGAAATAACACCTGCGGGGGGGAGGTGAACTGGCTTAAACGATTACCTGCTGTGTTTGCGTTCGCCCGTGCCGAGTGTGTTTTGCATTTCGCTTCCCTTGTTTCCCAGCCGCTGCACGTGACGCGCAGTATTGTAAAACAATTTTTATCGCTTGAAAAACCTTGTACCTATGCGCCACGCGTGTGCCGGTGTGTGCTTCTTCGTCAGCGCGTTTTATTTATCACGATATTTCATAGAGCCACCCCATCGAACGAATTTTCATCGCCCCACCCGGAAGAGATAATCATTTTTCAATATTCTTCGATCCACTTTTCGAAATGAACGGAAATCAACGGAAATTATTTTCCAGCCGAAACTCAATTCAGAGGGATGCGAAACTCCGTTACGACCTTCGAAAATGTACCCCTTTTCACGCATTGCGATTCTACATTGTACAGACAATTCATGCTCTTTGTGTCGACGTATTACACTCTCTATACCGCCATTCTGTCTTTCATCGAGTTTGAAAAAGGTACCGCGATTTTCCGCTTTTCCCTTCATTCCTTTCACCCTATTGTCAGTCAAAATAGAAGACGCTGATGCACTATTTTATTATAACCACGCTTATATTAGCTTGCCGAGTTGTTGTTGCATGCGTCAAATCTTGTAATCAAATTTTAAACCACTTCCCGACGAGCTAGAGACTTGAAACTTTAAACATAGCTCAGAACTGGATGACGACACATTATTAAAAAAAAACTTTTTAAGTAAAAATTGATTTCATCCCTTGATGACTTTGTTACATAAAAAACAACGTTACGATGTTCTGAAATTTTTCTGTTTTATATTTTCACCGAATCAATTTCTTCATAAATTCATAAAGATCCGCAGTTTAGTCATAATACGTCCTAACTTCCAACGACCCCATTTTACCAAGCTTATACGTATTAGCTTGCCGAGTTGTCGTTGTTGTTGTTATATGCGTCAAATCTTGTAATCAAATTTTAAACCACTTCCCGACGAGCTAGAGACTTGAAACTTTAAACATAGCTCAGAACTGGATGACAATGCAATATTAAAAAATAAATTTTAAAAAAACCGTGCGTTCAAGAGAAAAAAATTTTAATATTAACCGTCACACCTCGTCGCGCGACGCTCGGTAGTACGTCATCACGTTCAGCGATCCCCACTCCGCGCGCCAGCGCTCCCTACTCCACTACGCGTTCCCACTCCGACTCATCCCCACTCCACTGACCCATTTCGCACCGCAGGAGCTCAGTCAGTATGGTGTTCCGTTCATTCAATTCTATTTCGGAAAATTCCGGACTCCATCAAGCGACGTCGTCTCTCGGAGTCATTCCCTCATTCTTTCTCGCGTATTTCCATATCTTGCGTTTCTATATCTCACTATTTCATACCAGTATTACTATATCTTACGTTCCATTTAAAAAAGACTAAAAAGTAGAAAATAAAAAAATATATTAAAAAACTTCTTAAAAACCACGCTTATATTAAAATGCACTAAAAAG
Source organism: Lasioglossum pauxillum (assembly GCA_933228785.1). Classification (NCBI taxonomy): domain Eukaryota; kingdom Metazoa; phylum Arthropoda; class Insecta; order Hymenoptera; family Halictidae; genus Lasioglossum; species Lasioglossum pauxillum. The sequence continues at coordinate 10,784,871 of OW121699.1, forward strand.
GAGAACATAATTTTTCAGACTTTAGTGACTATAAATAAAAGCGTGGAGTGCCCACGAAGATTACGTCAATATAGTTTAGCGCCCCACGCTTTTATTTATAGTCACTGATGTATAAAAAAATTATTTTCTCCTTTATAGTGCATTTTAATATAAGTGTGGTTTTTAAAAAGCTTTTTATATATATTTTTTTATTCGTAAATTCGACTTCAGAAAATAATTGTAGGGTTTCGAACTGATGTGTATAGCATATGTACAGGCCAGAAAGGTAATTTGATATTTAAAATGTTTTTACTGGCTTAAAGGAGTTAGAGGGTGGTCGAAACACCCAGAAAAATTTCAGCGACTCTGTTTATTTTCTACCGACTGCACCCCTTCCCAGCAACCCCTTTCAATCACCAGCACTAAAAAATAGACTTGGAAAACATGTTTACGCTGACGTGCTACCCTCAAAGCCGAAACTACCCCTCGTGCCAAACAATATTAAAACATTTATAAAAATTGCAATTTTTTAACCGTGTTCAGAGAAACTGTTGCGTGACCTGAGGAGTTAAAGAAATGGACTTTGTAGAAGAAGAGATATGAATTTAATAACCCTCAGAAAATAAACTACTCTCTATAAAATAAAGTCTATTTAAAAATTGAATGAATTAGAAGAGTGGCTCAAGAGGTTAAAAGGAAATGGACAGTATATATGAATTTACCACCCCCAACAGAATGAACTGCCCTCCTCAGTATAATGTCTGTCACGAAACCAAAAGTTTTCTATTTAAAAATTGAACGAATTAAAAGAGTGGTTTAAGGGGTTAAAGAAATGGACTATTTACAGGATATATGAATTTACCAGCCCCAACAAAATGAACTACCCTCCTCAATATAATGTCTGTCACGAAACCAAAAGTTTTCTATTTAAAAATTGAACGAATTAAAAGAGTGGTTTAAGGGGTTAAAGAAATGGACTATTTACAGGATATATGAATTTACCACCCCCAACAAAATGAACTACCCTCCTCAGTATAATGTCTGTCACAAAACCAAAAGTTTTCTATTTAAAAATTGAACGAATAAAAAGAATGGTTTAAGGGGTTAAAGAAATGGACTATTTACAGGATATATGAATTTACCACCCCCAACAAAATGAACTACCGTCCTCAGTATAATGTCTGTCACAAAACCAAAAGTTTTCTATTTAAAAATTGAACGAATTAAAAGAATGGTTTAAGGGATTAAAGAAATTGACTGTTTACAAGATGTATGAACTTACTGTCGCAAGAATAAAAGATTTTTATTTAATGTGAATGAATTAGAACAGTGACGGAGAGTGACGTTTGAGTGATAATGTTGTCGAAAAATTTTCAGAAAAACATCCGCGGTTCTCGGTGTTTGTTTTCCGTTGGCCAGTCCCTCCCAACCCTCTCGACCAGTAAACAATATTTCCGTTCCTCTCGTCGGCTGGTCGTCCTCATTCGACCAGTTTCCAGGGTGAAGCGAGTGGGACAAAGGGAGAGACAGGGTGAGGAGACTAGAAGCAAAACGAGAGAGACGAGGAGAGAAAGAGAGAGACCTGAAGAACGACCAGCAGAGAAACAAGGATAGAGTGTCGTGTAAATGCGGGAATTAGAAAGAGACGCAACAGTGAACAGTGTTGAGAGAGAAGGACAAAGGGATCGGTAGGAATAAAAAGGGAGACAAGGAGGGCACAACGAGCAGGAGAGAAACGTGCAGAGTGAGAATTGAGAGGCGCTGGGGCGGGGGAGGGAAGGCAAACACGTAGGGGAGGAGAGAAATGTGTATACAGGGTGTTGGAAAAGTACGAGGAAAACACTGACGGTCAGACAATGGCATTTTTAAATGATTTCTTGCTATTACTGCAATTTTTCTTTTTTTCTAAACATTCTGTCTTACAATTGTTTGGAAACACTGAATTAAAATTCTGCAGTGTAACCACTGCAACCCCAAATGCAACTCCAGAAGCAGATACTTCAGAATCCAGTCCAGAGAAACAAATTTAAATTTAGAATCCTCAGGTCAGAGCATATGTTGTTCGTTAATCTCAAACTCGTTCGATTCGACCCCGATTTCGAAATCTTGGTATCAGCACCGAATTAAAACTTATTATTACCGTTACTTCTGTTGTTTCGTGTGTTTCGTTACTTAGTTTCGGCCAGGCGGGAGTCTCGGTGTTTCGCATTGCAGGAAGTTCGAAACTTGGATCTTCTTGTCTTCATTTTGATTCGGGGAACGCCGAGATCCCCACCTTTGGTTTATCCCACCGTCGAATCCCAGGGTCTTTAACTTTGGGATTCGTTTAGAACTTTTCCGTTGGCGGACCGTCGCGTGGGAATCCTAATCGGAATGTTGACCAGGGATCCCCTAATTTAAATTGCTTGATCGGGGAAGCTCGCAGCTTCGATATCGGTCGAGCGCACACTTTCTCTTCATGATCTCACCAAATGTATCTAATTTTTTAAATCTTCGTTAATTGCGGCTAGAGAGCTTCTCCTGGCGAAAGAGAACCGTAGGATAAAGAGCTGATAAAACAAAAAATTGCTGGCGCCACCAATAAAATGTACCCGGAAGATAAAACGGGAAAACAAAGAAAGCACACAGGGAGAAAACCTTCTCTGTGGCTATTTCCGATACACTTATCTCCTGTTTTATACCGTAATTTTTCACGGAAAATTTTTCCCAAAAACTGTTTTATTTCTACCTATTTCTTAATGAAACTTTACCATCATATTTGTGACAATTATCCGACTGAAACGAGCCCAAACACAATACAATTTGCATCATATTTACATGTGTAATAGTTTCGGATACTAGAGGTTCGATTGTATCGTGGATTAAACAAGTAAGTGTGATCCAAACTGCATCGTGTATGGACTCATTTTAATCGGAGAAATCTCACGGATGCGTGAGTGAAACATTCACGAAAAGATCATCGCAAGCAAATTAGTTAAATAAACAAAACCGTTGGGTTTCCCCTACTTCCGAACCGTTTAAAGGCACGTAACCTCATAATTCGACCACGAAAGGGCGGCCAAACCGGCGAAACAAATTCCCAGCTGGCGGGAACCGTTTAAAAAAGCGGAAATTCGCATAAAGATCCGCAGTGGGCTGACAACGGGTGCTGAACAAGATACAATTTCGCGTTGAACAAAACGAGAAAGCGGCTGGAGCCGGCGAGGACGATAAAACGTGGAAAAATGGAGGGTCGGCAAACGAAGAAAGCGGCGAAAGAAAGGGAAAGAGGAAGAGGGCGACGGAGGAGACGAGGACTGGAGGGGAGAAAAAGGAGAGATAAGGTCGCGCACGTTTCTCCTGACGCGGTTCTATCCGGAAGTCGCGCTGGAGGGGGGCTCTAGAATCGATAACCGCCCCTCTGCCACGTCGAAAGGGGTCGCCGCCACCCTCCTTTTAAAAGAGGGGGCCGGAGAGAGGTGGAGGGAGAAGTGGAGAGTCAGAGAGAGAGAGAGAGGGAGGGGGCCACAGAGAGATAAAGAGAGAAAGAAAGAGAGAGTCAGAGGAGGCCAGAAAGACATGGAGAGAGTTAGAGAGCGATAAAGGAAGGAACAGAGAGAGAAGGAGAGCAGGTTCGAACACCAGGTCGACCCCCAAAGGGGAAAACTGGCTGGCTGAACGATGACGCCGACGATGACGATCATTCTCGCACACTCTGATCAGTTTAAAAGGCTCCCGGCACTTCCGAACCTCAAACGCCATTTTTCCGATCCATTCGAGCTTCATTTTCTTGCTCCAACAGAGAATTCGTTTGTTTATTGGACTCTAACTTCTCTTTCAATCCTAGATGACTAACTTTACGTACAAACGATTTTGAACATTGGAATATTCGGTCCAATTGCGATTTCTGGCAAATGTTTCGGTGCATGTAAGTTCTATTATAAAAATTACTGTGTTGATTGTCGTCGAGATGAAGGTTGTAGCCTGTATTGGCACTAATTTCGAATCGCCTTGAAATTATCGTTTGGAAATAAAAACGAGTTACAATGGAGAAAATTGTGTGTCTTGCAAATTGTATTGTGAACCTTGACTATGTGCAAATGTCCGCTAATTGTTGTCACAAATTGCTGTTTCTGTCGATAACAATCTTTGCTCGCTGTAAACGAACCACTTTTCGAGGAAGATATACAATAGACGCGTGAGACCAATAAATCTTTCTAAATAGAACAATTTTTCCATTCGCTTAAACGAGACTTCGTACGTTTAACTAATTCCCGAATTTTCCGATTGTTCAGTTTGCTGCACACGAGTGATTTCATGATTAAAAATTCTTCGATTTTTCATCGCAACATGAAATTTGTTTAACAACGACGGGGAATTGAATCCAAGCAAAGTCGATTTACATGAGAAGAGTGAAATCAAGAGAGCAGAGTGCCTTCGATTGAAAGGATAAATCATGAATACTCCATTTCTGTTAACAACGGTCTAGGCGTGAATTCAACGGGAGGAAGTAGGACAGTCTCTGGCATGCCACCCTGAGTACCGAACGATTGATGCAATTCTGTGCAGAACTTAGTATTTCAGACGAGTTTCCAATTTAGTTTGCAGCCGTCCTCTCTGTCTGATAATTTCGCGCGCTCGACTTAACTTCCGCAGCGAAAGAATACTGCTGCGAATTAGAGTTCTGCTGCTCACAACAGACTAAATACCGTTTCTCTCGGCTCACAGACGCGGCTCATACACTCTGTGTATTAGGCGAACGTCAGATAAAATTCCTCGTAGAAGGAATATACAGAAATACTAATCATCGATTAGATAAGCTCGGGTACTCTCCGATAATTTATAGTGGGGTACTCAGAATTGATAGTGTTGCACAACTGATATAAATAACTTTCGAGTAGCGTCTATCAAAAATTGATGATCCTTAGCTCGGTGCTCCATAAATGTTTCAAGAGTTCGATAAACAAATGGGAGGAAGAAATATCAGTCAACAAAAATGTTTAACAATAAACCTACCGAGCTTTAAAAATGGCTGGCATGTATTGCCTTATGTTTGTGCTCCATAAATGTTTCAAGAGTTCGATAAACAAATGGGAGGAAGAAATATCAGTCAACAGAAATGTTTAACAATAAATCTACCGAGCTTTAAGAATAGCTGGCACGTGCTGCCTTATAGAAATGGCATCATAGAATGTATATAGATTTTCTCGGTTGAAATGAAGTCGAGTACATACTTCACGGGCATAGAAATAACGAAAGCAATACTGAAGTCTCAGTCTTCAACTGCGTCGAACAGCAAAAATTGTTCGACTCACAGGAAATTTTTGAAATCGACTTTTGTCCGACTTTTCGGGCCAAATAGCCGACTGAGCGCCAGACAGATCATCGGAAGAAGAAGCACGCGACGAGCCAAGTGATAAAGGACTAATCAGTCGTGGAACTAGCAGAATCCGTGTCAATTCCGAGCCCGAAAGACGTGACGGAAGATTAAAAGGAAGAGCTGGCAATGATCCAACCGGACAAGATTCCAAAATCGTGATCGACGAGGACACCAGCGAGAGAGTGCTCCGTTCTGCCGGTTGTTGATGATGATTGCGAGCTTCATAATTCCAGGTCACGCTCGTTAATGATCCCTCGAGTGCGACCCTGTTTCCGTGGAATCAACGTGACGGTTCATTGACGAATTCAATTGCGTCGAATGGAATTTACATGGTTTCCTGTGTTAACGGCGACTTGCGTCGACGACGTATCCTGGAATTGCCCGGGCTTAGTTTGATCATTACGCGGCCGAATTGAACGTTCGTTGATTGAACTTTAATAATTTGTAGTCTCCCCGCCCACGGCACACACGTTCGCCGACTATTCCGATGGGATGATACGCCTGCGTATCAATCGCAAATTTTGAATTGAAGAAAAACCTTTTCCGGCTATTTTCGATATATGGTCATTCATTGAAATGTTCATTATACATATGAAGAATCAATGATAAGAAATACGAAATTTATAATCAAAGACATCGATGATTTAAATTATCTGGAAATGTACTAACTAAGTAACAAGTAACCAATTTTAGATTTTATTTTAAGACAATAATATTTAAACAGTTAATTAAAAAATGATTGCAAGAAACATGTATTTATTATGATAATTATTAGTAGATAGGAATAATTTTTTAGTGAAAATTTCATCCCGATACCTCGTATGGTTCAAGAGTTACAGTAAAATGTCAGCAATTTTATTAAAGCAGCACTTATATTAACGATTTTTCTATTAAACTTTTACCATCATATTTGAGGCATTTGCCTGATTAAAACGAGCCCAAACACGATAGAATTTGCATCATATTTACACGTGTTAGCTGGATCATTACGCGGCCGAATTAAACGTTCGTTGACTGAACCTTGATAACTTGTGGTCTCTCCCCGTCGACGGTACTGGTCCGGCGACTATTTCGCTAGGATGATACGAGCGCGTATCAATCGCAATCTTTCAATTGAAAATTGAATCGCTAATGGCTATCGATACGGATCTCAAGCATTAATTTAAAAAGTTCCCCAACAAGATGAAGTTGCCGATAAATTTCAAGCAATAATTGCAGCCGGAGATACTTCGCCAAGATTACACCGATCGTGTTTCAGTTTTAATTGCAGTCGTTAACAGCGTAGTCAAAGTTCCGTCCACGTGTCAGCATCGTTAAACATTATCATCATCGAAATCGTTGTTCCAGTCACAATGTTATCATCATTAAACACGATTATAGACTTTACGCATCGTTATTAAACATTATCGAAATCATTAGCATCGGCAACATCGGTATTATTGAATGTTGTTGAAATTACAAGATAACGATTACTATAGTCACCGCAAATCAACATCGTCGTTAAACCTCATCAAAGTTATTACTGTCATCGATACAATCAGTAACCGTAGTTACAGTCATTAAAAATCGTCATTGTTATTAAACTTCATTCAATCATCATTAAACGTCATTAAAGTCATTACCATCAACACTATCGACGCCATCGTCTGTAAACATCGTTGCAATCGTTAAAGATCATCGAACATCATCAAAATCATCATCATTAAACGTCATCAAAGTCATTACCATCGACACTATCGACACCATCGTCGGTAAACATCGTTACAATTGTTGAAGATCATCGAACATCATCAAAATCATCATTGTTATTAAAAATCACCGGACATCATCAAAATCATCATTGTTATTAAAAACCATCATTGTTATTGAAAATCATCAAAATCATCATTGTTATTGAAAATCATCAAAATCATAATTGCTATTGAAAATCATCAAAATCATCATTGTTATTATTAATTATCATCATTAAACGTCATCAAAGTCATTACCATCAACACTATCGACCTATCATCGATAAACATTGTTACAATCGTTAAAGATCATCGAATATCATCTAAATCATCATCATTAAACGTCATCAAAGTCATTACCATCGACACTATCGACCTCATCGTCGGTAAACATCGTCACAATCGTTGAAGATCATCGAAAATCGTCGAGATCATCATTGAACATGATCAAAGATTATCAAACATCATCGAGATCAACATTAAACGTGATCAAAGATGATGAAACATTATTGAACGTGATCAAAGATGATCAAACATCATCGAGATGCATCATTGAACGTGATAAAAAACATCAACGTCGATAACACCGTATATCTCAAAGTGGTAATCATTATCGACGCCATCAACGTCATGAGGATCATTAAGCAGAATCATCATCAGTGTCGTTACCGTCACCGATATCGCAGGATTAACAATCGGCTCGACAATGACGGTGCAGAATTGCAAGACAAAGTTGTTTACACGTCCAGCTGGCCGTGGAGTATGTATTCCGATACGATCGCGATCATCAGCCGGAAGTAGAATACAAATCTAATCAAAGCGACTATTGATTGTTATATAAAAGAGAGGCGCACGATGGCGGTAAGAAGGTTTTCGAGGGGTTTCGTTCGAGATCCAGTTTCTGGTGTTCTTTTGTCCCGTGGAGGAATCATTCATGAAAGAACCCGCCAGGAAGTGACACAGGCTAGAAGAAGAAGAAGCGTTCTTGAAGCGCCGCGCCGTCGAGCGTCATCGATCCTAGCTTAGACCATATATGTATACCTATGGATGCGACTTCAGATAACATGCCGCGTTCCGAGATTACTTCATCTACCAGATGACAGACGTGAGCAAAGTGCTATAGTTTGCTGAGAAGTCGCAGTGCCACGAAGCTAAAGTGGTAGAGAGGAAAGGGGAGTCTTCTCCGTATCTCATTCTATATAAATATTTATGAAAACTGTAACTGTAATACAGGGATTTACCTAACTTGACCACCTTGAATATCTTTGTTCTTTTTAAAGATTTGTCAAATGTCTGAAGGACAAAATGGAATGGTAAAATGGGGCTCATACGATACCAAGAAAATTTTTGCTTTTATGTAATTTTTTTTAGAGATATGAAGGTCACCTTCATTTTTTTAAAAGGAATAAGGTATTTTTTAATACATCAATCGATGCAGTTGGACATTCGTTATAAAAAAGTACTAACCTATGTATGTATGTCCAAAGTTAGTAGTTCAGGAGATATTTCAATTCAAATAACTCTAAAACACCATTACTGTCGTACTAAGATGTCACATAAATAAGTAAACGCTAACGTCTTAGTACGACAGTAATGGTGTTTTAGAGTTATTTAAATTGAAATATCTCCTGAACCTTGATTGAAATATTACCTTTTCGACATACATAGGTTAGTACCTTTTTATAACGAATGTCCAGCTGCATCGATTGATGTATTAAAAAATACCTTATTCCTTTTAAAAAAAATGAAGGTGACCTTCATATCTCTAAAAAAAATTACATAAAAGCAAACATTTTTATGGTATCGTATGAGCCCCATTTTACCATTCAACTTTGTTCTTCAGACATTTGACGTATCTTTAAAAACAACAGAGATATTCAAGGTGGTCAAGTTAGCTGGGACACCCCGTATACTTGATTCATTTGGTTCATTTTTACTTCACTCTTGTTACTTTAAATATGGCTAACTCATTTTGTCAATTATAATTTGGAAAAAGTGAAATTTGAATGTAGATGTTGATAACATGAAATTCGTATTTATTTCCTCACATCTTACTTTATTTAAAAAAAGGAATAGTATATTAAATATAAAATAGACCACTTTCATAAAACACATACGATCTAAGGATTCGAGTGTGCCCTAAGCGCCGCGAGTTTCTTCGGGGCCTGGCTTCTCCGGGCTGAAGAAGTAGTTTCGCCGCATCATTTAATCAGACTTACAACCGGACTGAATTCAACCGGGCTTGCCTAATGGAGGAGCTGGCCCGGTTCTCCTTTCTCGACTGGCAAAACTTTCCGGGAATTTATGAAACGTCCGCAATGATCGATGACCGACCAGCTCCTATCGTTCAACGCGCAGACACGCTGTTAGCACCCGTGCTAGCAATTATAGATTCTCCCAACCGGAGAGAGAGAGAGAGAGAGAGAGAGAGAGAGAGAGAGAGAGAGAGAGTGTCCAAACCCCGGGACACACAGGGCTTCGTGTAAAGTGAAAATAGGATCGGCCCCGGGGAAAGGGACCCCGAGCAAATGAAGGTTTACCGGGGAAATTGATCGGGAACAGTCTGTCCCATTGTCGAAATTCATAACATTAAACCCAGCAGGACATCGCGGATGGGATCCGAGCAGAATGGAAATCGGGTTCCCCTCATCTAAATATTTATGGTGGACTGGAATAACCTGGACGCTGGATCAGACCTGCTGGGAGACATGGAATTGCCGAGGTTACTTTGATTTCGGCCTGCTGGACGTTTCATTGCAAGTATTCTTTCAGATTATTTTCTCTAGTATAGATTGAGAGATAGATTTATGCTGGCAAAGATTGTACTTCGGTAATATCAGTTAGTAGTCAGTAAATGGAGAGAAACATTCGTCTATTTTAAAATGAATTAAAAGACTGTACTTGAAATCTATCATTTCTACAAACGCAGGATAGATTAAAACAGATTCTAACTAAAAATCTATAATTGCATTGCACAAATAATGCCCCAGTAGATTGAGGAAAGAGAAAGTTAATCTGTCGGGGAAGATACATTAGGATAGATTGAGAGGAAGATTTATGCTGTATGCCAATATTTGAACGAAAGTATAAGCAAAACAAACGTGCACCTTCTTCCTGGTATTTCAAGAGATAAGAGGATTCATAGCATTCCAAATACAAGATTATCTCATGATCCCTATTATGAGATAGATTAACTGATATCATTTCAATTTGCCTTCCCGAAGATTCTATTCAGCTGATAACCGAACACAATCAGATTTTAATATCGTCTGAGATAACAAGAACCTAGGTTTATTTACACTAGAATCGTTTCCGACACAACATGATAGATTAACAAGAAAACAGATAGTTTAAGTATTTTCTGCATGAATAACGATAACACATTTCAAGTCCAATCTTTTGCCAGATTATGCACATTTAAATAACTATGTATCACCGATCAAACAAAATCAATCTATCCGGAGCCTGGGTCTGTTTCGACTGATAAATTCGTAATCTACCTAACTGAGTCTTTTTCCCCGAAAAAGTTTCCAGCAAACTTCTCATTGCTTCTAAAAGGCAGAAGATTGCTTTTCAGTTTTGAAGATCTTAAAAGCCCGTATGATGGGAACATCTGTATCAACGGGTAGAGACGGATAACACCCACAACCCTGTGTACGTCCTTTGGAAAAGCCCGGCGACAGTTAATGTTCCACGGTTCCCCATACGTTTCGCCACCCTGAAGAGTCTCGTTTGAGGGGACCCCTTTTCACCGAGCTTGACACTCTTTCAACTGAACTCGTTCTTCCCCAAGGGACATTACATCCAAGTCATTAGGAGGACAGTGGCGCAGCGCAAGCTCGAAAGGAACCGTGGCTAATCCGTGTGCCAGGCTCCTCTCGCCATCTTTGGCAGATGTTCTGGGGCGTATGGACGTGCCACGTATCACCGATTGCTTTCGACTTTCCTTGGATTTTCAGGAAAGATAACGTATGAGTCCAGCGTTTGGACTAGCTGATAACAAATGTGTTTCCTGTTGTGAGGGTTGGAGAACTAACTCGGGCAGATGCGCACACTAACCCCGACAAAGAATACTTGAAGATATGCGCGGCGTTCAGCGTGAAATAAATTGATAAAAAGAAATACACGGTGCACGTTTTCTATCGCCCAGGTTCTCGTTTTGAAAGTACTCGTCAAGGTTCAAATGGAAGGAACAGAATAACGGAAGGTGTCCCAGGTGAGAAAGAGTACTATTTCTAGGTTGCAGGGCTTTTCTTCCAGCAGACGGAAGAGGGGTGTCTCTAGTGGCTGAATTCGAGGCTATAGACAGCGCTGAAAATAAGTCGCAGGAGCCTGGAACGATCGTATCGGTGATAATATAGTCGCGGCCGCGGCTTAGAATCACAGGCGAGGTGAAAAACGACGCGAAAACGAACGAACCGCTCTGCGGATTCAGCAAACCGGGTTCGTTGAACCCCCTTCGTTTAATTGCGCGGCACCGCACCGGCTGCTACGGCCGCTGAAACGATACACTCGGTCGCATCCTTCAGACTCCGCGTTCTAACGATTAGCATGATCATCTTTATTAATTCGATGACACGTTCCGCTGAACCGACTCGATGCCCCCTCTCGCCCTGTACAACGGAAACGTAAAGGCTTTCTCGGAACGGACAATTTTCATCGTCGGAACGATCGACATAACCTCAAACCACCGGAACGCTTCCCTAGGGACTCCGACCGGGTGGAACGCCCGATCCTCTGCCACAACAAAATTCTTTTCTAGAAGCTGCTTTATTCAACAGCGAAGACTCACTTTTTTCTCAAAGACAATCATCGTAACAGGAAAAGCTGTAACAATTTGTAGATTATGTTTTATCTGCATGTAGCGGAATGTTCGTTGTTTGAGATAACCACGAATAAAATTCTTTCTATTTAGAAACTGCTTTTCTCGAAAATAATTGTGACACCAGCAAGCTCTAGAATTCGTAAACCTAAAATTTTCCAGGAAAGTCAACACGCTCGATCCTGGGGATTCTATCTTTTGTCTTCACGGTCTGGCCTACACGCAAGTTTCATGATTAATAAGCCTGTAATAACGACGTCTGCGAGGGCATTGTTTAATCGTTATCAGAGGATCGGACCTTGATAAAATAGACGTGTCCATGTTTAGCCATAAAACACGGGTACGTTTCAGCCTGCCCCAGTAATTCGCAATAGCCGCCTCTGGGAAAGTGGATGGGCAACGATCGGAATGAGTTTGACGTCCATTAACGCGAATCATTATTCCGGCTAGGATTAATTAAGTTCAGCCTCGATGCATACGGGTCTAGGACATTCGACGCGTGTCCAACACGTAAGCGTTCAAGGCCCGATGCTGTGCATAATTGAAAAGTTAGAAACTCCTGGTAAGCAATTACCCCGACGACGACTTCCGGGTGGCCCCAGCGAAATTCGTTTCGGATTCCGGTTAACGTCGAGGGGGCCGAAGGACTTCGACGTTCCTGGTGAATTTTCTATACGTTGCTCACTGTGTCGAGTATGAAATTAGACCGCTAATTAACCGGGCTTCAATATGCCATGGGTCAGCCGGCGCTGGAGGGGAAGAACCTAGGACTATCCAAGCCTTCTCTAGCAATTTTTTCCTATACTTTTCTCACTAGATTTACAGTAGAAAGTTTAGGACCACCAAATGGATCCCTCTTTACCCAGTACCTGTAGCATACATTGTCTTATAATAATGACAAAATTGCATTTATTTAGATTTCGCACCAGTTTTGTTCAAATATGTACATACTTCAATAGAAAATTTCTCAGAGAAACATTTTTGTAATTATAATATTTCTAAAAGAACAAATCAGGTCATTTTGACTCATCCGGTAGTTCTAGTGTTGAAGTTAGTTCTCAGCGGGCCCAATCTTGTCAGTGGTAAAAGAGAGTGGGCGGTACGTGTGCAGTGCAGCCAACAGTTCCTGTCCGCAACAAAAAATCTAGGCAAACAACTGTCTCGCGACAAGAGAAAGAACACCAAAGACCGTTTACTGCGTGCACCGTCGGATTCCGACATCGTTTTACGGCGCGTAGTGCTTTATTCGGCTGCTTAGAGCAGAGACGTATGACCAGCACGAACGGGGGAAAATTACAATGTTCCACGCTCTCTCGGGGAATAGGCTTGGACCTTTTGTGAAACGCTGGCGCGACCAAGGAAATGAGCGAAAGATGTTCCGGCGTTGAATAGCTTCACGAAAAGGAGGCGAAGAACGTCGTCGCCGAGCCGGCGACCATGATCGAACAAATAATGACGGCCATGAGGAATATGAGAGCCGAATGACGCGCTCGGGAGACATTTTCATTTCACCGTGGCCAAGCCGTAACGCTAATATCGTTCAAATTGAAATATCTTCGAAACTAATAACTCCAGATAGAAAGACCTTGGTATTTTCTTATAGAGCATTTCGCGCTGTATCGAATCAACTTCGAAGCCACGTATTTTCGAAAATATTGATGTTTCTCGCATAAAAAAGAATACTGACTGAACGAGCAAACATTAGGGAATAAAATGCAAAAGATTCCGTCAAGAAAAACTTGTGAAGAGCGACGCGGAACAGGAAAATTGGTCTAAATCGGAAAACTGAATTCTCCGGATTTCGATATTTTTTCGGGCCAGCATTTCGGCGGATTCGCAAACTTTTAATTGCAACCCGTGGTCCGGTTTCGCGCGTGCAACACCTCGCTGTCGGACAAAAAGGAAACCCTGCAGGGGCTCGGTCGGCCATCGCATGCAGACACCGTTATGCATGTCGTACGTGCGAACGAAAGGGACATACCCGCGGGGAATGCAATCGCGAAGCGAGAAAATCAGCTTTCGCAGAGGTTCTCAACCCGCGAACCCAACGGACGAACGCGCCCGATAACACCTTGATCCGATTAAAGTATTATCACTGCCTCAAACATTTCGGAAATTCGACGAATTTACTCCTAGATTCTATATTTCGAGGATTTCGCGTTGAATACGAATCGAATTCTCATGGGGAATGTTTTCCGTTGATTTCGATGCGGCGTAACCCTGATTTCCAGCGTTACCGCGATAGTAATCTTGGAACTTTAAAATTTCACGAAATTCCAATGTCTCAGGGATTTTTTATTATGTGGGAATTGAATTGTCCGAGACCATAGGGATTTTCTGTTGCTTTCGGTATAGCGTAAACCTAATTTCCAGTGTTACCACGATAATGATCTCGATTCATTTCCGTCGGGAATATCCCTTCCATTATAAGTTCGATGTAGATTTTACAAACTGCACAGTTCGTCGGTAAGCAAAGCCTATTACTGCCGAAGTTAGCGAAGCTGAGTTATAGTGACAATTTGTACGGAATGAATTTTGGTTCGGCAGAAAGGGTCGATTGGAAACGTGTATGCTGGGCGGTGCAGTGTTGTCGATTGAAAAAGAGGAGCGTAGCAGGCCATATGCGTCTCCCACAGAGAAAAGGGAGAGTGCAAGGGGAATGCATATCGTTGCGACTCGATGCAACGACCAATCGGTCACGTGATAACAGCCAAAAACTCGAAACGTTTCTCCCTTATCTCTCCACAATAACTTCATCGGAACGGTGGCAACATCTCATTCACAATTTCACTCAGATTATTTATCGAGGCACTACTGTAACATTTCACGAGATTGTTTTCCCGTTTTTAATGTGGCATTTTTCTGATTGAAATGATGCCCAGCACGATACGGTTCGAACCGTGCTCCCATTATCCGAATGAAACGCGCAAATTAAATCTGCGCCGTGTTTGAGCCCATTTTAATCAGAGAAGTGCCAAGAGTATGTTGATAAAAGTTTCATGAAAGAATCGTCAGAAACAAAAAAGAAACTTCTGATAATAAATTGGTATTGTTTCATCGACACGCCGATGTTTCGTTTACTTTATCCTCTGCTGTGTTCTGGAGATCGAGTAACAGTGTTCGCAGGCGATGCAAAGAGCATTTCAAGTTCCAAGTTGGAACATAAACCGAGTCATTACTGCAATTTAAAATTCCCGAGGGCGTTCATCGAGCGTCGGCAACGATCCCGAAGAAAACCCCGGCGCGATTATTTCGCGGCGGTTTTCAAGGCCCCGTCGATCGGCTCGTTTCACTGGCACACATAGCGTGTGTACGTGGAACCTGTCTCGCTGGTGTTATCTCGCCTTAATATCGCCGGCTTATCGTTACTAGTTCTCCGACTGCGTGCGACACCCGCACGCATCCGTGCACACAATCGCCTGACGGTGCAACCTGCGCGCACAACGAACACCGCAGCCGCCGCCGTCGTCGCGATTACATAACACGCATCATTCACGAACCCGGCTGTTATGCGGACAAACTAGGCGTTTCGAAAGTAATCGGGCAACGCTGGCTGACAATTAGACGCCTAGAGCGTCGTCGGACACCGTTTCGTCGGCGTCCAACCGACCGTGCGTGGTTATTATTAGACTGAACTCGAACTCCGACGGTCGAACGCGTCCGTTTCTCAGATTCCGATAGATTAGGTGACCCTAACACCGACGTACTTATGCTAACTTCATGTAAACAGACTCGTTCGACATCGATACCTCTGCCGATTTGTTTCACACCTTTCTTATAGATTTTTGTACAATGAATCGAGATAGACCCAGGCACCGCCGGAGCCTTGCAAGTGCTAATCATTGGTTTTTAATACATTTTTACCACGCTTATATTATTATTAGCTTGCCGAATTGTCGTTGTTGTTGTTGTATGCGTCAAATCTTATAATCGAATTTTAAACCACTTCCCGACGAGCTAGAGACTTGAAACTTTAAACGTAGCTCAGAACTGGATGACAATGCTATATTAAAAAACAAATTTTTTTAAGAAACTGTGCGTTCGGGAGAAAAAAAAATTTAATGTTAACCGTCACACATCGTCGTTCGGTAGTACGTCATCGCGTTCAGCGATCCCCACTCCGCGCGCCAGCGCTCCCTACTCCACTACGCGTTCCCACTCCGACTCATCCCCACTCCACTGACCCATTTCGCACCGCAGGAGCTCAGTCAGTGTGGTGTTCTGTTAATTCTGTTCCATTTCGGACAATTTCGGGCTCCATCAAGCGACATCGTCTCTCGGGGTCATCCCCTCATTCTATCTCGCGTATTTCCATTTCTTGCGTTTCTATATCTTACTATTTCATACCAGTATTACTATACCTTGCGTTCCATTTAAAAAAGACTAAAGAGTAGAAAATAAAAAAATATATAGAAAAAACTTCTTAAAAACCACGCGTATATTAAAATGCACTAAACAGGAGAAAATAATTTTTTTAGGCATTAAAAAAATTAGCGCGTGGGGCGCCCCACGCTTTTATTTATAGTCACCGGTGTCTAAAAAAATTATTTTCTCCTTTTTAGTGCATTTTAATATAAGCGTGGGTTTTACAAAAGTTTATTTTTATATATTTTAATACTAACTTCATGTAAACGGGCTCGTGCGCCATCGATACCTCTACCGATTTGTTTCACACCTTTTTTATAGATTTTTGTACCATGGATCAGGATGGACCCAGGCAGGGTTAATTACTAGTATATAGTTGGTAACAAAGTGACGATTAACTCAGAACCACACCGCCAGAATCGTCGAAGCGCTAATCTTTGATTCTCGATAGATTGTTAGGGTTAATATCGGTGACAAAATTGTGCACACACATGTCACTGAAAATGCAAGTATATTTTGTCTCCGCGAGGGTGAATCATGGGGGTAGTTACGAGTCGAAGTAAAATATGCTGGGCTATTGAATAAGTGACATGAGTCACGTAGAATGAAACTCACCTCTGGGTGGAGCCGGTGGTGCCCTCTTCGGGGTGTCGTCCGCAGAGGGTGTTCTCTCCCTCATGCTTTCCTATAGGACCCCTTAGAGCCACCACTTCGGTGAACCCATATGCCACGTCCTCCTGAAACATATCGCAGAGAGAAATCTTAAAGACTCATTCAATACTGCATTCCTGTTTCATTGGGAACCGAAGAACCCTAATGAAAATGATTTTCAGACGTTTCAGTCGTTCGCGGCCGAATCGATGAAACACCCTTCAATTTTTTCAACATCTCACAGCCGGAATACTTGACTGATACGCGACTATTTTTGATGTATACTCTATTTAGACAACTATTTTCTTTTTTGTTACTGAATAAATTTCTCTAAATGTCTATTCTCTGCTCGCCAATATATTAATTTGTTATTAATTTATTTTAACGCTAAATCTACCACCACCGGTCAAATAACCGGTTCCAGAGTTTTAATTTCGCGATTATTGAAATTATAAAGCTGCTCTCGCAGTAAATGATTAAACAAATATATTTAGTAGCGCAGACATTACAGTATGAACCGCACAAAGTTCAAAGAAATATAATCTAGTTATTTTCAAAAGGCAACATGTATCGTCTACTTGTAAAGCTTGGTAGGGTTAGTGTTAAATATCTACAGTGGGTGTACAAAGTATTCGTACACTTTTTAAAAACTAATATTTTTATAATTGTACCAAACAACCTGTTTTTGTATAATCAATTAGAAGCATTGGTTTACGAAATGATATACAAAAAAAATTTTCCAAAAATAAATTATTCACAAGGTTAAATGCAAAAATAAAAAAGGCATGTTTTTAAACGTTTTTATTTGGGTCCTTAATAAAAATTTAAAATGTATGTTTTGTAGATCTATGTTAGTCATACACATGTTGAAAATTTCATTGATATCGATTAACATACACACGAGCTACAAGCGGTTAAAAATGGTGAAAATCGTAGTTTTCCACGACTTTTGATCAGTTTCTGTTTAAAATCCACAGAATCGTACATCTTTCGACGCCTGTTGTTTTTTCCTGCGTCAATCGATTTCGATAAAATTTCAAACATGTATATAAAGAACATGGATCTAGAAAACATGTTTTAAATTTTCATTAAGGGCCCAAATAAAAAAGTTTTAAAAAATGCCTTTTTTATTTTTGCCTGCAACCTGTAAATTGTAATTTTTGGAAAATCTTTTTTGTATAGCAGTTTGTAAACTAATGCTTCTAATTGATTATAAAAAATCAGGTCGTTTGGTACAATTATAAAAAAGTTATTAGTTTTTAAAAGGTGTACGAATACTTTGTACACCCACTGTATACATTTTGGTTGGCTACACAAGGGTTAATGCGCCTCTGCAGTATCGATCAATGTTTACATAAAACTTTAATGGGTGTCTTTTGACACCTTCGGTAGAAACGCTGCTGATCCATCATTTCGAATTTTCAAGTGTAGCTCAACAACAATCACCACTGTGGTCATTGGTGGTATGCTTGAACGCCGAATACATGAATGAACATCACCAGGGTGTAAACCTCGGAAGGATCGAATGTGTTCGTCATTTTGACGAACTATTGTCCGAGTCCGGTTGAGAGCTACTGTTCCAACGCTCGATGATGCAGTAGGAGAGGTCTAGAGCTGCGGCCTGGTCATATCGCGATGCTCGGCGCAGCTCGTGTCATGTCATGATGTGAGAGTACCGGTAGGTGTGTACGTGTACGTGTGTTCGCGGTGCCTGGTAGCTTGGTATCACCTGCGCGATACTGGTATTCGATTCTGCGGAGGCCCGGCTTTTTCATCCGGCGTTTGCGCTGCGCAGAATCCGCAACCGGGCTTCGCTTTTCCGTGCTTATTGGAACGCGAACCCCCCGGCTTCTCTCCATCGAGTGGATACATACCACCTCGTGCACACGGAGAGTTTCGGGGCCGGCTTTATTTGCCCGGGTTTGATTAGTTCATTCGTTTCACACGCTCCTGTTTTCTTCGTCTATCGCGAGCGCGCCGGAGCTTGGCGCGGTACGCACGTGTCTCGGGACTGGGTTTCTATTATTAGGGAACACAAAGGCGAACGGCCGGTGATCGAGCGAATTTTAAGTCGCGTAAGATACTATGTCCGTGATCGATCGTCGATCGGGTTTGTTCGAGGTCGGGGATACACTCGCCAGTGAGAAACGGACATAGGTCCCGGTACCTGAATCTAGGTACCTGGATGCAGGTACCCGGATTGGATGACTAAATGTAGCCGTAGTGCGGAGGTAGTCGTAGGTAGTGTCTCTGAGTCAAGTATTCATATCAGGTATCTAAATATAAGTGTACCCTATAGTACCCGAAAGTGATCTCTAACAATCTACAGGGTGTCTCAGCTGAAGGAGGCCACCTAAATATCTCCTTTATTTTTAATGGCACATAAAACATTTATGGCATAATTTAAATGGCATCGAAGGTGGAATATCATAGAAGAACAATTTCTTTTGGCCGGTTATTTTTTCATAGTTCTTTTTCAAGGTCATCGCTATTTTTTATCGGGAAAACTTATTTCTTTTTATTCCATCTTACAGTGGCTGAAAAAATACATTTGAATATGCTCAAGTCATTAACAAGATGGAATAAAAAGAAATAAGTTTTCGCGATAAAAAATAACAATGGCCTTGAAAAAAACTATGGAAAAATAACGGGATAAAAAATTTGTTCTCTATGATATTCCTCCTTCGATACCATCTAAATTATGGCATAAATATTTTTTTGTGCCATTAAAAATACAGGAGATATTTAGGTGGCTTCCTCCAGCTGAGACACCCTTATAGCGCGTGAAATAAAGAGATACCTGAGTAAGGACCTCGAAAGCTTATACTGCTTGAACGAGAATTATAGAATTTTTATGGTACCTGAAATCAAGCTGTTAAATCCCCTGCTTCGAAGAACCCGAAATAAAAATCTCCCAAATTTGAAGTACCCGCATTCGAACGACAATATAAACTACCATAGTAAAAGTGCCCGAATGAGGTAAACTCAAAACCGAGTAACCAGAAATCACTATATCCAAGGAACCCGATGTAACCAACCAACCCCCCTGCTCCCCATCACTGCGTAAATCGTTATCCAACAGTAAGTAACGAAATTGATTACCGCCCTATCAGATAAGACATAATTTCACGGATAGCACGAGTGCCTCGAATAACAGCTACTGGCGACATTAGGCGATAAGAAAAGCGTTCGACTGGGGTATATCTTACGTAGAACGGTTCTATTCTCTATCGATAACCGAATGAACCCGAGTTACACAATACATACACGGATACGTATATGTTGTACACCCTCGAGAAAAATCGTACGAAAAATATCGGACTCTCTCGGACGAACGGTACACGTTTCCCGACGTGTTATTAATAAATAATTTCTATAAATAACGGAAACAACAGTGATTTACGAGAGGGGGAAAAGAGCCGGATAAGGTAAACGAGCTAAACATTGTTCGCCGGGGCGAAAGCTAAACAAACGATAAGGCGGAATTCGCTCGTTTCTATCTCGCGCGGTGCATGCGAGAGCGAGCGCGCGTGCATCCATAATCAAGGCCAGCGGTGCTCAATTACCAATTTCCACCGGCGTTATCCTCAATTTCCGCGAAACGCCGGCAATTTCGTATCATCGAAATGTCGCGCGAACAAACAACGAACGAACGGGAGCTTACGCTAATGCTGTTCGAAGGACCGTGGTTTCGAACAGTGGTTCTCAACCAGCGTTACTCTTTCATATCTAACAATTTTTTAACTAATTCTTCGCCGACGTGTTCGTCATATTTTTCTGATTAAAACGAGCCCAAACACGATACAGTTTGGATCTCATGATTATTAGTTCGAACAATCAAGTGTTTGGACTCATTTCAATCAGCACAATGTCACCAGTATAATGGCGTAGGTTTAGCTAATAAAAAACAATTGAGAGGAAAAAGGTTTCGCCAATAAATTGACATTGTTTTAGCTTTCCAGTCTCTCTTCAGCGAATGTATGAGCGTATATTTGGTGAAACTAAATTCTTCAAAAATATCTTGTACATCTCTTTGACATGTATCGAGGCGTTACCGTACCTCGAGCGAGGTTCTCAATGAGAAACAGGAGAAAGAGGATCGATATCGTTCGGTACGCGCACGATTGACAAGGAACGTCGCGCAAACAGCAATTTAATTTAAAAAAAACCAGCTAGTGGATTAATTGAGTGCAAAACCGAGCCGGTTAATCGATATCGCGGTCACTTAAGAGTGCTTCTGTGAAAACGGACAAAGAAGGAGTCGACGAAGGAGAGAAGAGCGGAAGATGGGGGACGGTAGGGGGGCAGGAAGAGAGAGAAAGAGAAAAAAAGCGAAGAAACGGAATGGTTCCAGTGCCAGTGGTGCACTGCAGACTTTTCCACGACGGAATGCCGCGTTTCAGCATTCCAGGCGAACACTGGAACCCTCGACAGACTTTGATTTATAGGGATTCAGTGTTTCTGGCTCGTCGTTAGACTATGGACACCCTTCCCGAGCGTAATGCTGTTCTTCTATAGCTCGTTAGCATCCCGTCTGCCAATATTAGGGCTGTTGATTAGGGACTGAGAAATTTCAAATGATTCCCCGCCCCTTCCACTTTGTTTCGAAAGGTAAATGAATCTGAAATCCGTTTAAAAATCTAAATTAAAATGGACACAGAACAGTGCCACCAGAAGTTCCTAGATCTCACTAGAAGCTGATCTCGTAAGAACTGACTAAAATTCCCTAGAACACATGATGATGGAGGCCACCTAAATATCTCCTTTATTCTTAATGGCACAAAAAAAATATTTTTGGCATAATTTAAATGATATCGAAGGAGGAATAATATCATAGAAGAACAATTTTTTGTCCCGTTATTTTTTCATAGTTTTTTCAAGGTCATCGTTATTTTTTATCGGGAAAACTTCTTTTTTTATTCCATCTTGTTAATGATTTAAGCATACACAAATGTATTTTTTCAGCCGCTGTAAGATGGAATAAAAAGAAATGAGTTTTCCCGATCAAAAATAACCATGACCTTGAAAAAAAACTATGAAAAAATGACCGGACAAAAGAAATTGTTCTTCTATGATATTCCTCCTTCGATACCATGTAAAGTATGCCATAAATATTTGTTGTGTCATTAAAAATAGAGGGGATATTTAGGTGGCCTCCTTCAGCTGGGACACCCTGTATAATGAGGGAATTGAATGGAATTCTTCGGTTGCAGTCTTCGGTGTTTTTCCACTTTTTTTTTTCAATTTTCAGTTTCCCCACATGATAATTGCCAGTTACATACCAAAAAAACTGACCGGCTGGAAGTTGGAGCAACTCGGTGTATTGCAAAACTGTGGCACGATCACCTCGCAGTGGTTAATAAAGCTCGTACTATACTATATGGTTACTATAAAGTAACCATCAGCGGCGGTTTTATTCAATGATGCCAATGACACACACACGGCCCGTCATGTGCAGATGCAGTGGCTCTCATGACAGTCGGGAATACCAGGTCAATAATCTTGACCGTATCAAAATTATGATCTAGATTGTTTTATTGTTTTAACTTTTGTAACGTCGACTTTCTCAATGTTCGGTCGCTGCGGTTTTGCGAGAGTTAATAACAATATTGTATTTATTGGAAAGCTCGCGCCTCGATTAGACTCCATTTTGACCACGCCCTTGTCGACTTTCTTTGCTCTGGTCGAGTTGACAATTTTTTAATGGATTTTAACATGGCATTAGGTGGACACGGTTTAAAACAGTTCAAGTGATTACTTCGATTAAATGGACGTCACACACGTCGAGACCGAACATTTATGGAACAGTATTAGCCACTCCCGTTTTATTAATTATTTCGTATACCTAAACTTGTTCGAGTGTGTATTTTCAGACTATTTTACTGTAACTCATTTGATTGGTTCTTCAATCTCCATTTATAGGGTATGATCGGAAAGTTCTCACTTTCAAATAGTGTCAAGAAAGTCACTATTTAATATCTTGAAAGCGGTTTATTTAAAAAACTGACACATTTCGAAAAGGATATCCATTACACGCTGACGTGAACTAAGGATAATTAGAAAATTTCTCAAGACTCCGCCTCCTTGGCTCCGCAGCCCCAGGCCACGCCCTCAAAATCTCATTCAGCCGTCTCAAAACATTGGAAACCTAATGTCACTGGTGATACGCGATTGTTCCCAGCGAGTTATTTAACAACTATGGCCGTTAATCGGCCGCTATATCGCCGGCTTTATAATTACAATCGTTATTGGCGGCGTCGAAGTGGCCGGGGCATTCATAATCGATGACGAGCGGCATTTAAATCTATCCCGCGTGTGAATTGCCGTTAATTGACTCGCAATGGCCTTTGCGAAGTTACGCGACGAAACACGGCCCGCAAAACACCAGGAAAAATCTCCGTCGAATCCGAAATCAACGGCGTTGACCCATTTTCCCACGCACAAAGGGCGTGCACGCGTCGGCGAAACAGCAAACCCGGAAATTTGAAAATCATATTTCGATCTTCTTTGTTCCGGATTGTCGTCGCCGTTCTGTTCGCTGCTTTTTGAACACTGAAGACAATTCAACTGCGATTTCTGACCTCTCGATAAACACAGCCTCTGGATTCGAAAATGGAAAGAAAATTTAGTTTAAGATTTAGTAATCAAATAAAATATTGATTAGTGTCGTACGGACCTGGCTCCGCCTTTTTGCGGAAAAACTGCGAAACTAAATAGCTACGTGCCCCGGGTTCGATTGTATAAGCCCCCTCTGCGAATGACACCCGGTTCCGCGTTTCTATCGGACGTCACGCGCAAACCTCTCGACTGCGAAAATTCGCAAATTCGAACACCGTGCTGCGCTCTCGCCCACGTACTACTGTTGAACCTCCTTTTGCTCTTCGGTAATTTTTTTACATGCGAATCATTTTTCATTCCACCCCTATTCTCAATTTTCTCGAATAGAATAAATATATAAAATTGCAAATAATTCGTTTTCATTCAACTTGCATCAACATATTGGCGACATTCTTCTGATTAGAACGAGTCCAAACATGACAATTGCGACCAATAGCAATTTTCAGTGGCGACTCTGAGTCGCCACTCAAGCGCTAAGGGTTAACGGAGCCATTCAATCAGTTCGGATAATATATTCCGTTTACAATTGTAAAAGCAATATTCAGGCGATCTTCCGAGTATTTTTATGACCTGTTTCGCCGTTGTGTACAAATGTTGTTCGCGGTTTTGAGGTAAATCGCGGACAACCGTCCCGGACACCCTTTGAAAATCGAATCAGCCGGCCAAAGGAGGTAGAGACCGACGTTTCCCGGGCACAATGACGTTTTCAGGTAGCCTTTCCGCAATACTCGAAAAACAGAAGGACGCTCGAACGCGTCCCGGACAAAAGAAACGGGTCTGTCTCCCCGTCTTTTGTCCTCCCCGTTCCCCCTCTGTGCCTGAATTTCGAGTCAAGGGGCGGAGCGAGGGCGGGGGCGTGAAGGGATGCGGGGAGACGAGGAATATTAAAGAAAAAAAGAGGGCCGACCGGGTTAGGTCCGATCTATCGTGGTTAGAAACGAGAGCCGGACTTCGGGACGAGAGAAACAAGGAGGAACGGAGAATTGCGTGAGCGAAAGGGTGGAAGAAAAAAGGAAACAGGTCTCGGGTGAACAATACGCAACCTCGTCCGTGAGAACCTCTCGCGATGCTGCGAGAATGATGACGATTCGGCTCCTGAATAGCGCTAGTTTCATTAAACTTTTGTTCTTTCGGTCTTGGGAGCTGCTTCCATAAAGCACCGGCACATTTTAGTGCGCCAGAAATCGTTTCCGACTGTGAAAGAAAATTCGCGAGGCTTGCGTTTTTATTTATTAGCTCTTTGTCCGTTCGGTGAACGAACAACAGACTCTTCCCGGTAGCTCTACTATACTGGGTGTCCGAAAAATATTGTTGTTCCTTGAAAATGGTGATTGCTGAGCAGATTTCAACTAATCACCCCTTTCAAGGAAGTACAATGTTTCTGGAACACTCTGTATGTCATGTACACTTCTTCGAACAATTTACTCGAAGCTTCGCGGCGACGTTCATTCAAGCACCTCTTTGTTTGTGACTGTGAAGCAGGATTTTAATGAAGACAATTTCCCCAGATTGGATTGTCCCGATACGGGACAGTGACGCGTCCAATTGTGCACTCTATGTTAACATCGTTGTCGGCCGATTTGAAACCGCCAAAGAAATGCTCAACACTTTCACAACCGCCCACATAAGGGCAAAGAAAATGGCCGAGGACAGCTGCGCGGCCGTGCAGCGAACCGAACACCGAATATGGATGAAGTTTCCCACTAGCGTAAGGAATCGCAATCACCTTTTTACATACAATTAACGGCAATGTGCGTCTAGAATCTTGCATAATGCAGAAACGATGACGACCTGTCCAATCGTTCATTAACATGCTCCGAAAATGCTACGATGCTTCCCATATGCGTTTATCTCAGAAGAAGGGTCGATCAGAGCCATTATACTACTTATTATTTTTAGTTATCATTGATTAGTTTGTAATTATTTTTTAACGAATCTTTTATTAACATGTTCGTGACATTGTTCCACTTTTAAAACGAGTCCAAGCACGATACAATTCGGATTGCATTTACTCGAGCAATCCGCGATATAGTAAAAGCTGTATTATTTGAACCGAACTACTGATTCCATTGTATTGCAGATTAAAGAAATACGGTCCGAATAGTATCGTGCTTGGGTTCATTCTAAGCAGAGGAATGTCACGAACACGATGGTAAAGGTTTCGTAAATAAATAATTAAGAACAAAGCAGTTTTGTTAGGTTAAAAGACAAATAGGACGCGTTAGGGTTGCGAACCAGGAAAAAGTGCAGAAGGGTGGCCCAGTCGAGGAATTATCCTTCGGATCTACGATATCCCGACGTCCACGGGATCTACGGGATAGATTTGGCTTCGACAGAGCCGGCGGGACGATTAAGGAACGGCCGAGGTGTATTTTCGTCGGCCTCGGCTCCTATCGGTACCGTAAAATCGCGTTGCGCCATTCCCGACGACGCCGAACTTGCACCGTTGCATACAGGGTGTCGGAAAAGTGTACTTCGTCACAAGGTGCCGCTGAAGCGCGCTTTCTAAACGTATTGAGCCGTCCTGCCAAAACAAACTTATGGAAAATTAATTGAAATGAGACAACCTAACAGTAACAACTCTACAAAAGAAAAAATATCATAACGTAAAAATGGTGAAAAATTTCATTTCCATTGCAGAAGTGCGTTCAGATCAACCAAAATGGAAATAGTGCAAAATGAACAAAAATAGATTCAAATCATTGGGTTAGGATTGTACACCGACCACTGGTCAGTGCTACCGTCCACGCACATGCATCTGACAATCGAGCCGGGGAAAAAAATCGAGGAAACTGTAAAAGCTTGATTTTCGTTGCAGAAGTGCATTCGGTATCGGTAATTTCGTGTTTCTGGCGTTCGAACAGCGCCGGCTCCGAGCCCGTTCCGCGCGCTGTCGATTTGCAAATAAATTGCGGCAGACGTCAGTAAATCACGTTAGCTGCATTCGGCGCGGCGTTGCACTCGCCGTTGCACTCGCGAGACCCGGTGCACATACGCGACACGTACCAACGCTTTCGAAAGACACTGCCACGTGCCATTAGCCGCTGACGTGTTCGGACACCATTGTCTGCGGACGCCATAATTGTCGCTTCTATGGGGTACACTGACTTTGGCGCATCCACTGCATCTTGGTGCATTCCGCTGCCTTTTGTGCCGAATTCGCCAAAAATAAGCTAGGTGTCTTTATTTTGCGTTGAATTATTTGACCGACATATTCGCGACGTTTTTCTTATTGAAACGAGTCCAAACACGATACTCTTCGGATCGCATTTACCCGTTTCATTCACTATTCTCATGTTCAAACTCGTTTTACTCGTAAACATGTCACGAATATGTTAATAGAAGTTTCACAAAATAACAATGAGAAATAGTTACTAGCAGCATGTTTCGATCGAATTGACTCGGAGTAAACCGATGTGATCACTACAGTATGCATAAGTGGACAAATCGTGCACATCATTATACCGTTGGGATCTCTCGGGATGATTAAGCGAGAGTAAAAAGGATGCGAATGACGGGGGTGGAGCCTCGTCCGGTTTAAGAGAACATGGAAACGTTCGGCTCGTGTTTGCTCGTCGAAATGAAAATTTCAAGCTCGTCGCTGCGCAGGGAAAATCGAACCAAGTAAACCGTGGCTCGGTCGTTCGTTTCGCCGACCATTAACTTTTTACGCGGTCTGTAACGTTTTTCGGACAAATTCGGCCGGCGAATCGTTCGTTTTCATTATTCATTTCTGTTCACGGACTAGACGAGGCCTGTCGAACCCGACGATTGTTTATAAACATTCAAACGTTCCATTGGTTCTACGAAGTGAAGCACGGAGAACTAATGAAAATCGAGGTAGCAGAGGCAACAAATTGGAAAATCGCAAGGCGAGTTTACTTTTCCCAAGAATCACGGTTCTATTTTTAAACGAAACAGGTTCTCCAGCTGTACAAATCGCCGGGACGCTCAAGAAAGTATAATGAGCCATTAAGCGTCATCTAGAAGTACGGTAGAATCCGATTCGTCGACGAAGCGCGGATCGGTTGATTAATTCGTGCCGCTCGGCCCGTGAGCAGTCGTGTCTCTAACGGCAAGAATCATTTACCTCGACGAGCATCGAAGTACACTAATGTCTTGATATTTGTAAAAGAGATGTATACAATATTTTTGCATAATTTAACCTCCTGTTATTACTGCAAAAATGTTGCAAATCTCACGTACATAATTCTTTTTTTTATTTGTAAGCATTTTAAGCCCCTCTGGGTTTATTTCGCTTTACAGGAATAATATAAGTGAATACAGAATATACATAGAATACAGTAATAATACAATAAGGATACAAGTGAATGCAATAATACAATAATAATACAAGTGAATGTCCGTTAACTCTACATATGTAAATTATAATCCTTGAAAAAAGAATGAATACTAAGGCAATCTCCAATATTTGGCTTTGCTATGAGCATGTCTACATTAAGAGGAAGTACATAATTCTACTGTTTAACATCTTAATAGAACCACAAGTAAATATCACCCAAATTGTATCGTGCTTTGGCTCATTTTAAGCGGAAAACGTCAGGAAAGCGATGATAGAAGATTCGTTAAAGAATAATTGAAAACAAAAAAGTTCTGTCACTTGTTTATGTTCTTGCTAACAGTGAGAGATCAAGGAATACATTTTGGTCCCGAATGTTCACATCACGGTGCATTATACAGGTGTGCCGACTTCGCATCTCTGTAACGTTAACGTTTTGTTATAGATGGGTAGTAATTCTCTGGCCGCCGCCAGACGGCGCAAGAACATGGGTACCGTACGTGTGCGAATGAGTGTGATTGTGTGTATGACAATACGTCGGCAGCGCGTCCGAATACACACAATCTCATTCCCACACGTACGGAACCCATGTCCTTGCGCCGTCTGGCGGCGGCCAGAGAATTACTACCCATCAAGTACATTCATTCCACTGCATTCCACGCCGAACTGCCGAACGCCAAACCTCGCTAGTGAACGAATGTGCTCGGAACAGCCCAGAAAAGTATTCTCACAATCCATCCACAAATGCATACATATATGTATTTGCATATTACATAAAGAATATAAAGAATAGTATGTACTGGTATGTATCTACTTACGTACACTTCTTGGTGCCGGTAACTTATTAAGGAAGAGGAAGGAATTTACTAACATTGTAGCAAAAGAAAAACTAAAACTAAACTAAACTATACGAAGAAAAACATTTTTGTGTAAATATTATAAATTATATTTTCACGATATATGTATACATACAAAAACAATATTTCGTGTTTAGATATGTACATTGTATAAACGTATGGTTTAGAACAAGGAACCCTTGTTTGTTCGCGTCTGGATTTGAAGATCTTGGTGAAAATCTTGGTATACACGGCTCCTGGTCAGTTCCTGCTCAAAATCCACAGATTCATACATATTTCGATGCGTGTCGTTTTTTTTCACCGTCAACCGATTTCGATGAAATTTTCTGCACATGTTTAACTAACATGGATTTACAAAACGCATATTTTGAATTTTCATTACGGGCCCAAATAAAAAAATTAATAAATATTTAATTTTTTGCCACATTTGTGCTATTTACCTGTGCAACTGTAAGAAGAGGTTGAAGATTTTTTGTTGAGCCATCTATATAAAAAGAATTTACAATATATAAATGTTGAAATTTATATGCATTCAAAAGATGCTTGAATATACAAAAGAGGTGGTATGTACAAATGTGGTGGTATAAAAAATAAAATATGCAAAATATTTACCATAGCTATTTTCTTTATTTTCATCATAATTATTAAAGATAGTAGGGATAGCTGTGGGTGAAAGCCTTGGATTCTTTAAGGGTCTCTGCAAATTGAAATTATCATTACTAGAAAATATGATTGTATAAGGAATTTCAATTTAATAATTTTACTTACCTGTAACAAAATATTTCCTGATATGTCTTTCAAAAGTCTTTCTTTTATTATATTTTCTTTAAGGAAATGTTTTTCGCAAACATAACAATTTTGAGGAATTGTGTTGCCTGAAATTTTTAGGGCTTCAGCCCACTTTTTATACATATTACCCGGAGGTTTAAATAATGATACACGCACACCAGAATTCCTACTGCAGCAATTTATAATGCTGCATTTACGACCCATTTTAATATTTGTTAAGTTTGCTTTTGCAATTTACCTTGATAACGATGCAACTGATTTTCAAACATCTCGTCCGTCGCCAGTAGCGACCGTTCAAATAATCGCGGGGATTGCGGGCGCGCTGCTGAATACACACAATCACACTCATTCGCACACGTACGGTACCCATGTCCTTGCGCCGCCTGGCGGCGGCCGGGGAATTACTACCCATCATTTTCTATTTCTGAGTGAAGTCGGCACACCTGTATAATGCACCGTGGTTCACATATACATGTATGTATCGAGACAATCCAGCCGTTTCGAGGCTATTTTCAAGGAATCGAGGATCGAGGCTATTTCCAAGGAATCCCTGCCGCCATTAAATCAATCAGGCTGGTCAGCTACTCCGTCAAAGCCGATCAATCGCAGTGCAATCATCGCGCGAATTAAAACGTCAAACGAATCGCGATTCAATCAGACGATCGTGGCCCGAACGTGCGCACAGAAGACAGACTCGTTTACTTCGAGTGTTAGAAAATCGATCGACCATTGCCCATGAAACGTAATTCCCATTCGTCAATGATTAATCAATCGAAAGAAAAAGCGAAGAAAAACTCTGAGAGTAAACGAAAAAAATGTCGAATATTTTCCAGGGAGAGAATCGGTTTGAAACGATTATTATGGCGGCTAGGGTGCAAAAAGTGGCATGATCGTTACATTTTACGAACAAAACAAGTGTCGGAAACAGGGAACGACTTTTTCCCCTGCGACGCTTAGTTTTCGAGAAACTTGCGTTCGAAAATGGAGCGCCACAAGTGGGTCACGTGGGGGGCTCTTGCGTGGCACACATTTTCGAAATTGATTTCCTCAGGAACGAAGCGTCGTACAGGAAAAATTCGTTCCACGTTTCCGACGTACTTTTACGCGGAGAGTAATCCTGTGTGCATTCGAGCAACCGTCGAGTTCGCGTTACCACGTTAAATTGCGTTTCCATGTGCCTCGTGTACGTTAGACGACATTTCTCTTCCAAATTTGGTTTACCTAGAGAATTCGAGCTAAAACCAGGCAGTAAAAATTACTGGATAATATTTTAGAGACCTTGAAGAGTACATCGGGAATTTTTAAAAATTTTTTCGGAACCGAAAAACCTACAAAAAAGATTTTTTAGACGACCCAGTATGCAGAGGCCAGTGTCGCCAGAGGCTGCGTCGCGGCGAAACGAAATTTTTATTTTCGTGCTGGCGAATTCCACGGAACGCCAGAATCCCTGTTAATTTCGCTGCAACGACCGACATCTTTTTTTCTCTCTCTCTCTTCTCATGGCGGCGCAGGATTAATACGTCCGCCGAAGTCTGGCTGGTTTTAATTCGAATCGACGATGACGGGAGAATCGATCCCGCCTGATGAAAGAGCCGGCCGATTCGAAAGCTTTAATGGAATTCTTGTTTCCGCGAAAACGAGGGAAAAGTTGCGAATAATGCTCCCCGCGGCGGGAGAGCGGACCGTCGCCATTAGATTTGCAATTTTCTTTCGACTAGAACAATGCGATTGCTTCCACGGAAAACTACCTTTCTCGCTTGCGAGATACTGCTCGCAGAAACGAAAATCTCACGGAATGTTGCACACACCTATTTCGACTAAGACCTTCAAGAGATGCTGTTACTCCGACATTTTTTCAGATTTTGGTTTTAATTATTTTTTAATGGAACATTTACGGGCATATTGGTGGCATTTTTCTGATTAAAACGAGTACAAACATGACACAGTTTGAATTTCATTTACTCTATTATGCGAAAACAAGTAAATACGATCCAAAGTGGGTCGTGTTTGGGCTTGTTTCAATCAGAAAAATTTCACCAATATGATGGTAAAAGTTTCGTTAGAAAATTATGGGGAACAAGAAAGTTAACACTGCAATTACGATGATCGTGGGAGCAACGCTACGAGCTCGAGTCCCATAGAAACTGAATCCTCGGCGTCTACCTGGCGGAGAGGTGAGTTAGAAAAGTCGTCCTAATTATTTCTGTCGAATGCAGAAAGCCCAGCCCGATGCTCGATTCGCTCTCCGCGAAGTGGAACATGAAATTATTTCCGACGTCGTGGCTCCCGGAGCCGGCAACCACGTCGCATTAATGCAACGTTGAACATTTAATATCCGAAGAACATCCTCCAACCCGAAAGAAAACTCGTAAATCCGATACTTGAACGCTTTCAGCGTATCTCTCCCATCGAATCAGAAAATGGGTCATTTTTCAAAATTTCTTACTGGAAAACTAGATGCTGTACAGCCAAATTACTTTCTGGGATGTGTTCCAGCATGATTCTGTGCTTTCGAGGAATTTTTGTTGCTTTCTGGATTCAGTGGTGCTCATCGTAGACGGCGTTGATTCGCTCTAATGCTTGAACGCTTTGAGAATGTCTGTTCGCATCGAATCAGAAAATAAGTCGCATTTAGAAATTTTTTACTAGACAACCGAATGCTGTAGAGCCAAAAAACTTTTCGGAATAAATTGCAGCGTGATTTAATGTTACGAAAAAATGTTTCCCGGTCTATACTTCAACCATAACATCGTAACAATCGCAATAAACATCATAAATCGTTCATAGCGAACAAGAGATCGTCAAAAATTCAATGAACCCGCACAAAACCCGTTACATCTGCACAGCACCCATAAATTCGACATTTCCCAGGTGACTATAAACTTCGATGACCGACTATAACGGAAACACAGCTATGATTTTATCGAAATGGCGTCGAGGTCCGAGCAACGACGAGCGCCCCATTGTTGACTATCACAACAGAATCAATTTGACAAAGTAGAGCCCGTGGGGAACATATTTTTCATACTGTTTAATGACGTTTTACGATGTTCCTCGGCGTGCCCATCTATTTTGTCGCACGGTGTAGACAACTTCGAGGGAAGGGAACCTCGAAGTTCGCGCAACGATGGACGCAAACTTCCTTTCGGAAAACGAAGCTTGACAAGCTCCGATGTGCCACTCAAGTTTTTGATATACAACATCGAAGTTCGACTGGGAAGTTTTCGATGCTTTGTGCGACGTGGACTGATCAATGTGGACGTAAATCCATTTTCAGAACACTGGAAACCTAGCGAGATACGTGCTCAAGCTGCTGAACGATTATAGATGAAGGATCTTATGCGATTCGAAACAACAGAAAAAATTAGAAGGTTAAAAATAAACTAGAAATATCTATTAAATTTTGTGAAAAATCTACCGTGTCGTGTATCTGTATTTGTTGTTCTAGTTTGGGGGGTGTCGGCGGAGCACTCAATTTTGTGGGACGTTGAAAAATCCTTCGGAAGGAGACAAAATATTCGAGCGTCTCGGAAGCGTCCTTGTTTGTCCGGGCTTCGCGGACCGATCCACGTACGCGTTCTCGACAAATCGATGCTGACAAAAACTAGGCGGTCCTCCAGAACGAGTGGCGCTCAACCTACTTCCTCCGGGGTGCGAGAATCCGCTCAAAAATCGGTTTACAGTAATGTCTCGATACATGTGGAAGAGACGTGCACGATATTTGTGAAAAAGTTTAGGCCCACTACCGCAGGATGCGACTCTCAAGGGTCCGGAAGCTCGTAAATCGATGAGACAACACTAAACTAATGCAAAAACTAGTTTATTCTTATTGAGCTCTTTATGAAACTTGTGCCATCATATCTGTGACATTTATGATTTAGCCACCGTGTATACACCGACCGCTTTCGTCATGTCTTGATCTTCCAAGGCGTTTCACGGTCATCGAGAAACCTAATAGCCGACTGGGCCCCTCGCTGGGCCCTCGTTGGATTTTCCACTACGCCCCCTAGTGACAATTAAGCCCCGTTCCCAGCGAGCCGATTTGCTTTTGTTAATTGTGCCCGCATGACATTTTCATTAGCGTCTATTCTGTCTTGAGTGCATCATGTTCTTTAGATTCATAAGATTTGAACACTTTTGACTGATTATCCATGTCGCTGGGTCGTTTAGTGCATTTTTAACGATCGCCTAATGAATATTTAACGACAGTCGAAGTCTAGCTACTCTGTCTCTGTTCTTTAGTGATTGTTCATACTCTCTATGGATCATTTACTATTTCCAACGAATTTTCTAAAAATTACTTCCAAATTATGCATTTTTCCAATGTTCTAATTAAATCTTTAGTCATTTTTTAGGGTTGTGGATGTACACAAATGTCCCTAGCACAATTCGACTATCCCCAAGACGTCCCACGCGATCAACTCGTAATCAGAGTGGACCAGTAGGATTCATCTATCTCAATCTCTCATCACGCAATACATAATACTATCCTCTTATGCCTCCGCAGCGAGCAAAAAGGCGTTTAACGATCACCAACGTGTTCTTGAAAGAGGGACGATACTCTTTGTGGCTGTTCGGTGTTAACATATCCACGCCGATACATTCAACATTCAGATATCTAATCTGGTCGTTGCCCAGTGGTTCTCAATCAATGTCACCGAAACAGCATTCCTTTTCACTCCTACGTTTAACTTTAAAAATTTCCATCAAGCGGAAGTCCCTAGACACTCCTTAAAATAGAAAAAGTTCATACAGTAGCTCCTACTTCTACTGCCAATGTTCGTAACATTTTCCATCAAGCAAAAGACCCTAGCCGCCACGTAGAATGGAAATAACTTATACAAGAATGGTTTCTAGTAATTTTTTGAATTATCGTGCAGTGCGAAATGCTTGGACACGCAAGAGAAGAAAATAACGAAGAAAATAGGGCTGAAAGCTCCCTGAAATCGACAATGAAATTAAAACCACCTAACATTTCGTAACCGCAAGATCCGGATTACAAGAAAAGTAGAAAACGCAACGAAAGACACACGGGCACGAAAGTGCTCTTGATCCCCCCATTACATTATTCATATATAATTCCACTAGATTATGTCTGCAGCATATTCAGCCGGCAAAGTGCACGTTTCAACGTTTTTTCCTCGGAAAACGCATTCGCGAATACCGAGCTCCAGCACCCGAGATGAAATTCTGGCCATCTCCCTAAATGCTTTTTAATATTTCAAACAAGCCGGAGAGTTTTAGGGGATTTTTCGTGGTTCTTACGCGATCCAGCTCTAAATTTACTTTACTTTATCAAGCTCATTTTTCAATTTTTTTTCCATGCGTTGTTTGTAAGGTCTGCGATATGTTAATAGCAAATTTTACTATTTCATCGCTCCATTTTAAACGTCACTGTACTTCCTGTTAGAAACACCTTTTAAACACAAATTCCTATAAATTCTACGATATTTAATTAAAACAACTATATAAGGAAATGTCGCAAAATTAGATCGTATTAAAAGTGCTGTATCCAAGAAAATCGTCTTTGGATCTGTTATCCGTTCTGGAAAGTTATGCGAATGAAGAAAAAATGTCGATACGTCGCACGCTCGTGCGATCGCCGAGCATGAAAATGGCGGTCGCGACGCCGACGAGAACGCAACACGATTTTTCAAGGGAAACATGGCGGCTCGAAAAATCTGTTTGTTCCTCGGAACGGTACACGTCACCGGCAACGATACATACGCCGCGTACACGACCGTTACTCTCTATTTGCCTAATGAGTTAAGGATGCCAGCGAAAAATGGCGTCTAATCGTCTCTGGATTCTCGCGGTTCTACACGCCGTGTTACGTAAGAGGCTATCAATTTCATAGATTCACGAGGCTCACGCGATTCCCTTCGATCGGCTTTTGAGAGCGAAAATGGCGGGCCGATTCGAAACGTTCCCGGGGAATAACGCATACACAGCATCGAACATTTCCGAATCCTAATCGTAATGAATCCGCATCCTACACACATCGATCCGGGACCAAATATTCATATAAAAATCCACTACACCGCAAACTAACCTAAAACCCATATATTTTTCATCGACGATCGATACACAAGCTCCAGGAAACATGCGAAAATCCATGAGACTGATAGTGGAATTAGTTGCACTTCAATGTCAAGGATATTTGAGAAGCATAAATATCATTCGTATCACTGGACTGCGAGAAAACATTTAAAGTGTTCAAAAATGCTGTCGACTTATTTTCATCCGTTTACAATTATTCTAAATAGAAATAAACTTCTATGTAACTCCTGTGTCTAGCAATTAATTCAGACAATTTTTATTTTACACAAAAAAGTCCACAGTCTACTTACGTCTACGTTCATCAAGATCTGTTTGGAGATTATCAAAAATGCTATAACTCTGTACCCAATAAACAAAAATGGTCAACTACTGTTCAGTTTAATGAGAGGTATCACAATAATATTCACACGTAAAGAGCTGTTGGGGACCCTATCCTCCTTTCTCCCCAAAATTAATAATTAATATATGAATTAGCCTGCTACTAGCCAATCACCAATAGATGCGTAGCCGGATGTAATGTACAAAAACGAATAAATAAGAAAAATCCTGGACCTGATAATGCTATGCAATTGGAAATGAGATATAGTGACTTTTTCTCCCCAGAATTCCCTCCCGACAGAGAAATCAATGTTGCATTTGCATCTGGTAACGCGACTCGTTTCGCTGGCTCCTCCGCGGACAGATACTTACAAGAGAAACGAGTCTAATCTTCGAAACTACTACTGAAGTCGGTTCAGCGGCTAAACCGACACGCGCACATAAGTGCACGCACACGTACGAACGTTCTTCTTGAGCCGCCTTCACACATCGGAACACCAACCAGCGTTACTGAATTCCCCGGGTACGTGACTCCCGTGTAAACACGTATGCCCGTGCACGTCTACTACCACTACCACTACCACTACCATCGCGCTGCTAATATTATCATAATTCGATCGAGTCCTGACGATCGAGTATCGTCGTTCGATTTTCACGCGTGACTAATTCGATCCTTTTCCGTAACCGCTCGCTTGCGAATGAAGTTCGATAACTAGACTAAGCGAACCTGCTGTTCGAAGTGTTTCGGACTGGTCCGAGTACCGGTTCGGACATGTTTGAAGCTCGAGTACGAATGATCCGGGAAAATCAATTTACTTGGAATGCAGATATCAAGTAACTGTTCTAATAATTCAATAAGGTCAATTTGTTAGGCATTTTACGACTAATCGAACTTCAACAAATTGTTTAAATAATTCGGAGAA
Source organism: Lasioglossum pauxillum (assembly GCA_933228785.1). Classification (NCBI taxonomy): domain Eukaryota; kingdom Metazoa; phylum Arthropoda; class Insecta; order Hymenoptera; family Halictidae; genus Lasioglossum; species Lasioglossum pauxillum. Next base: position 10,821,642 of record OW121699.1, read on the forward strand.
ATCTATTCGTCAGGCATTGGACCATGAACTTGTTATATAAATAATTCAATGAGGTCGAGCTATTAGAAATTCGATGGAGAACTTTTTAATAGAATAATTCATGAACAATCAATTTATTGGAAACTTGAAGATGACCTTATGGTTTAAATTATCAGGAAAATCGATCTATCGGAACACGAGTTTATTGTTCAAACGCTCCTAAAAAAACGAAGTACGTAAATTTCGAGTAATTCGGAGGTCAGCCTCTGCCAAATGTTACTACAAACTATTTAGATATTGCTATTATCAAGAATTATCAGTTAGTTATTTTTGATTTATCGGTTTGGAATTCTCGCTTTGAATTCTTTTTTTAAAATTGGAGGTATATCGTACCAACACGGACTCTTATCGAAGTTATTGATAAGTTCAAGCTGAATGAACCTCAAATAAATAGTAATTAATATTCGAGAACTTTCAGATAACAATTATAAGATGTTAAATAAGCGACAGATTTATTTAAAAAATCGGGAGAGTACTATATGATGATGATGGCACTGTTTGTGAGAACGTTTTACGTTACCGTATAATGTATACCATTGATTATTCATACTACATTCATAATGTACATTGAAATAATGTTTATATTTTAACACCTATTTTGTGCTATTTATCATATCTCAATATTTATATTGTATGTATTATGAATGCAAAGCACATATACAACAGATAATTTATAATATATGCACATATAATAGATGGAGTTCTAGAGTGTCCTATTTTTTCAGATATATTCAGAGTGTATTCGAATGATGAACATACTTTGTGGAGTCACAGAAGGTGCAATAAACAAAATTGAATGATAATTTTATTTCGCGTTATCACCCCTGGTTTGCCGAACGATTTTTTAACGGCACATTAAAATCGTTGATCATCAATGAATAATCGATAACTTATCGGTAATCGGTAGCGACCCCTCGAAACCGAACTCGAGGGTGAAATGGTCAAATTACCAATTCCGTTAGGGCTTTTATTTCCAACGAGCGACACGCCATGACCGTGGAAACACGCCCAAAGGCATTGAAGGAAATATTAGTTTTGACGATAAACAATGCATATGTACTACGCTGCCTTTACAATCGTGAAAAATACGTACTTCATTGCGCTCGCCATTTTAAAAAACACGTCACCGCAAAGCAACGAGGCTCTATTCCGAAACATGTTATGAAGCCTCATCTACCTTTAGTTTTTCTACTTAAAACATGCTATGCATTCAGCGTATTTAGTAGTCTAAGTAAATTTTAGTTGTCCGCTATAATTAAGAGACTAATCAACTTCAAAATATTGTATAATATTCCGTTCTATATGCAAATGGTCGTGCATATATTAAATATGAATTAACTCCGTCAAATTTGTGATAGTTTCTTGCGTCATAGTAATAATTATTTCCCTAAATTATCTCGAAAGCTAAGAAATCTTCCAGGATTACATTCGGAGACCGATATTCAAATTATGTCGCATTCATTTTTGTTATAAAAAGCATAAAATTTGCAGTCCGCTCACGAGTTTATCTGACCAGAAATTCTTCCAGTTGCATTGCAACCAACAATCAAGCGAAACAAATAAGCAACACGCCTACGAAGGCGAAAAGGTGTGGAATAAAAAAGATAATGCAGGTTCAATCAAATAGAGTGGAAATTTCCTCTGGAATGTCCTTTATAGAGGAATATTTTTGCTCAAGCCGAATATTTACTGGCTCGATCTGCATCGACCCCGCAAAGTATCAAGTAAACTAATTTCTCTGGAAATTCTATCCAGGCCCGTCGGCGGGGAGTCATTTATGGCTTCGAGCCGAGAAACCGGAAATGGGGAAACGCGTCGCAGTGTCCTGATCAGAAGGCCCGTTTTCGTTGAACGTGCCCGTCGGGACGAGCCTCCATGTTAACCGTCGCCTCGAGCCGCCTTATTGCGCAGCGACCCCGTCGAAAAACCTAACTCGCTAACTACTGCTACCTGCCCTCTCGAACCGTTCAAAATCCCAGTCCCTCATAATCCCTCGACCAACAATGTATACGACCCTCTCAACAATCCTCTTTCAATCCTAACAAAATAGTCGTCTGACGTCAACAGTGGACCTCGAGAGCGAACGGAAACTCGGAAATGATCTGAAACCCGGAATACGAAACTCAGTTGAGCAGTCGGGCATTCGATATTCCCATGAATCAATAGCTCCGGTAATTGTCCAGGTACACGGATACTCCTAGAGCACATTTTCCGGTTCGTCCAAAATATTTACACCGGGAACAAAAGAACGTGTTCCCAGGAGCGGACGGTGAAACGCCAGCGCCACGATAAAGAGGGGGAGAGAGATAGAGAGAGAAAAGAGGATAGAGAAAGAGACATCGAGAGAGAGGAAAGAAAATGATCAAGATTTTCGACCCATTTCCGGGCCGACCTTCGTACCATCTGCGGCACATAAACAAGGAACGATCGGTAATTGGTCTAAGGAGGGGGGTAACTAGTCAGGTACAGAGATCGCGAGCAGGTATAAGTCGAATAATAGGAACTTAATAGGCTGTTTTACCCAATTTCCTCTGCGGGGAGTCTGCTATTTAGATTGTTTATGACGGGGACGGTTTACAGGACTATTAGATTTTTTATATGGGTCGATACTGATATACATATTGATGCTAATTACTCACTGCATCTCGACGACGGCCGGGCTCACGGTGCACATCCCGCTGGCGACGGCACGGCAGTCACGGTCACAGTCACGTAAGCACCGAGCGGCAGCAACGATGATGGTGTCGATGCCGTGCACAAACGGAGAAACACTCATCACTGTCACCCAGCACCCCGATTTTGTCGAGAGAGAGAGAGAGAGAGAGAGAGAGAGAGAGAGAGAGAGGGGGGGGGAGAGAGAAACAGAGGGAGAGAGATAGAGAGTCTCGGACCTCTCTTGCTTCTTCTCTTTTCACGATACGCTAGGGGGGAGTCCAGGGGCGGCAGAGGAAAAACCAGAAACGGACTCGGAAATCAGAGACCAACTCGAAACCGAGCGTTCCAGACCGTCTAGATTTTTAGACCCCGTACAGAGACACTAAGCAGACCGACCCGATACGCGAAATCGACCCGCACACTTTCGACCGAGACGACTTTTTTCGTCTTTTTACCCGCCCCGTTACGCCGCGCGGTACACAGTATATCACTTCTCTCCGTGGTACGTAGAGGCGTTTCGTGTTGTTGGGTTCCGGTGGGGTTCGGTTCTGTTGTGGTTGTTGGCCAGTGAGGCTAGCCACCGCCGTGATGGCCACCAGCCGATCGCCAGGCAGCAGAGAGCACCGCGCTCCTGGCTCGTAACAATTTTTAACCTCGCTCGCCAGGACTGATTCGATGCAGCCGAGTTTCTTGACTGAGCGGCCGATGCTCGCCGAGCCGTGCCCCGCGAGACTCCATGCTTGCCAACGCGACGCATGCGCCGCGGAAATGTCACTAGATTAGGCGTGGAAACACGGACCTCGAGCGCCGCTCGGCGAATCGATCTTTTCGATTGATTATGTCGGAAACGAATTCTATTGATTCTTTCGATCGATTGGTCCGAATAATAATCACACTACTAAATACATAGTAGTTTATCGATATGTTTCGCAGTAGTAACTCGGTCAAAGACTATTTTGATATCGGCTTTTTGAAGTTTATGGTGGAAAAGGCGTATACAGACATGTATACATAGACACAGAAAGGATCCTCTCTGGTATAGACAACAAAAAGACATTATTACAATATAACAGAAATTAGTATGGAAATTTGTATTTTAAACATGGATTAACACACACACACATAGGAAAAATCAAACTTATTGTATGATAAAAGATATAAGAATGAAATATGAATAAAATACAATAAAATCTAAAGAAAATATAAAAATTGCATCAGATACAAACAAACAAATACAATGAAGTATGAACGAAATAACGCAATAAAATATAAATAAGATCGAATTTTGTAATACTATAATATTAATTATAATTGTGGTTATTTAATGGTTTTTCTCACGCTTGATCCAATCAAGATATTTCCCCGGAGTGTATTCGAGAACAGAGATAAACATGTCTACGTTAATTTAGAGCGAGGAGCTCGTTAAATCGATTAAGAAGTCATCGTGGATCGCTGCAATTTCTTGTTCTGCGAACGAAAGCGCAAGATGTGAGAGTGACCCTCTTCCGCGGGCTGCTACTAGGTCGCCGAGAATTTCTCATTTAAAGAAGATGCGTTTCTCTAATTTGCTTCTCCTGCGATGGATACTTATTGCAACTGTTATTCAACATGATACACGGCAAAATTTATGGGCCGGAAACTTGGTTTACGCGTTGTTTACAGCCGATCGGACTGGCGAATTGAAAATACGTTCTCACATTAGCTAAATCTGAGGGAATCTATTATAAATTACACTGCAGTGTACAATCGTTATTGTAAAAACATTTCTATGAAAATTTGTTTTTATACTCTACTGCTCTCCAGGATAAATAAAAATGTATTTCTTCTTTTAATAATTTTAGTAAATCGAAAAAATACAATATTCTGAAATTTATAATAAATACATAAAATCCGCAATCTAATTATTGATTATTATTAATAAGAACTAGCTCCATTGTTTTCCAAAGAGATCATTAAAAAAAATCAATAATACGTCTCCCGATGTAAGGAACCCATAAATAAAAATGTGTCAAAAAGGTTCCCGGACAAGTTTCCCGTTGCTCTATATATTTATTCCGATAAATCCTACACAAAATTATCATGCAGGTTCAACAAACAAGCCCAAAAGGCAAAAAGGAATGTAACGAAGGATTCTGAAAGATTTGCTCCTGGGAATATGTGAAATTCGTGGATTGGCAGCGCGGCGTCGGTGCATTGGTCACCCGCTAAAGTGGCGGCACGCGATTGGTTGGTCGCGTCACAGCGCAGCAATGGCGGCGTCCAGTGGTGGGGGCTCGCGAGGCACGTAGCGTGTCGCATCGTGCAGCTGAGCTGAGTTTGTGGCCGTGCGTACGAGTCCCTAACCCTAACCTGTCGAGCGTGGTTCGTGTCTTGATCGCGTCATCGAGTCATCGATTGCTGACTGTGCTCGTGTCTCGCGGTCGTGTAATTTGCGTCTGGCTGGCCGGACGACAGCGTCGCGACGCCTGCTGTTCAACTGTGAACAGTTCACACAACGTTCGAGGACGCGGCGATGACGGAAAGCTGAGGGCAGGATCGCTCTTATTGTGAATGAGGTAGGAGTAACGTGAGTCCTAAGTGTGCAAGATCGATCTTCTTCCTGAGATCGAAACACCGAGTGAAATGATTGCTCGCTGATTGAACGTGTCTACAGTGTAAAATAACCATCCCGAACCGCGCAAGTGTCGGAAATAAACGTTCAGAGAATGTTTTTTCTCTATCGATTTCGTGGTTGCGATGGTTTTATAGAGTGGGGTTAGGTTAATTGTTATTGTGACACGCGGTTTTGAAATGGAATGCGAGACTCAAAGAAGTTCTGATCAAGAAGTGTAGTGCGATTTTAGGCTCGATTGCTGTAATATTGCTATATTGGAATATTTCGTTGATTGTCGTGGGATTGGTTCAGAAATAGTGTCAGAATGTACTCGTCTGATTGTGACAGGTTTTTCAGGTTTGAAATCATTTGTGTACCCTGACGAGTGGTGTAGTTCTTTCGAAGCTGCTGATACTGATAACTCGCGATGATAACGACGATCGATAACCTGTGGTAACACGTTCGGTAAGATGGTAAATATTTGTACCGTTGCTGTCGGCTTTCGCGAATACAGTCCGGGGTGAAATTCAATGAATAACAAACTACATAATGTCGAATCGACATTACTGCTATATCATTCTTTATACGCACATCCTTCAAATAAATATTTACATTTACCAATGTTACGTATAATCTAATATCACGTGTATTCATTTTAATACAGACTATATACACATTCGATGATACATGTATCTATTTGACGTATTTGTATTAATTATGGTGTGTTTATACTGAACTACAAACATTATCTTTTGAATCATTCATTGAATAATCTATGGAGATATATGATAAATAAAGCTATTTTGTTCTTGACTGTACAACATTTTTAAAACGTTGCATAGTCTATGGCATTGCCTCGTGTTTTCTCTAAAGGATATTTCCATTGAAAGTAAAGGACGGAATAGCGTTATTTAACGCGATGCAATCATCGGCGGATCATTGGGGTTAACGATGAACTCACGTGCTGAATGATGTACGCGCGTTGCGTACGAATCACTCGATTGTTATCTGACGTTACTTCCTCGATAATAAAAATTACAAGGTAGCACAATGTCATACGTTGCTGCGAGCAGGCAATTAGATTTCTCTAAGTATCCTTCGAAGATGCGCAAGGTGTAAATAAAACACGGGAAATATTTAATCAAGCGTGAAATTTTTGATGGTGCGTGGCGCATCTTCGAAACGCAACGTTTATGGCGTTACACTGTGCTCGTTGAAACCGGTTTCCCCCGGTGGCCTTCTGAGAGCTTTATCGAATCAACGATAAAATAATTCGCGATTTTTCCTGGGGAATCGGAATATTTCATGAGACCGGAAATATCCGGAGACTGGCAGAATGCGTCGTAAATAAAGTTCGTTTTCAAATTATGTTGATTAATATCCGGACGCAGGTGTGCCAGATTAACGAGGCTGACACTAGAAATATAACTGAAAAATATAACGTTTGCTCTGATATGGGCATATCTAAGTTGGAAATTAGATCAGACGGTGTTGCCAATAGAAAGCAGCATGGGGTCACGGATCTAGAGTCTAGACTATGGAAGTCAATGGACTCGTGAATCAACTAATCAGGATAAAAAATAATATAAATTAATTCGTCTAGGTTTATTTTAAATTATCTCCACAAAATTAAATGTTTAGAAAATTGTTTTAATTAAATGCTTTATTTGGATGAGAACGTAAATTCTATTTAATATAGCGATGTTGGATATCCTTATTCCTTAAAGTATTCGAGGAGGATAAAAATAACCTCTTGAATTATTCATGGCTGCAATCGCGTATCCTTTCAGTATCTTTCTTGAATTTTTTGTTAGCTTCTTGGGACATATTTCCTTGGTTATTGATACGCGTTCTACATTTTTGTTGTCAATCACGTTGCGTACATTTTAAACAATTTTAATAATTGCATAACTAACTCCATAACACAAAGCAACACAGTTGTATGGTATAATCATATTGTACAATTTAATAAGTAATACAGAATACAATGTACAGAATGCTTTTTCAAAATAATTCTAGGGGATACTTCAAACATATAAGTACAATAATTGGTTTGTATAGAAAATATTTCTTTTTTTTAATAATACTGAAAGGTTTTAGCATACATTTGGCCTGACAATCAAACAGAAACAGAACGAGCCAGCCAGATTACATTACGTATGCTCGTGCCTTCATCGCAATTTACATTCCCTCTCGCAAATTTGCTGAATAAAATGTAAATTGTAATACAAATATACAGGCCGCTGTTGAAAATCGTAATGGAACTGGAACGGAGGCTGATTTTCAGAAGAAAGATATATCGAAAATATACAATAAAATTCATTCGTTCGTGAACTCGTTTTCGGAGAGAATCAAATTTAAAAATTTGTCGAGTACACACGCACTTCGTTAAGCCTTAATTGAAATCTGTGGAAATACAATAGAACGTTAAATCTTCGTTAAATGTTCTTTTTGTGTCGCCGTTCGTTCGCATTAAATCCGCTATAAACTTTTATCCTTTAATTGCTAAAATTAAAAGGTTCTCGTATTTTATGGAATTCCCATTACTTAAAAAATTTACTGTTTGTTATCTCTTTTTCCGTAAAAACAACTGATTCGAAATATTCTAATTGACGCAAGGAGAGTTTTGAAAGTTTTGTTTTGCATAAGAACCCGCGGTTGGTTAATTAGCGAAGGGTTCCATTAAAAATATCGATTTCTTTCGTTTCAAAGGCAAAAAAACGAGCAGAGGATCTGCAGAATTTTCCAATCGACCTAATAGAAAGCCTATAGCACACGGATGTACGGAGTACGGACACACGGACATGTGAAAGCAGACGAAAGGCAGCCAGGATCTATCGCGCGTGCTCGAAAGTGTCAGTGAACTCGAATTCAACCGCTAGCTACCAAACTCCACCCGGTCTGCGCGATTTTCCCCGAGACGGTGTGTCGTCTCCCCGGGAAAACGTCCTTCATAATTCGCATGATCACCAGGGAGAGCCTATCAGACTGTCCAGCAATTTTATCATATTTTTTAAATAATTATTTCTAATCACAGTAATGTCGCGATATATCTGAAAGAGATGAGCATAATATTTGCGAAGAATTTATCCCCATAGCTAGCATTTATGACAAAAATGAGTAGGTGTAAATTAAAACAGTAAAAACTTTAGAAGAATTTAAAAATAAATTTCTACTTCATTCCAGTTTGTTGCAATTCAGGTAGAAAATTTTTATTTCACATAAAGATCCGCTGTCTACCCATAACTTTTCTATTTTTAATTATTTTTGTGTGGAACTTTTACAATAGTTATAAATACAATATAGAACCTTGAAAAAAGGGAAAAGCGTTGGAAGATTGTTATTTTTGTAGGACCGATGTTTCTGGAAGATCCGTTTCCACTTAAAGAAATTTAGCGAATGGGAACAGCCCCTAATGATGACGAGTAGAAACAGGGACCGAAGTGCTTCGATAAAAACGGTGCTATCGTAATTACCGGTGTCGAATTTCAGACGTTCAGCTCTGCTCACGTTACCGTACACATACCCCGTCGATCGAAACTTCTGATGATCAACAGGATACTTGGCTAAAAGGGGAGGGGCGATCAGGTATTCGGTAACACAGGAATAGGAAAACGTATGGCAACCACCGCGATGCAGAATGTGTCCCACGCAACTTCGTGAAGCGCTGAGTCGACCATTTTGTTCTCTCGACAAATAACTTAGACATTTTTTTCTTCTCGACAAAATAAAAATCAAACGCGACTTTCTCCTTTGAATAAAAGAAGCAACCACGATTTTTTCTTTTGAGAAAAATAAAAATCATTTACAACATTTGCTTTAAATAATTGATCATGAAGATTTATTGAAAAAATATCACGGCCTGGGGAATAAAATGAGCGGAAGAAAAAGTGTCCAGAATGAGAGATTAGTTCGTTCATTCATTTCATGTCCTAGCACGTCACGTACCGAGGCCAACAACAGCGAATTGCATGACTATTGATGATTAACGTTGTGCTATTCGCATTTGTATTTCTTTATACAGTCAGTCAATAAACCAGGGCAATAATTACCGGCGTATGATTAATTAGCCGCAACAATGGGCGTCGTTATTGTCTATTATATAATATTAGGTTACTATTAACCAAACGCGTAGCGCAATAGTCAAAACACAGGTCGGATACGTGTACACACTGCGCATCGGAATAATTTAGTATTAATATGTGCTTTAAGAATTTATAAGGTCTTTCCTCGGATAAATTATACACGGGGGAGAAGTGGACAAGGACGGCTGAGAATCGAAGGTCTCCGCGACCATAAACGCAATGAGTGTTTGAGAAAAATTGGAACGGCGAGTCGATTGTACTATAGCAATTAAAAATTACGATCTTAGTAATTAAATTTATTGCTTTAGTATTTTATTTTAATTTTCTAATATGTAATGTTCTGTGATGTTTGTTGTGATTAAGCACAGCGTTCGATCATTATGGAAGGATCATTGGTGAATATTTTACTAGACGTATAATTTTCGAGGCTCCCCGAACGTTACATTTGTTATTATATTCCGCGGCGAAACTAAATCACTGCGTATTCCCCAGCGGTGTAGCGATAATTTTCCCGCCAAAAATTTATGAAATGCATACTGAATTTATACAGTACATTAAACGTAGTGGCGGGAAATGCCGCGGCGCCGCGGGCTAAATTATTGATCTAAATTGAATTCGGTTTCTACCGGCACGAATATTAATCAGATGGTTTAACGCCGCCGCCGCCTTGTTAATTATTAAATATTCCTGGGCGCCGTAACATATTTTCTGTTTTTGACAGTTCGATTAATAGTGCCAGCGCGTCTAGTTAATCCATTATTGTTGTCGTTAGTTGAACGCTTTATCTCCACGTGCGGCGTCATTGTTTAAACTAACAACGATGACCGTTGTGCACGAACTAATCAATTTATTGTACGTGGATTGAATTTTTATGCACGCAATCGAAACAGTGGAAATTTTACAAAAATTCCAGTGTTATTATTCATTTATTAAGTTCAATAATACTTTCGAAAAAGAGCTACTACAAAAATTGTGCGAGAAATCTGTTCATCGTTTTTCGCTTGTCAGTTGGAAAAATTAAAGTTTGCAAAACCTATCGCCAGTCTTTGCAACCTTGCTAACTATATCCAGTATGCTGACATCGAACCGCAGCCAATACGGAATATCTAGTTTCCAGAATAAAATGGCGAAGACTACGGCGGTATCGAAAAACGCGGTTCAGGCCGGTTCGACGTGGGATAATATCAAGGGATCGCTGGGGAAACCAGTGCAGCAGGGTTTTATCTGTCCCTTTTTTCCCGGCGATATGATAACCCGACGTGATATTGACACGGGAACCGAAGATAGCTGTAATTTTCGAAAAAATTCGCTGCGAACGCTCTTACCGTGTATGTAGCGTATCAGACTCACGTTTCCACCCGTTTTTCTGTCACAAAAATGCCCCCCAAAAAAGAACCTCTTAGAAAGACCAAAAGTGCTGATTTTTCTCTGCAAAATGAGCTGAGATAGATTGTTGTACGATTTTATTTCACGAAGTTACAGTACTTCGAATTTTTCAAATACTACAAGAATGGTTGAATCGAAGTTTCTTGCAAAAATATCCTATAAGAAAAAAGTAATTAACAGTAGTTAAAAGAAGAGGTTCCATCCTGCAAAATTAGCTTGAGCACATTACTGTATGACCCTTTTTTACAAAGTCACAACTTATTAAACGTAAAACTCTTGTGGGAGACATACCCGTCTACAAAATTCGATTTTAAAATGCGGTAGAAAATCGCGAAAGTGAAAAATCTTGAGGACGGTAGTACGGTATTGGATAGCGTTAATTCGTGTGTGTTTTACCACGGGGGATAAGGTCGGCCTTGAAGCACCGGCACGGAGGCGCGATAATTAATTGAAGTACACGCAACGATCTTCTAATTCCAGGGCTGGGTAAGAAATAATGATAGGACGGGCCAACCTACGATTATATTTTTCCCCGTGTATCTCTACTAGCTTCGCGAGAGGGATGAGAGATATAATTAAGACGCATTAGAAGGAGGAGGAGGAGGCGGAGACAAATGAGTTGTACTCGCTGGTTGTTCTATGGTGTTCGCTTTAATCCCTTTAATTCCCTAACGCCGGGGAAATGGAACTGTGTCACGCGATCAGCCCTTTACATTGTAACGTAATACCTGTTAATTATCATTTAAACTAATACGGGTAACATCTTGATATATGCGAGAGACGTGTGCGGAATATTTGCGAAAAATTCTGCCCACTGCTGTGAGCTATATCCATTTAGAAGCTCAGAAATTTTTTGTTTTCAATTATTTTTTTGGTGTAACTTTTACCATCGTATTTCTGGCGTTTTTCTACTAGAAATGAGCCCAAGCACGATACAATTTGGATTACATTTGCGTCTGCAATCCACGATTTAATACAACCTCTATTATCCGAATACAAGTAGAAACGAGTAAACGTGATCGAAACTGTGTCGTGTTCGGACTCATTTTAAACGGTAAAATGTCGCCGATTTGTTGATGAAGCATATTCTTAGTATGCTCGTGGTTAGTATGTGGCAGGTTCCAGACGAGTATCGAGCACGGTGGAATCGTAGGAGCGGAGGCACGCGAGGAGAAAACATGAGCGGAAGACATAATTAGGACGAGCCATCCTTCGTTCAAGTTTCAGAGCACTAGTTGCAACCATTACGAATTCTGCGGCCTTGTTCTTTGCTCGTTAAATTTAATGCCGGCCAATTCCCTCGTCCGCCATGCTTGCTCGCGTTTCAGCAGCTACCTTCTCAAATCTGCTTTCACGGGGACCGTCTGTTCGTCTGCTGTTCCCGTTATCTTGTTTTTCCATAGTGTCCTCCGTAAAGTCCCGTGACACGTTTCACGTCTCCGGACTTTTTAACACCTTGAAAATGTTTCTGTTTCTAACGATTCCTTGATGGAACTGTTACCAAAATACATCCGTTACACTTTTCTCATTATTTGCTCGTTTAACCCTTGTATAATTAACAGAATGTATAGATTATTTAAAACCTTTCTGTATTTAACATGTTTGCACAAATTCTCGTTATAAGACATGTAGAGAAATGTTGTAATATTTTTTAGAGGAACATTAATAACACAAGGGTTAATCGACGATGCAGTAGAACCTCGATTATCCGAAATAATCGATAGAAGCTAGACGTAAGACTTAAATTTTGAAAGCCGTGTTGCAGCTACTATAAGATTCAGAATCAGATTTATCTTTCCAAGGGAAACACTTTAAATAATTTAAGGATCGAACCGGATCGATGGGGAAAATTATGCAACGAGGAGAAGCGTGCGTGACACAAGAGAACAGAAATTGTTTGTACGGCTCATCGCAGTCGTTGACTTTCACTCGCAGATAGCGATGAAACGTGGACTATGACAAGTGCCGGCGTAAATTACGTTCCTGTTCTCCAACCTCTCTCACCCCTTGACCTTATTCTTCGTTTTCACTTCGCCGCGGTGAACAAAAGATTCCCCGTTCGTTTCTACTCGAACGAGTGTTCATTTTTCAGTCTCTCGCTCCGCGGAGACCGTTTACAACGATCCCCCTTCGAAATTCTTATCCCCTCGATCTTCGTTTCTGTTTTCTGCTATTTATTTTGCTCAGATTTTCCTGAAACCCTACCCGCCTGTAGAAATCCATTACCAGCTATTGGTTCCTACCTTTGAGCCTTCGCCCTCAAGGAAGATTAATGATTACTAGACTCTTTGATACCTGTACTAGCTGTCGTCAAAGTTTACTTGCACCTGCAACATTTCAAATGATGAAGAGATGTTTCGAAAAATATTTTCAAGACAGCTGTTCATTTGTTGTATTAACTTAGGCGGCAATACACGCTGTTACGTAAGGATAATGTTTATGTATTTATGTCTTCAAAAAATTTGCAAAAAATGCTAGAAAATAAAATTCCAAAGAATTTGATACGATTTTTATTTACTTCAGATCTACAAAGATTACTACCACTGAAAATAACATTTTACATGATTCCACTTTCTTAAAATTTACCTAAAAACATTGAAAACTGTATAAACATCCGCAGTTTAATAATAACACTGCGATCACTAACTTTGCACCTTGACAACCAGTAAAGGATTTTTATGGAATTCACTTTTTTCACCAATGACTAGACTACAGACTGGTATACATTTAACATAAAAATCGATAGTCTAATAATAATGCGACGAGGTGTGTTTATAACGACAGTAGACAATGAAATAACAATGTATGTTCTTTCTGTTTTCAGAAATGAGTGGTTCTCGACTTGGCAGGGGCCGGGGTGGCCGCCTGGCCCTCTATGTGGGTTGCGGGGTGGTGGTTGTTCTTCTGGTGTTCCTCTACCGTGCTGCCACCTTGGAAATGGCCAGGCTTCGAGAACGTGAGATTCAGTGTACTCACCAGCAAGGGGCACTTGCTGCTCAACTCCAAGGTACTGATCATTCTGAGTCATATTTCTAATTTGTAGTTGACCAAATTACAAATAGAACTTCCATCTCCGCACACAAATCTATGCAATATACATAAGAAATCTCTAGTATCTCATTATTTGTCTTCTTTGATGCTATGACAGTCTTCTCTGGTTCATTTTCAGTCATATTCGAGTATAAAACACGTCTGGAAAAGTCTCTAGCAGAGGAGAAGACTTCGAACGCAGCAGTGAAGCAGGAACTCCAGCAGCGTGCCTCCAGAGAAAAGGACCTTCGAGACAAGGATGGCAGGGAAGCGATGCAGAGATTCGAGTCCTTGCAGCAGACATATAAGATGCTGCAGTCAGAGCACCAGGACCTGAAGGAAGGTTGCAAGAAGCAGGAGACGCAGTCCTTGGAGAACATGAACAAGTTGGAGGGAACGCTTCAGAAGCTACGCACTCACATAAAGCAACTGAAAGAGGAGAAGGAGACGAAAATCAGGGACTTAGAGGATCTGAAGAACAAGTATATGCAGATAGATACGGACAAGACAAGGCTCGAAGAGACGTACAAGGATCTGTTGAGAAGCAATAAAGACACAGACAGTACTATCCAGCATCTGAAGAAAGTAGTCTTTCAGTTGACTCGCGAGCTAGATGAGGTTAAGGTATGAAGCTGTACTACTTTTGTTTCGTGTTTCTCGTCGCGAAGCTTCACAGAGTGTTAGTGAGAATGATCTGAAGCTTGGTGAATGCTTTTCGATGGATCTTGGTGTCTTTCTGTTGGCAGAAATCTACAAACATCTCCCAGCGGACGGAGCAACAGGGTGCGAAGCCTGCGGCCGGCTCGTCTCAACAGCAACAGGTAAGTCCGCCGAGCGACAGTGCTAAAAACCCGCAGCCCCTACACGCACCCCGCAATCATCACGCAATCGGAGACCCCCTAGAGTCAGGTAACCAACTAGCGAACGAGGACGCGAACGAGAGCAAGATCCGTTTCGCGCAGAAGAACGGAAACATCGTGCCCGTTGGCGTGAACGAAGGAAAGGATGGGGAGTCGCAAAACTCGCTGCCGTTGCCGTTGCTTTACAACTCGCAGGCGAACAGCCAAAAGAAACTAGACGATCAGGCTAAAGACGATGAGAACCCTGACGAGGAACAGCTAAAGCAAGTGATACCGCCGCCAAATCAAATTAACGAGAACGTTGTCGACAAGAAAGTATCCTCGAACTCGCCAAACCTCGAGGTCCCCTCGTTAAAGAACAACGATTCTCCTGATTAGAAGAAACTGACGGCTAGGGAAATTTTCAACCGTTCATATAGAGATTATGTGTGCGAGGTCTTAGGCAATTTTGCTACTGAGACGAGTTCCGATGACGATTATTTTTATGATGAAGTTATACGATCCATTTTGCATTTTTACGAGTCAATTTTTTGGTAATTGTTTACTTTAAGAGACATCGATCACTTTGATGTGTATTGTTTTCAAGGACATGAGTAGCTTTTAGTTACGGGTTCATCGGCAGTCTCTCTTCATTTCTAAGATATTTCAAGTTTAATTGTTCACTATGTGGGACTATAACTAATGCAAACCTATTTCTGCTTTAAAAGTTGTTTGAGGTCATTCAAGGTTATCAATCAGAAATAGATTTAGCTTAGGTTAAAATTCCGCTCATACTAAACTTTAAATATCTCGGAAATGAAAGTAGATAATTCCACAATTTTTTTTATAAAAGCTTATCTGTTAGCTTAGATCTTTTTTTAATAAAAGGCACAATGTTACTAGGGTTACCAGATGTGTTCCGGCCTAGAGAGGCCGGAAGTTTTGAATTTAAAAAAAGGAATGACTTCCATTTACGAATTGCACTAAGATTTAAAGTATTTATAAAAATAGACTTTTAACATTGACATGAATTTTTGCATAGGGTTTTATTACCTTTGCTCAGATATGGTAACCCTGTGTATTATACTTTTGATAAAATCAGTCGACAGTATTATTTACGAGCTGACTATGGAATTTGGACACGAATTAGAGAAACATGTTCAAGACCCTCTGCAAAGGGTCGATAAAAGTGCCTTGATGCACCGTAGTTGTTCATGCCCTATGGAGATCAGAGATTCCTTCGGTGTCACTGGTAATGTCCACACATGCACGTAACTTGCATGGTACGTACTGGGTGCTGTAGATAGATTTTGAACTGGTCCGAACCGTTTTTTGGGGGAAAATCAGTTTCTCTTCGCACTGCTAGAAAATTGACAGTAGACTAAGTTATACAGTGGTGGTGCTCAAAACGAACAAACTTGTCTCACGGAAGGCATTAAAAAGATATTACTATTAAGGTGGTAGAAAAGGTTGTATGTGTAACAGAGTTACACAGTGGATAGATATTAAACGAATTTTATTGCATGACATCTCAACTTAACTGTTAATTTTTTCTCTCTTTTGTTTCCTTAATGTAACACGATTTTATGTTTTAAGACCGCGAAGATGCGAGAGTTGCCTTGTTGCCGAGCATTTTATATAGTTGAGCGAAGTAACAATGATGACGATTCAGTGCCAAGTGTGTGGAACTTCAATGAGTCGTTGCAGAGTGTAGAATATTGTAAAAAAGAAATCTGTGAAGATCATGAGAGTTGTGTATATTTGTCTATGGACATATCAGCTTTGTCTCTTTGTTACGCATTGTCTCGATCAAATTTGTGATGTATTTTTTTGAAAGGTTGTACCGTCAAATGATCTATCGATCTGTCTATAACAATCGATGATGTAAGGAGAATTGACTAACACGCCCCTATATTATTTTAACGGTTGGATTGTTAACACCTTTGCTATAGGTATTAACATTTATATCTGCATAGGCTTTTTAACGAATGATTCGATCAAGTGCAATGTTTTAAGCACACAGATGCTGTAATAAAGTATAGCTTACAGTGATTTATCGCACAATTATTTTAGTAATTGTGTGAATGTCAATTTTTTCACGTTTTAATTTATGCTGTCATACTTAATGATTTGTATTTCCGTGAAAGAGGATACAGTAGTCTGCCGAGAAGTTAATTGAGTGAAAAAGAATGAAAGAATCTTATACATGTAGCTTGCAAGCCGTACTGAATGTGCCTGTATGTCCGTGTTAATCAATGCATTTAATAAATTGTTATTATTTTGATCTGCTTGCATTTTTTCTGGCACCCTTGCACAACCTAACTGAACTAAAATCTGCTTCCATTTTACTAGTCAAGTACAAGTTTATTATACATTACAATTAAAATGATACAGAATTAAAATCAGTTTAAACCTCGTGCTTTTGCTTTCTCGTTCAATGAAACTACTTTACAATTGCTTGTTCCATTTCTGTTTAACGAACTTCATCTGAAATTCGAACAAAGTTTAAACGGTCGAGGAAAATTACGATGATCGTCGTCTTTGGAAAGTTTGATCTCCTCCCTTCTAATACTACTCGTAGTCTGTCAGGTGGTTTTGTCTTTGCCAAGTAGCATGCTTTGAGCAAACTTCCATAGTAACGCGCTTTTGTAGCTTCGTGAGAGAGAGAGGGAGGCCTAGATTTGAAAAGCACCTATTCTTCTCCAACAAAAAGTCCAGGCAGGTAAGTTGGTATTCTAAAATGTGATATGCATTTAATAGTTTTAGACTAGTTAAGTTGAGATTAAATGTCAAATAATCACGGAACATTTTATTAGAGATGTTCAAAGGCTGGGTAGTTAGAACTCCAAATATACAGGGATTTTTCTGGCATTAGTAATTAAATCAAAATAAATGAATTTTTCAGAGCACGGTGGCGAGCAGCTCAATGAAGGCAATCCCAGCAGTGAAGTTGGAGACTTCAACATCCGCGAACAACCTTAACCCACTGTCTACAGCTGTGGTTAAGCCACTTCCAGCTGCAAAACCACTGTTGAAGTCCAAACTTCCAATGGGTGTACCGCCAATTCCGGTGTTGATTGACCAGAAGCTGGAAAATCAGGAGGAAAAACAGGATGACACACAGGGGAGACTAAAGAACGAGTCCAAAAAGAAAAAAGATACAGAAAGCAAAGAGAATGAAGACGAGAATGGCAATTTAGCTGCTCAGTTCCAGGACAGGAGGAATGAAGAACATCATCCAGACAGGCGGGGTTGGCTCAACGTTGTTCCTGGGATTCAGGAAATTGGGGACGAAGGGAATCATCTTCGACTTTCTGGGTATGTTTCAGCAATTTCGTTTTAATCTTCGTTTTTACAATTTTTTACTGTATATTAACATATCTATTAACTATTTATAGTTTCCAAGAGAGCGCTGACAAAATAGAGGCCGGTGATGACCAGTATGAAGTGGTAGATTATGGCAAGGAACCTCAGCAGAAGAATAACGATATTCACTTGGTCGAAGGGGAAGACGAAGGTGAAGGTAATTAAAATTTTTCAAGAATGCACTGCTAAACTACGTAATATAATATAAATTACTTTGTCACGCCTCTAACTTTATCGTTTCTTTTCTAGATGAAGATGAACCGATAGATTATCCCCACAATTTAAAACAAAAGAGACGCAAGTGAAGAGATGTTCTTGAAAGCAACAGAATGTTCCCGAGAAAGTGAAATGGTTACTTAAGTACTCGACCGTTTTTACAATTTATGTTCGACACGAAAAGTGTAGTACTTTCTCCATACCACAGCAAAACAGTAGAGGTAGAAATGTGACGTTATGGAGGTACTACTATATTTACGTTTAAGGATTTGGATTCGAGGAAGGAGCAGCTTTACATTTAACAATCGCAATTAACGATACTTCATTTTTTTCCATTACTTAACAGACTGGTCGCTAACGTACATTCTTCGCGAGAAAACGAGAACCTTGTTCTTTCTCTCTTTCTCCTCTCTTTCCTCTCTCCATTCTAGATTCTGAAATTGGAAAATCTCGTACAATGATCTAGCCAAAATGTTTAGATAGGTGATATTCTATGCAGATGTTATTTAAGAGCCACTGCTCGGCTAAAGAACAAATCGTATTTTTATCCAGAAATTAGTGAGGACGTTCGGGCAGCGTGTCGATAGAAGAAACAGACTGTATTTTTCTAGATTTAAACATACTGTAAGAAAAAACTGAATTAGGATTTTCACAATTACAAAATAAAGTAATCTGTCGTAAACGTTCGCTCTTTCAATGGCAGCATTTAAATGAAAAAAATTATATATAAATTATAAAGTTAGTTTACATCGTATCTCGTCGCGATAGTTTCAGTGTTTTCTATTTACAATTATTTTTTTACCGCAATTGACATTTTAATTTCTGTAGAAACTATTCTGCCAGTGTAAGAGTCAATCAATTTCCTCCCTCACACCGTGACGACGAAAGCGGAATCGTGACTTAAATGCACTCAATATTTAAGACGCTAAACAAATAAATAAATCCTGATTTATTTATTGCCTATAAGCCGTTATTCAGGCGCTAACAATCAAGACTTAAAACAGAATGAAAGATTAAGATATACTTTAAGAAATTTATTACGGAAGATATGTTAATATTTGTTATGATCGTAGATGACTACTTGTATACATACAGATACAGCGATTTACTTGTAAATAAAATTCTTTTGGTAATAAAACGTAGAAAAACCGACATGGCGCCTCTGTCCTTGGTCCATAATGAGTGAGGAGGCATACAGCAAGGACAAACGTACGAAATTCCAAGGTAATTTAGATTTATTTAATTTATTATTTATTTACACTTATTTACAACTTTTCTGCTTTCTTTCGCGCAGTTTCAATGGATTTTTCCGTGACCGTTGGTGTTACTCCGCACTCCAATTCTTCTTTTCGAATAAATGACAGTTTCTCAGCTTTCTCACGATAGAAGATCTTTTTCTGAGCTTTAATTTCAGCCTTGTACGCATCAATTTTATCTTTAATGATTTTATCACAATACTCTCGTGTTAATTGTCTAATTGAATCTTTCCTTGATACCATTCCCAGCTTCCTGTAATTATTAAGATCAAAACGATTAATCGAATTCATAACTAAAAAGTAATAATCGATGATGAGAAGTCTGCAGATCTTTATGCAAAATAAAAATGTTTTGTATTGACCGAGAGAAGCAGGAATAATATAAAAATTGATTTCATCCCTTAACGTCTTTGTTACATTAAAAGCAACATTACAACGTTCTGGAATTTTTAAAATCTTTTCCTGTTTTATATTTCGCCCAACCAATTTTTTCATAAATGCATAAAGATCCGCAGTCTAATAATGAAGAAGATATACTGTACTCTGGAATAGGTTTGTAAACAAGATTCAAACGCTCCAGAATCCATTCGAATCGTCTGTAGTCCCATTTACGCAGTAGTTTTAGTTGTTTGTTTCTCTTCTCAGTCAATTCTTTTAAGAATACCTTTGCTTTTTTATTTCTTGGATGATTTTTATAGTACTCCTGCATGTGCTGTATCTCGCTCGTCATCGCTGCAACTGTAACAGTCCACAATTTTATAGAATTTTCCAAATAATTTGTATCCTCTTATTTTGTGCAAAGGATTGATGAGCAACGGAACATGATCATACCACCGACTAGGTATAAGGATAAACCTATTATCCAATGTATTTTTGCGGCCAACTTTTCAAGGGCCATGTAACTCCATTACCATTTTCATTTCACGCGATTTAGACGAATTTATGCCAGAATCTTCGTGCCATAAATAAATAAGTCTATTTCTGTTCTGAATCGTTGTTTCACGTGCTGGATCACTTCATGTGCTTGCAAATAGGTGAAATTAAAATGGTAATGGGGTTACACGACACAACCCACAAAAGTGGGCTGGAAAAATACATTGGATGATAGGTCTATCCTTATACCTCATTGGTGATCATTAGACTGCCGATCTGTATACATTTATGAAGAAATTGACTGAGTGAACTATAAAACAATAACAGATTAGAAAATCAAGAATGTTGTAACGTTGTTTTTAATGCAACAAGATCATTAAGGGATAAAATCAATTTTTATATTACTCCTGCTGTCCACAATCAATGCAGAACATTTTTATTTTGCATAAAGGTCCACAGTCTAGTGAACATACTTACTAGCTGATTCGACAGACCCCCGGTCAGAGCCATGCCTCTTGACTAGTGCCATGGTCCTTTCCCTCTTTAAATTGCGAACTGCAGTTCCATGTTGGAATCCCACGGTAAACATTTTCTTCACTATATCGCTTGCACTGCATCAGACGAATACAGTTAATACATATAGCATATCTTACTCATAAGGTACTTACTCATCCAATTCCTTGGAGCGGTCATAGTACAATTGAATCTCATCTGGTTTCACAGTAATATCCAAACCTAAATCTCCTGATTGCTCAGGCTCCATTATGGTTACCCTCGGTGGTCGGCTCCATTTAATTTTATACTTTTCCATCGTCGAGGCATCACGGCTCAAACAACCACCAAACTTGTAAATATTATTAACCCTGAGACAACCTAACCTACAAACGTTGACTGCCAAATTCATCCTGGTCAGGCGTTGGATGATTCTATCAATTGATTTCACCTCGGGATATTAAATGTATGAAGTGTATAAAATATTAATTAATAATGACTAAAGAAACAGTTGTAGCATAACCTCGTCCGTGCAAAAAGCTTGCCGTAATATGTAATATACAAAGTACAAGATGTCAGAGTCCTCTACGATACGATAGCAATGAATTTCCTTATCTCTGCAATCCGAATACTTCTTGTTGGACATGTATCGTGCATTCAGGGGCATATGCAGGGTGTTCACACTATTACTATTTAGCCAACGTTTTTCTTGTAAATAGTAAATATTTAAAAAAACTAAAGAAGAAAAAGTAGTACTGTTTTTTATAAGCAACACAATGGCGTATGTAATTTTTTTGTGTTTATACTATTTTGTTAGATATGAAGGTGACCTTTAATTTTTTAAATGGAACGCTGTATATTTTTTATATCATCCGAAAGCGTGTGTCTAGAAGTCTAGACGAATTCATCCGTATACTGCAGTGACCTTCAAGGTCATGCAAGGTCAGAAATGGAAGAAACATGCACAAGGAAGTCATAACTCGTCAAAAAAGAAAAGGTTATTTACCTAAAAATGTTTTTATTGAAAAGAGCAATGTAAATATACATTGAAAATAAAGTTATATTTGATTTACCTTCTACTCATTACCATTGATTCAATTTTTGTCCGGAAATTACAATCTTCAAGGAATAACGAACACAAACTTTGAATCGAAGTTTTATTTTAATAATGATACAAATACGTATACTTGGCAATTTACAAACAACTGTTTCCTCTTACCACTGTATGGTGGAAAAAAGTATGATTTCTTTCGAACTACTCGCTTATGATCGCTAGTAATTAAGTAATAAATACGTACGAATATAACATACAAAAGTTAGATCACGACGAAGCAAAATTTATTTTAATCCTTCGTAGGTCTTAATACAAAATTATAAATTAATGGTCACTATTGCTTTCCGTTAGTTCAAAGCAAATGTCTTATTGAGAGATTCGAGTATTCCGTGAACCCAAACGTTTCGCATGTGTTCTTTATGTTATTAACAAAACATTCCGTGCGTTCAATTGATTACCAGCATCTTCAACTATTTATTTTCCAACCTTTCCCAGCTTGGTATCCGTCTTCGGATCAGCAGTGATGTTTTGTACACGAACGATTACTTCGTTGATCTTCGTTTGAAGATTTCTGATGTCCTGAATGTAAAGAAGAGCCAAGATTTTGGCTGCATTTTCGACAGCAGGTTTATTCAGGTTGAAACCGGGAGCAATATCCATCACAGGGAACGGTTTTCCCTTCAGGATTTTAGAATCTGGATTTCGTAGGCACTCAGGGTTTAGTCTCTTCTGAACCATCTTGCTGCAGGCTTTCAATGTGATTAGGTGATTTGGGTGTTCCGGAATCCGGAGGATCTTTGCTAGAGAATACACTCCTTGCTTAAACTCGACGCTATCAACTAATAATCACAAAAATTACAGATCAGCCTATGAAATAATACTACATTTTCGATATACTATTATGGTATATAGACTACCGCTTAAAAGTATCCGGACACTTCTTCTCTGCAAAACATAGTTTAAGTTAGTAGGAAAAATATTTAGGACAATTTTGTCACTTGTAATTATTATTATTGTGTATATGTATTATGGTATTATAGCACAATAGAATTTATTTTTATGTACAAATTATATATAATGAAAATGCAATAATATAATTTATACCCACAAATACAAAATCTAGTGGAGCGGTCTTGCTGTTTGAAAGGATTTCAAGTTTCACGTTGTTTCATTTCTAAGGTGCAGAGCAAATTCAGATTTATCTATACAAATACTCTAATAATAAAATACTAATAGAATAAAAAACTAATAGAAAGATTGCAGCGATTAGTGCAAGTGGTAATATCTAGTCGCGGTGGATACGTCGATGAATTGTTAGTTTAATATTGGTAAGTTTCCACATAGGTAGTTTTTAATTTAAAACGTTAGATATTCTATAAGAAAGCAATAAAGATCGTTTTCAACCACATGTGTTGCTATTAAACAGGTTGCAAGTGTCTGGATACCTTTGAGTGGTAGTGTATAAGTATACTCACAGTCTAGCTTGTCAAGTGGATTTTTGGATTTAAATTTAGGCACCAGTGCTTCTTTTTTCTTTTTCATTTTCATCTCTTTCACATTTTCTGAATACGCCTCGCCTAAATTATACAGTATAGATTTTAAATAGTATTAGTTTTAATTAATTTTAATGTGAGAACGTGCTAACTACTGTTTCTGATTCTTACTACTGTTTTCCATTTCCAACCAAATCGCATGTCCAATCAGCCATTCAAGTTGATCCAAGGTGGTGCCTGTAATTGGACATTTAACATCTTCACAGTATTTTGCAAAAACTTTGGGCCATGTTTCACTTTTCAAGTCTCGCAAGTGTTTACGATCTTGTATATCGTAGTGGCGTATCTTCTGGTCCTCCAGCCAGACAATTACCTTGCGAAAGTGTTGTTCATCTGTAAAATATTTAAATATATGTAATCTTTATTTTCAAGAGCAGCAATTCTTGAATATTATTTTATAATGTATAAAATGCACAGCGCCACGACATGTAACGTCTCCCAATTTATTAACATGATGTAACATCGTGATAATATTCTTAAAAACGCACCGTTCACGTCAACTTTGTCCCATTCCACGTAACCTAAAGCTTGCAGTCTTTTTTTAAGCATGATCGAGCCTGTGACAGATCAGATGCGATTTAAATGTAACACAGGATTCGAAATTTGTTAGAATACCATTAAACCGGCAGAATTTGTCAATCAGTTCGATACTATATGCACATCACGTTTCTTTCAGGCTGAAAGTTTCAGCCAGTTTCAGCTGATAGTGCAATGATAGTGTTCCGGTTTCAAGATATTTGATCACACTCAATCTCACTACATATACACTATACGCCATCTATGATAGCTGGGAACAGTAGAGGTCTCGTGCCACCTCCTTGTCTCCTAGAATTCGAATTTGTTTACCAGGGGAGTATTAGGCGAGCATGAGAGCGAGTTGGTATCCGACAAGGACAGACTTATGCAATTTACGGAAAGAGAGAAGGATGGACGTGGATCTCCTCATTTTCAGTGAGACTACTAGGAGCCACACGAAACAGAGTAGGTGGCACGATTCGCCTCGCTGTCCTTGTCTCGCAATATACTCTTCCTTGTCTTACACATTACAGATATTAGAGATCTCTCAAATAGCTCTCATGTGTAAGACAAGGATAGAGTTATGCAATTTTATGCAGTTTACGGCGAGAGTGAGAAGGATGGACGGCAACTTCTCACTCAGCTGCGTAGTTCAAGGGAAAATTTGTTTATAACTTGCTTATTAATACTGATTCAGGGATATTTGCAATCAGGAAATATAGAGTGAACCATCAGCAACATTCACGAATAGTTTTCAGTTAAATGATTTGTCTACATTAATAGTTATTAAAAAAATAATAAAAACATAAATTAAAGAACAAAAAAACTTTTTGTTTTATTTATTTTTAACGTAGAGGTCCGTTCGTGCCACCTCCTTGGTTCCTACATTTCGAAAATGCTCCCCGGATGATGTACAAAACAGTCCAATGCCGCATATTTCAATAAAGAAAAAGAAGAGATATAGGATTGTATATGTATACGATAAGCGAAGATAATATTGCAAATCTCATCATCTGACATATAGTACGTGCATGTCTCTAACTTATATGTCCTACTTACAAGAGTGTGAAGTTCCGACAAACATTAATTAACCCTTAGCATTCGAATGGCGACTCTGAGGCGCTAAACAATGCTACACTATTATTAAAAACATTCTTCCCATTATACAATTTTTTCGTATTTAATAAATTACTAAAGATTTGAATACTGTAGGAATAAATTGTATCAGTTTCATCTGCACAAACAAAGATCATGGAAATATAAGATCGGAAAAAGATGTTAGGAGTTCAAAGGGCTTCGAGTGCAAAGGGTTCATAAAGTTATACTTATACTTATACACATCTAAAAGGTAGAGGTATAGATAATTTTTACATAAAAAACATGCTTCAAATGGTTTCTTATAAATTTATTGAATTTACACGATTCGCCATGTACAAATATCTGATCACGTAAATGTGCTACATACTCGGATTAAAAGTGAATGATTTTAAAGAATGCTCAGCATTCGATACCGTTCAGTTTGTCCCAGTAAGATAATCAATACAAGAAGAAAGTGATTCCGCAGATTATTCAGATATCCGTTCGTCTCTAAAAACAATCAATTACGACCGCGTAACAATGAAATATAATGCATACCCGAGCGCACTTTAGAAAGTCGAGCCAAGTGCGGTGGGCACGCCAGACAAAAAAAAAGTCCCGTTGACCGCGTTTCGTTTGCAAAAGTGTACACTTTTGATCTTGTTTCTTGTCAAACGAACCGTTGCACCCGATGTAGCGATTAATAAACAGTCGGAGATAACGAAACTGGATTCCCTCGTGACGAAGCATCCGCAAAAGTACCAAATATATTGGCTAGAGATAACGTAAAGGGTCCAGGACTCTGTGGTCGACTACAAATCTTAGAGATCCGAGGTAAAATCTTGTAATCCACTTTAACATCTTTCATCAAATTCGAAATCCATATATTAAAGTATATGTATTGTTATAAATAGACTGCGGATTTCTATGCAATTACGAAAAAATTGGCTGGGTGAAATATAAAACAGTGAAAGATTAGAAAAATCTAAGAATATTGTTATGATGTTTTCAATGTAAAACATCTATTAAGGGATGAAGTGAATTTTTATTTAACTCCTGCTGCCCACAATCGTTGCAAAATATTTTTATTTTGCATGAAGATCCGCAGTCTAGTTATAAGACATAGAGAATATGTTACATCTCCGAAAAATATACTTACTACACAACTACAACAATTTATTCGTCCAAACCAGCGGTTTCCAACCTTATACTACTACGCCTCCCAAAAAAAAATTTTTTTCCGCGCCTCCCTATCCTTTAATACATATAATAATATAGACACGTTTTAAATAATAATAACTTTATTACAAAAAAATTTGGCACTTTCCCTGGCAATAGTCCGCGCCTCCCCTGTTAGTTAGTACAAAAGAAAAGTGAAACATATGTAATCATGTAAAAATGATGTATAAACATATAGAAGAGAAAGAGAGAGAGAGGGTGTAGGCTAATGTAAAAATGTATGTACAATAAATATAGTAATGCAGACATGTAGTAATGATACGTATTGAATAACACACACGCGGATTCTACTCGCACAGATAGATTCTCCGAGCAAAACAGTATTTATAAGTCTTAATTAACACTTAAGTACATGAATTATAGATACCAGAGAAAATGAAATGCATTACAGATTATTTACTCATCCATATGCGCATGCGATCAGTGCGTGTTGTTACAATTATACGAGGAGAAGTCATAACCGTTAATTGCGTAACAGGAGAAGAGAAGGATATTTCGATTTGGAAATCCGGTGTTCGCATTCTTCCATACACTGGTTGATTTTCAAATCTGGTTCTGGTAATGACCATAGTCTCGCTATAAACATCTTCCCAATGAACAAGATTGAGACTTAACAAAGTCTACATATGTCTACCACATGAGGAAGATCGTGGCTTAGAGAAGTCTAGAACTTTTTTCAAGAGAAGATCGAGCTTTAGCAAAGCCAAGAACTTTTTCTAAGCGAACATTGAGATTGGCGAAGCCTAAAACATCTCCCAATGAACAAGATTGAGGCTTAACAAAGTCTACGTCTTCCACATGATGAAGATTGTGACTTAGAGAAGCCTAGAACTTGTTTCAAGTGAAGATCGAGTTTTAGCAAAGCCAAGAACTTTTTCTAAGCGAAGATTGAGGCTTTGCGAAGCCTAAAACATCTCCCAATAAACAAGATTGAAGCTTAACAAAGTCTACGTCTACCACATGAGGAAGATCGTGGCTCAGAGAAGCCTAGAACTTGTTTCAAGTGAAAATCGGGCTTTAGCAAAGCCAAGAACTTTTTCTAAGCGAAGATTGAGGCTTTGCGAAGCCTAAAACATCTCCCAATAAACAAGATTGAAGCTTAACAAAGTCTACGTCTACCACACGAGGAAGATCGTGGCTCAGAGAAGCCTAGAACTTGTTTCAAGTGAAGATCGAGCTTTAGCAAAGCCAAGAACTTTTTCTATTCGAAAATTGAGTCTTTGCGAAGCCTAAAACATCTCTCAATAAACAAGATTGAAGCTTAACAAAGTCTACGTATACCACATGAGGAAGATCGTGGCTTAGAGAAGTCTAGAACTTTTTTCAAGTGAAGATCAAGGTTTAGCAAAGCCTAGAATTTCTTCTAAGCGAAGATTGAGGCTTTGCGAAGCCTAAAACATCTCTCAATAAACAAGATTGAAGCTTAACAAAGTCTACGTCTACCACATGAGGAAGATCGTGGCTCAGAGAAGCCTAGAACTTGTTTCAAGTGAAAATCGGGCTTTAGCAAAGCCAAGAACTTTTTCTAAGCGAAGATTGAGGCTTTGCGAAGCCTAAAACATCTCCCAATAAACAAGATTGAAGCTTAACAAAGTCTACGTCTACCACATGAGGAAGATCGTGGCTCAGAGAAGCCTAGAACTTGTTTCAAGTGAAGATCGAGCTTTAGCAAAGCCAAGAACTTTTTCTATTCGAAAATTGAGTCTTTGCGAAGCCTAAAACATCTCTCAATAAACAAGATTGAAGCTTAACAAAGTCTACGTCTACCACATGAGGAAGATCGTGGCTCAGAGAAGCCTAGAACTTGTTTCAAGTGAAGATCGAGCTTTAGCAAAGCCAAGAACTTTTTCTATTCGAAAATTGAGTCTTTGCGAAGCCTAAAACATCTCTCAATAAACAAGATTGAAGCTTAACAAAGTCTACGTCTACCACATGAGGAAGATCGTGGCTTAGAGAAGTCTAGAACTTTTTTCAAGTGAAGATCGAGGTTTAGCAAAGCCTGGAACTTTTCTACGAGGAGAAGTTATAATTGTTACTTGCGTAACAGGTGAAGAGAAGAGGATATTTCGATTTGGTAATCCGGCGTTTGTATT
This sequence comes from Lasioglossum pauxillum, assembly GCA_933228785.1. Classification (NCBI taxonomy): domain Eukaryota; kingdom Metazoa; phylum Arthropoda; class Insecta; order Hymenoptera; family Halictidae; genus Lasioglossum; species Lasioglossum pauxillum. The sequence continues at coordinate 10,850,004 of OW121699.1, forward strand.
CTTCTATACACCGGTTGATTTTCAGATCTTGTTCTGATAAGACAACCTCCTGCAGAGACGACACGCTTCTTGCAGCATGGTGTTCACAAGCGAGTAAAAGTGTTCCACGAAAACGCGTTTCATTGAACATCGCATCCGCGCGGTCCGGTGCAATTCGTGTTCACCGGTCAAGGAAGAAAAAGGACACGCACGAGATTGCGATGCGAAGTAGTGAAAGGCAGATGAAAGTAAGGAGTGTAATGCCGAATGGCCTGGGCGGGACTATTTATTGACTATTCGACTATAAACCGAGCGAAGCGACGCACGTCGTCCGAGAAAATTGCATTCACCTGCATCGCCGCATGTCGGGTACAGCCGTAGTTGTGCAAACATTTTATTTAAATAAAAATTTCAAATAACAAATAAAAGATAACAATTTTTTTATTCGTTATTCGAAGGTTCGAATAGAAAAGTATCTTTTATTCGACTCGTTATTTAAATAATTTTACTCGTCGAGAATTTATTCGACGAATAGATAACCTTTTTATTCGAAGCGGATTTATTCGAATAGCTTTCGAATAACTCCTGCGGTACAGCAGTACAGCAGATTATCTAATATTTATTGATATTAACCCTCTGCACTCCTTCGTCGAGCGTGGTTCGACATCAGAGAAAGAAAAATGTAAATAGCACGGTTTGTTATATGTACATATTTGGTTCCTCCTTTGTTTATTTAATTGTCTTATTTTTTAGTTAAAAACAAACAGAATGTTCACAAATATAAATTACAACAAAGTTTAAGAGCTATATTTAATATAGTTAGCGAACAAAATTATTTAAATTAGGTAGCAGTCAAGGAACAGTCCTTTGAAGTAAAATAGAACACTTGAAATAGTAGGGAGTTGTTGGCAACACAATTGAAAAATAATTCGGAGTGCAAAGGGTTAATGTTCATTAATATTTCCGCAAAAATTTGCGGCCGTCTAACTTGTCATTGAGTTACGCTACTGATTTGGAATTGCAAAAATAGCGAAACTTCGAGAAACAAAAAATTTTCAGATGTCTGACTAGTCGTTGACTCGTACTACTGAATTTTTGGTTTGCGTGATTTATCGTCAGAGATGATTGTTTATGTTCGTTCACGAACGCGCGAGTGACAGAATTTTCAGTATGAGAACATTAGCATTGTTGACAGTATTAAATAATGGCGCCATAATCTCGCGCATTGTGTCTCCTCATGAATGATGTATGGTTTTACACAGTCGTCGGCGCGGGACAACGGAACAGCATGTTTTCCGTTTCTTTAATACCTCGGATGCCTGTATGTCTGTCACGAGCGGGTACCGGGCTATTAATTGCAATAATAGCCGACGCGAGAAGAAAGGAAAATCATAGAATCATCGAGAATGTCCACGTCCCGTCAGTGTCACTTTCTCGACCTTTCATTCGATCATCCTTGGTCGAGCCACTCCCCATAAGTTTCTTCCTTATAGGAAAGAGGCCTTTCAATCGTGAAAAACGCCTTCTAATCGAGAAGATTTTCCGGACGCACAAATAGAATTGATTTGCCAATATTAATACGAAATAAAGATATGAATGTAAAGTGTCTTCACTTGTTAATTAATAAAATTGATTTACCAAAATGAATATATTTTATTCACAAATAAAAGTGATGTGCTAAAACATTATAGTATAGTAGAATTAATTAAAGTGTCTTCAATTGTTGATTCATAAAATTGATTTACCAAAATGAATATATTTTATTCACAAATAAAACTGATGTGCTAAAATGAATGTACTCCATCGATGAAAATTCGTATCGTAGAATTAATGTCTTTTTTAAATTGACGAATAAAATTGATAAAGTAAAGTGGTCTTCAATTGTTGATTCATAAAATTGATTTACCAAAATGAATATATTTTATTCACAAATAAAACTGATGTGCTAAAATGAATGTACTCCATCGATGAAGATTCGTATCGTAGAATTAATGTCTTTTTTAAATTGACGAATAAAATTGATGAAATAAAGTGGTCTTCACTTGTTGATTCATAAAATTCATTTATCAAAATGAATATATTTTATTCACAAATAAAACTGATGTGCTAAAATGAATGTACTCCATCGATGAAGATTCGTATCGTAGAATTAATGTCTTTTTTAAATTGACGAATAAAATTGATAAAGTAAAGTGGTCTTCAATTGTTGATTCATAAAATTGATTTACCAAAATGAATATATCCTATTCACAAACAAAAGCCATGTGCTAAAATGAATGTACTCCATCGATGAAGATTGGTAATGGGATCTTTATGCATTTATAGCAAAATTGAGTAGATGAAATTGAAAATTTCTGGAAAATTTGACAAATTGAAGATGTCAATATATGATTTCTCCTCAATTAAAATCATCAAGGGAAGAAATAACATTCAATTTAGTTTCTATTTCTTGCAATCAATGCAGACAATTTTTATTTTGCATAAAGATCCGCAGTCTATTGACGAATAAAATTGACAAAGTAAAGTGTCTTCGCTTGATGACTGATAAACCTGATGTAGTAGAATGGACACCTTTCATTGATAAATAAAATTGATTCGGAAGAAAGTATTCAAAGCTGACATACCAAAACGGATGTGTTTGAAAGGTACCGATAAATAGGCCTGATAGAACGAAATGTAAATAATCTGATGGTTTCGGAAAAATTCGAGCGAAGTGTCCCCGTTCTGCAGTCGCCGATTCGTTTTGTTCCCGGAGCGTGTTTCCGTTGGAATTTGTCTCTGCACGGTCCGGTGTCCCTTGCTTTCTTCAGCGCTGGAGATCCAGCGTCGCGTTCAGCCGCTCGAGGATCGTGTAGATCGCGGATCGGATCGGATCGGATCGTATCGGATGCTGTCCGAGGGATCTTTAAAGGCGATCGTAGCTCTCTTCGGACTCCTTTGATGCGTGGGGATAACTGGAGCTACCAGTTAAGTCAAGTGTATCGCGCCGGGACGAAGTAGTACACTGTTTCTTTCCGGAGTGCGTGCATCGACGTTCCAGAGGATTGGCAACCGCACAACAGAGAATAGAGGAGAACATCCTGTACTAGGGAGGGCAGGAACTACTGTTCACCGACTCGTTAATCATGAAACTTTACTTGGTAAGTCTCCCATAAAATCCCTATTTTTTATTTCGCGCCGTTTCATTTTGTTCAATTTCATCCTGTCCGATTTTGTTGAATTTTATTCGGTTTCATTTTATGGAATGTGTCAAAATTAGGTTTTGCAAAATCATTATACGTTTCTTCATGCTTCCTGATATTTTGTGATTAAGTGATTCAACATTTCTATTTGTTCATCCGAGGAATATTGAGTTGAAATGTGTTTAGTGTGAGGAAAGTTGCGTTTTCTCGAGCTTGCGAAGTCTGAATTTAAAATTTTTAATCCATTGCTTTTTCATTTAATTTAGTCACCCTGTTTCATTTTGTTAAATTCTGAAAATGTGTTTCAAAAGATTATGCAGATTCCTTTTATGTTGATTCGTGAAAATTAATTCAAGTGGAACAGTTGAATCGATTTTAGCTTTGTCTTTTTATTCGTGTGTATTTGATTTAGTTCTAAATTGCAATTGCAGTACGAAATACTGCAATTCTAATTGAATTTGCATTAACACCCATATTAATAAATATGTGTTTGCGTTAATAAATACTGCATCTACACTTACATTCACATCTATATGTAGATTTCCATCCGCATTTGCATCAATATCTAATATTAACAATTCGCACAAATTGTTTAATGTTTTATTCATCCGCGGACACAATTCCCTACTGACAATGAGAAAGGAAGACACGATGCTCTGTTTAGAACATCGCGTTTAATTAATCGTTACGGCGCAACCAACCAACTGTAAATCACATATGCAGTTATTATAATCGGCCGAGAGGTTCCTCAACACTGGGAAGCAACGAATTAACTATAATAAATTGCAACGCATTCAATCACGCAATTGTTGCTCAACCTCAAACGAGAACTTAATTGAAGTAAAATTGTAGAGCAAAAAATATTTGTTATTTGTCGATTATGCTCATTTCATTTTTTATAATTTATTGAAATGAGTACAAAATCAAAGGTCAGCAAAAATTGAAAATAAAAATGAAGAAAATCATTTTGATCGATCCTCCATCGAATCGAAGAGAATTGTAGAGCAAAAATTAATTTTCCGGTTTTGCATTCATCAATTTGCGGTTTTTTACTGAGGAAATGGGTAAATCATTGTTGTTTTGTTGAACAGGTGGCTACGGCTGTGTGGATAGCAACCGTGACAGCAACATTGGAGTCCGATTCCCGTGGAAACTGGAGCAACGAAAAGGTAAATGTAGAGAACTCCTCTGCCGGCTCAATACCTGCGTGATTCGTAAATTTTCTCAGGGGTTTCATTTTCCCAGCAGCCGGTCCAATCGGCCATTAAGATCAGCCATTTACATAACCGAGGATATACTAACATAGCTCACCACAATTTACTCGTGCATTCATCAAATTCTCTCATTCTCTTCGATAATCACAGCAGCTCTAACAATTTCCTCTATTAATAAACAACACATTTTTAAACATGCTTCTTCACTATTTTCCTCAGCAGAAATTGCATGCTTGTTGTTACATGTCGTTAAGTCGCTTCGGAATGTTAACGATGCACACTTTCGAATATCATTTGCATGGTGATTAACACACAAAAACATACATTAGGTTAGCTTTAAACAATTTCATAAATGAAAAAGTTGAATTTATTTCTTTAAGTTTATATATCCATTTACTGTTCAACTTCTAAAATGATGGAACGTTGCTTCCGTCATACGTCGAAGACGAAGAAAGTATTTTAAGGAAGCAACGTCCGCCATTAGCGCCCTCGAGCCATTACTCAAGAATGACTCGCCATAAGGAAATGATTACGCGCCAGTAGGAAAAGAAATTTATTTATGGACGATCCTGCTGGATCGTTGACACTGTTAGATAAAATGGCAGAAGCTAACTTTCAGGGTTGTGGAAGAAAGCACTGCTTATAAGTTCCTCAATTATCGTTATTGAACTCTTCTAATAAAATTTAGTATTAGAAACTTACACAATTATTAACCGGTTCTTACGTTTCTAATCATCTTCTAATACCTCCAGTCAATTACGCCTAGCAATTTAAATCTTCATTTCAGTACTTTCCATCGCTACTACGCAGATTTCAATTTGAATTCTTTGTTTTTCGTGTAGCGACAAGCCTGTAAACCGTGGCGCCAAATTTGAATTCGCAGATTTCTGCTTACGCCTCCAGCTTTCAAATGAAATCGTAAAATGTCTGACAAAATGAATGTACATTTAAAAACACGTTTAAACATTCACTTCGGTAAGAAAAATGTACATTATTTCATAAGAAAGAGTCTACAGAATCGATTTGAGAATGTTCGACAAATGTTTACATTTCAAAACAGGAGATAGAAAGATGTTCTTACTGTGACGGGGGGAAACGGTGGTTCTTCGAGCATTATGCATTGTCATTCTCGTGTTTTCCTGCGAGTACCCTAACCTAGCACACGAATAAACGGATTCTCACGTCGTGATAGAACGGCAGCCGTGTTTGGGCAGTTGGCGGAGAGCGGAAGTTACTTTCGACAGAGGACGAACGAAATAAGTAATGCAGAACAAGTTTCGTTCGCCTTACGTAAAACGGGAGAACCTTTCACGCATAACCCCCGGACCGATAGACACCGGGCAAGAGACATCCTTAACCTTCGGGCATAGAAATCTTTAACCTCGATCTACTTGCGGGCGTCGTTCAAGTGCCACTTCGTGTATAGGCGCGACCAACACCCGCCGAGAATCACATCTGTCATGCAGTTTCTAACAAGATTCTCTGGCCTATCCTATCATGTTACAGTTCCTTTGAACTGCCTGGTAACACATACATTATCCCTGCCAAGTCCTATGGAGACCTCAGAGAATTTTCGAACAGATTGGATACTGTTTAATTGATTGTGGCTTAGCGAAACCTAGAACTTTTTTAAAGTGAAGATTGAGACTTAGCGAAGCCTAGAACTTTTTCCAAGTGAAGATTGAGACTTAGCGAAGCCTAGAACTTCTACCAGGTGAAGATTGAGACTTAGCGAAGTCTAGAACTTCTTCCAAGTGAAGATTGAGACTTATCGAAGCCTAGAACTTCTTCCAAGTGAAGACTCAAACTTAGTGAAGCATAGAACTTTTTCTAAATGTGTATGGAAGCTTAGCAAAGCCTAGAAGTTCTTCCAAGTGAAGATTGTGACTTATCGAAGCCCAGAACTTCTTCCAAGTGAAGATTGAGACTTAGCGAAGCCTAGAACTTCTTCCAAGTGAAGATTGAGACTTATCGAAGCCTAGAACTTCTTCCAAGTGAAGACTCAAACTTAGTGAAGCATAGAACTTTTTCTAAATGTGTATCGAAGCTTAGCAAAGCCTAGAAGTTCTTCCAAGTGAAGATTGTGACTTATAGAAGCCCAGAACTTCTTCTAAGTGAAGATTGAGACTTAGTGAAGCATATAACTTTTTCTGAATGTATATTGAAGCTTAGCATAGTCTAGAAGGTTTCTCTGAAGAAGAAAATTGAGGAGTAGCAAAGCCTACATTTCCCAGATGTTGAAGATTGAGACTTAGCGAAGCCTAGAACTTCTTCCAAGTGAAGATTGAGACTTAGTGAAGCCTAGAACTTTTTCCAAGTGAAGATAGAGACTTAGAAAAGCCTAGAACTTCTTCCAAGTGTTGATTGAGACTTAGCAAAGCCTAGAACTTCTTCCAAGTGAAGATTGAGACTTATCGAAGCGTAGAACTCTTTCTAAGTGAAGATTCGGACTTAGCGAAGCCTAGAACTTTTTCCAAATGAAGATAGAGACTTAGCAAAGCCTGGAACTTCTTCCAAGTGAAGATTGAGACTTAGCAAAGCCTAGAACTTCTTCCAAGTGAAGATAGAGACTTAGCAAAGCCTGGAACTTCTTCCAAGTGAAGATTGAGACTTAGCAAAGCCTAGAACTTCTTCTAAGTGAAGATTGAGACTTAGCGAAGCGTAGAACTTCTTCCAAGCGAAGATTGAGACTTATCGAAGCGTAGAACTCTTTCTAAGTGAAGATTCGGACTTAGCGAAGCCTAGAACTTTTTCCAAATGAAGATAGAGATTTAGAAAAGCCTAGAACTTCCTCTAAGTGAATATCTTTTTCCAAGTGAAGATAGAGACTTAGTAAAGTCTAGAACTTCTTCCAAGTGAAGATTAAGACTTAGCGAAGCGTAGAACTTCTTCCAAGCAAAGATTGAGACTTATCGAAGCGTAGAACTCTTTCTAAGTGAAGATTCGGACTTAGCGAAGCCTAGAACTTTTTCCAAATGAAGATAGAGACTTAGAAAAGCCTAGAACTTCTTCCAAGTGAAGATGGAGACTTAGCAAAGGCTAGAACTTCTTCCAAGTGAAGATAGAGACTTAGCAAAGCCTGGAACTTCTTCCAAGTGAAGATTGTGACTTAGCAAAGCCCAGAACTTCTAAGTGAAGATTGAGACTTAGCAAAGCCTAGAATTTCTTCCAAGTGAAGATTGAGGTTTAGCGAAGCGTAGAACTTCATCCAAGCGCAGATTGAGACTTAGCAGAGCCTACAACTCCTTCCAAATGAAGATGGAGACTTACCGAAGCATAGAACTTTTTACAAATGTATATTGAAGCTTAGCCTAGCCTAGAAGGTTTCTCTGAAGAAGAAAATTGAGGAATAGCAAGGTCTACATTCCCCAGATGTAGAAGATCGAGGCTCAGTAAAGCCGAAAGCAATGCCTACGCGATGCGACGTGGTGATAATGTAATTTATGCGATTGGACTACCCCTCATGCAGATGAAAACCTGAGATACTCTATGTTGTATACAGTCCCAAACGATCCGGAGTGTAATTTTACACTACAGTACAAAGAAATTACATGGAACGCGCGGAATGATAGTTCAGCAGTGCTCGACGAGGATACTCCAACCATTTCATAAGCCAGCTATAATGACAAAGTAGCTCGAGCAAACGGTTCCGAGTAGAAGCACAAGGGGAAAGTGCGAGGCGGACTTTGTTAGACAGGCTTGTCGGAAGAGAATGAGCGGCAGTGAAATGACCTAGGCTGCATGCGAAGGTTAAGGACGACTTTCACCTAAAACTTGCGGATGAAGGTTGGCCTGAAGGCCGATCAGCCATTCGACGCGTACAAAAATTCTCCTTCTCTCTCTCCCTCTAATCTTCAAATCTATCGTCTTCATCTTCAAATCTATCGTCTTCATCTTCAAATCTCTCGTCTTCATCTTCATATCTCTTCTCCCAACTTTATCGGAGGAGGAGGAATTGATGAAGATGGAGGGCCTCCCAGAGCGGGGACTCCCCGGTCTAACTGTTGATATTAGGGGCATGCATATTCCGAAGTAATTCGACTTTCTCTTCGAATACAATTTCTGTAGGTCACTTGCAGCTGCCGCAGCTTCACGTGAAATGCAATCGCCTGTAATTAGGGTCTCGCAGTACCCAGGACCGTTACAAGATTCTACGGACTTGCAGTGCGTAACTAGAACTGTTAACTAGGAGTTCTATCGGTTACAGCGAGCACTGCAGAATCTTCTCTAATCACCGGTTACCGGGAAATAACTGTCGACATTTTTCTGTTTGCATATGGCTTTCCTCTTTGCCTGCCCTATTTTCTGGAACCAAGAGAACACCGTGACGACGGTGGTAAAACGTGAAGACTCGAGCATGCTATTTGCAATTTAACAGTCCACTGTCATGCAATTTAAAGTCAGTCTTGTCATAAGAATTTAAGGAAGAAGTGTAGCAGCCGCGAGCGTTTAAAATTTAGCGAATCAGAATGATTTAGAAAAATTCTGGTATCGTGTATCAATAATCGAGGGTTGGAGTTGAATGTTGACAAACCTTAAATATTGCACTGAAGGTTACAGAGAGATTTGTATAGATGTTTCTAACGATTCGAGTGACTAGAAACGTAAATTTTTAAATGGTACTTAGGTGGTGCTAAAGAACCGTGTAGACGGACACCGTGTTTTTTCCGGTACGAAAATTTCCTCTAACAAAAACCGCGAATACTTTCTCCGTACACTTTCGGATGAAAGCCTCTCCCAGAGTTGACCCACCTACTCTAAAAAGATTCGCAAAAATGATCTCGCTCTCATCCTTTCTCTTTCTGCAAAAGTGAACCACTTGTGTTTACGTTTCATTTACTCCTGTTTTTCTTTCTGCAAAAATGTCATAAACATTCCCTAGCCATCAAGATGAACAGCATGCACAATTAAACGATAAAATATATAATATTTTTCTTCTGGAGTTTTAAGAAAGCGATGACAAATTGGAAATGGCTTTTTAATGACCCCCCCCACTTTTTTTTTCTTGTAAACGTAAAACGGGGAAAGTTGTTCGTCTGTAGCGTGTCTGAAAATCATCCTGCGAGCGAAAGGATTGTCTTGCGTGTGTTACTTCATAGTAATCGCGGCTGTTGTGACTTACAAATCAAATAAACGTAATATCAGGCCGAGCACCATAATTGTTTTATTCTAATTAAATTCCGCGGATAATCCAGGAGCAATGTTCTTATCCACCGCCGCGGCGAATATTGTTTGAACAAAAAGAAAAACAAACAAAATGCAGAACAGGTGGGGATATTCAAGACTCGTTTTGGTAAACAGACCTTTTGGGGAGAGAAACAGCAAGAGCTCCCAGAATTCATTGGCAAGTTTCACCGGTTGCGGAGATCAGGTTTCCGATCATTTCTGTGGCTGAACTCCCGAGACTAAAATGGCAGAATCCGTTGGGAAACACGGGGTGCCTCGTGACTGGTATTAGAACTGACTACTGGCTAATTCTACATAAAAAGATCTATCGAAAACGTGGAATGAACTTTTCTCGTTCAAGCCTTCCTTTTCGAGATAATCAACTCTGGAAAGACGGTGCTCCTGTTAGCTTAAAAAATTATTTACAAATAGTAGAACATTTATGATGCTAAAAAATATGTACCAGTGTATTCGGAAGAGTTTATAAAATCATTTCACGCAAGCAACGTTCATCTACCTTTTATAGTCAACGCGCAAAAAATTCTTAACCCTTCTTTCAACAATTTGTTAATATTCCTCCAAAAAATATTACAAAATTTCTCTGAATGTCCATTCTTGACTCGCTAATATATTAATGTATAGCCTTGAAATGGGAATTTGTGCAAACATGTTAAATACAGAAAGGGTTTAAATAATCTATATAGTTCGGTTGACTTCATAAGGGTTAAAGTCGAAAATCTGATTTTCTCGTGAACAGGGTGAGAAATGTAATTTCCCAGAAAATAGGCGTAGGATAAGAATTAAAATTCGTTAGGATAGTATGAGAGACAGTTCTGTGTACCATCTAGGTCAGCCAGACAACGATGGAATGTCACAGAAGCGAAGAAATGGCGTAAGTTGATCTTTTAACCGCTCGAAAGGATCTAAGAGTCTTGGGGAAGGGGTGTTCGCCGTTAGAAGCAGATCACGGGGCTCGGTTCTTAGCCAATGGGACTCCCTGGACCCGGTCCCGAACGGTTTGCTTTTATCGCGACTTTGAACTCGCGCGCACGACTCTCACTGGTTTTTCTTTTGCGCGCGTGGCTGCAAGAATGCGGCGCGCATCTTTTCCCGTTTCTCCTTTCTTCTCGCTCGAACGCCATAGGAGAAAGGGAGACCGCCGGTGGTACCGTAAAGTCCACCTTTCTCTCATCTCGGCTCACCGGTTATTTTCAGCCTCCTGCCAGCTACTCTACTTTAGCAAAATTCGCCGGACGGACAGGATAGAACGCGACTTTTCTCTTCGCGCCGCGGCCGACCGGTTGCCAGCACCGCAGGCGCCATTTCTGGGCCATCGATTCTGGTTTCCGATCATTTCATATCATTCTCGTCCGTTTCCCTTTATCGCCCGAACAAACTCCACACGAAAACTCGAGAGAACAAGCGAACGAAATGTCGGAAAATCGACGCTCACTCCAAGAAAATTATTCATACCATAAGTTAAGAATGACACGTCTCCTCGAAATGGGCCATATGTCACTCAAAAGGGCATAGAATATGATACTAATGCTAAACTAGTTTTTAGTTAAAATCAAACGGTCTTTTCATGGAGAAATAGCAATTTTTCGAAACTCAAATGCACACGAGGCAACATAAAATGCGAGGAAAGTTATATAAAAAATAAACAAAGTGTGTATAATTATATATCGTTGGAAAGCTTGATTTTTTTGTGATTTTCTGGTGCAAGTAGCTAGGCGACACCTGTTCTTGCTCGATAGTTACAGCCATTTATAGATTTCCCAAAATGCAAACTTTAACCCCTTCCCTCTCTTAACCTGAAGGATTAATTGAAATTTCTTTATGTAAAATTGATGCAATACTCATGGGGCTGTTAATGTTCAACGTTTAAAGAAATTCGGAGGTAATTGATTTTTCTGCAACGCATTTCCACTATTCACCGAAAAATCTCTTCTGTTGCAGACAGTTTCAGAGCACAGATTTGAGAAAACTACAGGCGATCTAGCAACAGAGGAGACAAAGAAAATCATCGGAGGTCATTATATACTCAATGGGTATCAGAACGAGGGAAACCAGAACTCTTCTCAGCAGAGCAACCCTGAAGAAGCAACAATAGCGACTGTGAAGTTCATTCCAGCGACTGATAACAATTATGGGAAGGTTGGTGTGGAAGATGGAGAGTGAAATTTCAATAATGCAACTGATCGATCACTTTTCAAACTGAGCAACTGCGATTTCCGTGCTTTCCCTTCCTGATTGCTGGAAAGTAACTCACTTTCGACGCAACGAACGCTGAATAATCATATTTGCCCAGTCACGAGGGCACTTAGGGTACCAGGAAGCTCGGAAAATTATGAAACCTCGTGGGAAATTAGAGCAATTTATATGTAACACATACCCATTTTCCTCATTGTAGCATAGTATAATTTTGAAGTCACCCCCTGAAGAGGTTCACAATTTCTGAAATTTTCTATTCTTCCAAAACTCGATCTTTGAAATTTGGTGCCTTTATCTTTTTATGATTCCTATACAGGGTAATGCTGGAAACTGGGACAAGTTACTGCTCTTTTTTTAAATAAAAATAGCAAAAAATGATAGAGGAAGAAATCATGTTATAATTAAAAAGTATTAATCAAAAAGAAAATAAAAATTGATTTCATCCCTTGATGACTTTGTTACATACAAAACAACGTTACGATGTTCTGAAATTTTTCTGTTTTATATTTTCACCGAATCAATTTCTTCATAAATTCATAAAGATCCGCAGTCTAGTCATAATACGTCCTAACTTCCAATGACCCCATTTTACCAAGCTTATATGTATGTATTAGCTTGCTGGTCATTCCATGCCGAATCGATCACTTTTTGCAGGCACCATCGCCGATTTTGTTCTAAATGAAATATGTTGTAGTCCATGTGAAATTAGGGGGGGGTTAAGTCATCATTTTGCCGGTTTCGAATTTTTTTAGAAATGGCAGGCCTTCAAATTTTTCAATTTTTGCCCATTTTGGCGAAAACGGGCCTCACTTACGAATTTTTATCTCAAGAACCGTTTGTCCGATTGAGCTAAATTTTTTTTTGTTTTATTCGGAAAGGATTGGGCTATTACAAAATAATTTTTTCAACCTCGAAAATCAACTTTATAATGTCGAAAAATTTAAACAAATTCTTCTTTTGCGTTTTTTTTAATGATGGGGCTCAGTGATTTAAATTTTGAAAAAAATATGGTAATATTCCTTGAAGTTTCCCCTTTAAAATGAGCCCTTGAAAAAGATGGTATCATTAAAATTGGCGTCGCAATGAGCTGGTAAAGGACGCCGTGTACCCCCGTTTCAGGTAGAGGTGGGTCGAGCGCACCGCTGTTATGGTCCGTTTTCTATACCGCTGTTATGGTCCGTTTTCTATACCGCTGGTCTCGAGAAAATACCAGCACACTGTAATAACTCTATATATACCTGGAGAACAATATTAGTAACCACTCTTGGACAACAACACCTTTTTAATCATGACTTCTTTTATAGATATTAGTTTTTATAGGAATCATATATGTTCCAGCTGAGCAACGACACCTTTTTTTGGAACATATATGATTCCTATAAAAAAAGTGATCGATTCGGCATGGAATGACCCTTGCCGAGTTGTCGTTGTTGTTGTTATATGCATCAAATCTTGTAATCGAATTTTAAACCACTTCCCGATGAGCTAGAGACTTGAAACTTTAAACATAGCTCAGAACTGGATGACAATGCAATATTAAAAAATAAATTAAAAAAAGAACCTTGCGTTCAGGAGAAAAAAAATTTTAATATTAACCGTCACACCTCGTCGCGCGATGCTCGGTAGTACGTCATCGCGTTCAGCGATCCCCACTCCACGCGCCAGCGCTCCCTGCTCCACTACGCGTTCCCACTCCGACTCATCCCCACTCTACTGACCCATTTCGCACCGAAGAAGCTCAGTCAATGTGGTGTTCCGTTCATTCACTTCCATTTCGGACAATTTCGGACTCCATCAAGAGACGTCGTCTCTCGGAGTCATTCCTTCATTCTATCTCACGTATTTCCATATCCTGCGTTTCTATATCTTACTATTTCATACCAGTATTACTATATCTTGCGCTCCATTTAAAAAAGACTAAAAGGTAGAAAATAAATAAATATATAAAAGAAACTTTTTAAAAATCACGCTTATATTAAAATGCACTAAAAAGGAGAAAATAATTTTTTCAGACATTAGTGACTATAAATAAAAACGTGGAGCGCCCACGAAGATTACGTCAATATAGTTTAGGGCTCCACGCTTTTATTTATAGTCACTAATGTCTGAAAAAATTATTTTCTCCTTTGTAGTGCATGAAAAAATATATAAAAAAAACTTTTGTAAAAACCACGCTTATATTAAAATGCACTAAAAAGGAGAAAATATTTTTTTAGACATTAGTGACTATAAAAGCGTGGAGCGCCCACGAAGATTACGTCAATATACTTTTGCGCTCCACGCTTTTATTTATAGTCACTAATGTCTAAAAAAATATTTTCTCCTTTTTAGTGCATTTTAATATAAGCGCGGTTTTTACAAAAGTTTTTTTATATATTTTTTCATGTGGATTTTCTACGTTTACTTAAAAAAGAACAGTGACTTGTCCCAGTTCGCAGGATCAAATTCCAAGTCGAAATTGTTTCATAATTTTCGGAATTTCCTGGATCGTTAACTTACCCTGTCAGTCGGCAGTCAGTTTTTCTAGCAATGTGCGATTCGTTGCGTCAGAATCCGATATAACGCGAATTCCACATATTTCCCATCGACGATGACCCTTCCAGCACGCTTTCACTCGATCTTCACGTAAAAGGATACGCCTCCTCGTCTTCGGAACGGTTTATTAGGCTGACCGAATGAGCTGACGTTCACGTTTGCGCAAACCATTTTGCAGATGGTGTTCCTCGAATAGGCGATACCCTAATTGATACCGAATCCTGATTATAATCTCTTTCGAGCCTTCTGCTGATGTTCTAGCAAGATTAGAACGTCCAAAATAACAGCTTCCGTGCAATTACGCCTTGATTAGAAATTCGATTATGCAAATGCTTCTTGATTGCTATTCCTCGGGATGAAAAATTCCAGCGTGGTTGAAGAAGTGCAACATTAGTAGCGTAATTGGTACAGCAATGAAGCACTCTGATTGACTAGAAATTACACTCCACGAGTAAATGGATTCCTAACTTCTCTATTTAATTTCAGAATGAAACCCAGGGTGACAGTCAACAGCGACACTCTAAGCAACTGGTCCAGCCATACCTCCTACCTGTAGAAGAAAAACGACCTGAAGCAACCAGTCCGAACGAGTCACAGACTGCTGCAAGACCAGCGAGAACTAGTCAAAACGAGACAGTCATAGTGGAGTATTTTCCATCGCAGGAAATTATACTCCAAGAGTCTACCACGAAACTTCCCAGTACCCACGAGAACAGCTTCAACGACTTAGGCTACTCCATTCCTGAGGAACAAATCGACGTGGAATCGGTTGGAGACTTCGGTCAAAGAGTTCGCGCGCCGACTTTGAGACAGAGGAGCAACTTTGGTCGTCTGAAGTCTAGACAGCCTGTCACCAATGCATCCTCGCCCGAGGAGCACAGAAAGCACAGCAGAAAGTACCCTAGACCGTTCGTGTCGAAAAAGCTGAACATTTCAGAGAACACTCTTGGCACGTACCCGGAAGATCCGGCATTATTCACGTCGGCTATCGAGCCGCAGAAACCTTTAAAACAAAAGGACATCGAGGGAGATAATTTGAAAAGTGACTTCCACAAAAGCAATCAAATTCTAAGCTTGCCTTGGACGAACGACGAAGGGTCCCAGTCGAGCAACAGGGAGCAGAAATTGAGGAAGCATAATGTAGACGTGTACAACAGTGCTTCGACCAAGGACAGTTCCTCTTCAGCTGGGACGATGTCCCTAGGGAAATTTTCTGGGCCCATTGTGGTGCCGGACTTGCCTCGTCAGAAGAAATACTCTTCCAGCACGATCGATTACTTGGGAAACAACGAGGTGCCGAAATCAACACCGTCGCCGGAGTCGACAAAACCGAAAGGACCAGATACAGGATACCTGGCAGCATCTTCAGTCATTCTGAATCCTCTCCAGGTAGGCGTAGCCCTGATGAACGCTGGACAAGACCTCCACTCGCTCAATGACGACAAAGAGTTTCAGCACGAGGTCCAGTCCTCGCAACTTGCCACTCCCAATTCGGACGTTGTTGTCCAAAACGAGTCTACGGACGGCAGGACTCATGCCCAAGATCAGTTGTCCCAACAGGAGCAGATCTCCGAAGTGTCGAATGCTCCCACGCACTCGGTGGAGATTCAGAAGTCTGTGGAGATCTACCACACAGCGCCGGTGCACGAGATACATTATCCTATGGAGTATGTTCCGAATAATGAGCAGCCTCTGCTGAAGCAGGACTACAGAAAGTTGCCGAAGGGTAGGAGACCTGGCCAGGTGAGTATCTACAAGAGCAACGAGATCACCGACGAGTTAGTTCCCTCCCTCGATCGAGGTCGTCACGACTACAATGAAAACGACGTTGTGTACTCTGGCAGCATTGGCCATCTGGATCAAGTGGCTCGGCCTGACAAGCCTAATTTCGGAGCGAGGGATCAGTTGGACAGTAAGATAGTGGTCACGCAGCAGCCTTCCAGGTTGGCGGAAGTGCTACCAAACCTGGTGAACCTAGAAAGCGCTCAGGGGACTCAGGAGGTGCCTCAAATCCTGGTGAGCAAGCCAGCCAGCGATCCGCAAACGGATCAGCAGCTGAGGCTGTTGATGACTGCGCCTCAGCCGTACCAAGTGGAGAAAATGATCGAGAAGCAAATAACGATCGCGCAACCTTTTCCCGTGCACGTGCCGGTGGATCGAATAGTGGAGAAGCAGATTCGCATTCCTTACCCGGTGCACGTGGAGAAAGTGATCGAGAAGAAGGTGCCGATCGCGATCCAGAGGGTACTCATTCCATTCCCGATCCACTTCAGGGTGCCGCAACCGGTCCCGATTCCGGTGGAGAAGATTGTGGAGAAGCCTATACCCGTGCCGGTTCCAGTGGAGAAGGTCGTAGAGAAGCCAGTGGTGCACGTCGCAAGGCCATACCCCGTAGAAGCAGCAAAGTTCGTTAAATCAGTGGCGATCCCGATCTACAACGTTCAGAACGACGGGAACTACCAGCAAGTGATCAGACAGCAGACCTTCCAAACGCTACCCTCGTACGGGTCTGAGGATCAAGGTTATTATAATAATTCTACGCAACTCTACGGTCTTGGCTACGCTCTGAACCGGCCCCTGGCCAGGCAACCCGTAGTTCACACGCTACCAAAGAAGTTTGGGTCGTATGGATCGCAACAGTACTCCCATTCGTACTCGGTTGGAGGCAATGGTGGTAATACCGTGTCGTATGGGAGGGTCGAGAAGGATAAGATCCTTGACGAATACGTGGGTCCTGTACCGAGGAAAGTACCCATTGGTATCCAATCCAAATCCATACAGTACACTTCGGATATTCAAGCAACCTTGAGGAGAACCAGGCAGGATGGAGGGATTGGGAATACCGGTAGCTTTAGGCAGTCCAAGATGGAGTATGGTTTCAAGCCGCCTATGGTACCGTCTGTTCAATACGACGAGCAGACTGCCACCAAAGTGGAGTAAGCTTTGAGAAGAAATTATTTATTGCGATATGATTGAAACATTTGGATACTTCCGCAAAAAAAGGGTGCGAGTTTCTAACGCCCTACAACCTCCCCTTTTAGTCGCCTCTTACGACAAGCAGGGGTTACTGTTTGTGAATTCTGTCCCCCTTCAACTGGGGGGTGGGGTTTTGTTAATTTTCTATTTTTCCTCCGACGGTCACCCATTCTTCCCGCGGTATGCGAGTGATCGTTGTTTGACTTGCATATGCGCAACGCGTTTAACCTTACTTTCCACGCTATAACCCCAACCTGCTCGAAAATGTTAAATTCTATATACATACAAACAAATGAAAGTATTATTTATTATGTACCGAAGAAATTAATATTCGTTGGATAAGTTCGTACTCGCGGTTGTGCTGAATTAATTGTACGGTTTAGGCGTTGAAGACTGATAGGCATAATAATATAAAAGAACGAAGAAAAAGATATCGAATTTTATGCTAGTGTTGTACGTAGCGTAAGTCGAAAGCTTTTTTGATGCCATCGCATTGAATGTAAATTAAGTTTGTAAAGAATATAATATGTAAAAATATATTGTTAAAGGTCCCGTGAAATTGACATTGATATTGTGAAAGATAAATTGTTTTCCTATTGTTTTTCTTTCTCGAATGTATCGAGTTATCGACATATGAACGAACGTACTATGTATATTGTAAGTTTCGTACTTTAATCTTTGATAGATTAAGATCCAGTTTCTGTAAATTAAATCGTTGATTAAAGCTTTTGTATACTGTATAAAATAGTGGTCGAACTTACTTACTGTTGTCCTCTTTCTCCTGCAAATGAAAGGAAAGTGCGTGGTTAAACTTCATGGTTTATTCTTGGACGGTACCTGTTTAATAGTCGAACAATATATTAACAATCATCATCTCGCCGGCTCGATAAAAAAAATACAGAAAATACTGATATAATTAAAAAATAAAATTAGGACACTCCGGAGCCCCGCCCAGGATAAAATCATTACCGAGGATGCTGAGGCGCAATAATTTACCCATACGCTCGTACATACATATACAATATACATACGTGTATGTATATACACATATATATATATTTTTAAAATTGATACATATGTATATATATTTTAAAAATTTATATATATACTTATATTTCTTTATTTATATATATAACTTTATGTATAATCTGTAAAGGTGAGTCAGTGCCGCTCATTCTCTTGGAAAGATCTATGTACAACGCTCATGTTACATTATTATAGTTAAAAAGAAAAAACGATTGTACAGTAGAAACTTGATTACCGAATAAATCACTGCTCACTGTAGTTGACACTGTCGGGCATTAAAAACACCGATACACTATAGTGAAAGTTGATGGACGCTGGTAGAGAAAAAAAAATGGCCGATCAAGAGTATGTTAACAATCTGTATAATTTTATGGAATGTACAACAACAAACTCCAGATATTCCAAAGCTTACAATTACGTTTTCCCTAGAAAATACTTCTCTTACTAATCATAATCGAGATTCTACTGTACCGGCGTGAATGAAAAAGAAAACGCTCTTCTGGGTTTTTTCTTTCTTATTCTTTCCCTCTTTTAAAATCCCCCTCCTCACTCCGTTTGAGGCATACACGCTTTTGTTCGTTCGATAATTAAAAAAAAAACAAGATCGCTTCGCATACTTGGGTACTCAATTTGTAATTTTACGGATCACAGCTGCTACGGAAGAAAAACTGTACACCGACGATGTTCTCCGCGCATAATCTAGACGAAAAAAAAATAATAAAATGTACAACATAACAACGTTCACGCGGCCGAGCAAACATCGAGAGAAGAAACGGTGGTGAGAAACACAGAGAATTGTCTTTTCCTTTTTGTTCGTTTCCGGGTGGTTTCTTGTTTTTTGCGCGCGATAGAGATTCGTCCCTCGCTCGAAAAGAAAAATAGAAAACTCTTGTCTCTGGTGAGGTGACTCGATGAGGCCCTGTCCCTTAAATTAACAACCGCTTTTCCTATGCTTTGTTTCGACAACCTTTCTGCTCTTTCGTGCCTCGAGCTGCCTCCGAAAAAAAATAGTATGGAATGTTTTGTTTCTTTATGGTACATGGACAACGTGAAAATAATATTCTGCGATAATCGTATTTACAAGACTTACAAATCGCACCTAAGATGACACGACTCGCCATTCGCTGCGCTTGAATCTCAAACTGGTTCCAACATATTTCGGACATTCGTTGCAACGTCTGAATTTGTTCAGAGAATTTGTTCGTACCGGAACTAACACGAGAAAGAAGTGCAACGAATGCGAGAGCATCCCTATGTAGAAGCAGTGGCGCAGTCAGACGAACTTTCCAAGCTCCTCTCTTCGACAATGCGCAGGAAACTCGCAATTAAATACCGCTAAAAACGCGCCGCAATTTCATCGCACGATTTTATAACGATCATTTGTTCCCGGCTCATTCGTTATTCGATTACAACCGATAAAACACATTCAGTCTTATGCTTAATAGAAATCCTGTCCCGTCAAGCTGGTAAAATCTATATAAAAACATGATTAAAATAAAAATTTGCTCGGATTACATGCTTACCATTAGCTTTGAGTCTTGATTGGTGTGTATAATAATCTATAACAATAGAGATAGAATAGGGAAGATAATATTAAAATCAATAGTGTAAAATGTCTTGCCTAGAAATTCGTTCGAAGAGTAAAAAATCGGGTGTCAGTCAAGACTCAATCTAATCGCTATAACGTAATATAACAATTTTTCAATCGTGGTTTCCCCGCTGTTGCGTTCTGCTTTGTCTCCCTTCTTTCTAACTACGTCACTGCGCGAAAGTGTTTAAACTATCTAACATTCGGACTTGTCTTCCTCGACCAACTGCTGCGTGTCCTTCCCCGAGTCGATGGGCGTCGGGTCGAGTTCTCTTCTCTTTAGGTGTAGCTGCGGTGGTTCTTTGTGCTGGATGCTGGACGGTTTCATCTCAGCCGGTAGCTCGTACATGCTGCTGGCACCGGTGCCATTGGTGCCGCCCGTTTCGGTGTTCACCGCGTCGTACATGGGGTTGCTGAAGTCCCTGTTCTTGTTGCTCACATCGCCAAGGTTGTACTCTACGTCCAGGGGTTCCTGTTTCGAACAAACGACTCGTTAACACTTAGAAAATAAAATCTCTTATTATTGATATCTACATATCAGTTAACTACTAACGTTAAACAACCGCGACATTTCTCTAACTAAACTTATCGATCAATGTGAGCGCCATCGTAATAGACACCGAGCCGGTTAAGAGAGAATTTATTGTACACATTTTACATACCATTCTTTCGTGGGCAGGCACGCCAAACTCAACGTTACTGCCCTGTCTGAAGGACACACTCTGGGCACCGGTTAGACTGCCCAGACCGCCCGGTTTGCCACTGAAAATGAAGTGAATATAAGTTGGAATATATATTTGGTAAGGAAGTACTTTTGATTTTGCAGAAGCACTTACAACGGTCGTTTCTTTAGCACCATAATGACAGCGGCGGCTCCCAGGAGGACCAGCACGGAGATGACGATGGGAATGACGATGGCAGCGGTTGCGTTGCCTGATCTGGCAGCGACCAGACCTACTTCGCAGAATTCCCCGTGGTAGAAGGCTGGGCAGGAGCATTGTAGCTTATTGTCCTCTCCCTCTTGACACAGGCCACCGTTTCTGCAAGGGCAGATTCTCGGTGCAGGCAACGGCCTCTCGTTCGTTGCGTCGCAATGCCGTTCGTTTCGCGGGAAAGTGCCTAACTGAGGGAATGGACCGATGCTGTCCGAGCAAAGACACCGGGTTCCGCCAGGTATAGGTACGCAAAGATGCGTGCATCGATCGTCATGACAAAGATTCATCACGGAGGAGTTGTATCTCAGTGGATGGTACACTCTGACTCCTCCGGGTCCAGCTATGTCGGTGATGATAACTTGCGGCACACCCCTGCCAAACTTGTCTTGTCTGATCAGCTCGCCGGACATCCAGGTTGTCCAGTACAGACTGCTCTCGAAAACGTCCAAGGACATTGGGTGCTTCAGAGTGTCACCCTTCAAGATTACTTTTCTGTTCGAACCATCCTGCAAGGAAACCGCTCGTTTAGAGAAAAGGATTTTAAGCAGGGATTGAAAACAGTTGTAATTAGCGATCTCCGTTTCACGTGTAGATACACGTGCAGATGCACGTGTAAATGTGTAGTTAATACGAGTTCATGTTGTGGTTGAAACTAACGCAGAAATCTCACCTGTTCGATGGACTCGATGGTGTTCAGCTTGCTGTCCGCCCAGTAAACAACGTGGCCCATGGAGTAGTCAATGGCGAGCGCAGTCGGTTGTTCAATTCTATCGTTGACTAGCTGCTTCCTTCTGTCGCCATCCATCCAGGCGATCTCTATCTTCGGTTGGCTACCAGCATCTGCCCAAATGGCTTTGCCCAACTCTGGGTCCAGGACTATAGAAACTGGAATCTGCAAGTCCACCGTCACCAAGCTTCGACGATACCTGCCGTCAGCTTTCGAGACCATTACGCGACCGAGCAGCGTTAGCCCCATCGTGTCAATTTCGGTCCAGTACAGGTTACCGTTAACCCAGTCCACTGCCAAACTGGTGGGTGTTGATTCGCCTGAAACGAGGACACTCGTTGTATTCAACTTCCATTAAAATGATCAACCTTTTGCACTCGAGAGTAGCCAATCGAGTGCAATGGGTTAAATTAAACTATGAAAATGAAATTACTTTTTATGTTAAGATCCTGCGCGTATCCTATCTTCACTTGGCCGCCTTTCGCGTTCAGCATGTAAGATCTCTTGATGGTATTATCGTGACTATCAATCCAGAACACATATTCTGCTTTCGGATCGAAGTCGATATCTTTCACTCTCTTCTCGTCAGCGATCACCTCGACCTCGTCTCTCTTATGGAGATCGTAGGCTCGAATTTCCGGTCCATTCGCGAACAGCACCATTCCCTCGGTACCCAATGCTTTGCAAACTCCACTGCGATTATCAGAGAGCTCGAAGCCGTCTCTGCACGAGCAGGAGTAGGTGCCGTTCAAGTTGGTGCAAATCTGGGAACACTGGTGTTGTCCAGTGGCACACTCGTCGATGTCCTCGCAGTGTTTCCTATTGTCCTGCGAGATTATGTAGCCAGGGTAACAAGCGCAGATGTAACCACCGTCGGTGATGTTGTGACAGTAGTGAGCGCAGCCGCCTTTGTTCGAGTCCAAACACGGTTTATTATGGTCTGCAAAGATTTTGTTTGTCAGTGATAATAATCATCTTGAACCACCGAAAGAAACAAGTTACACAAGGAATATTTTGAGAGAGAGAGAGAGAGTTCTTAGAAAAATCTTCAACATTTAAGCTTGTGTAACTTGAATACGTTCCGCTGTCTATAGTTCTTATGTTGATAATGATAAAAAATACTTACGGCAACCCAGCTCGTCGGACGAATCGCCGCAATCATCGGCAAAATCGCAGAGTTTGGTACGCTCGACGCACTTCTTGTTGGAGCAAGTGTACTCGGTTATGGGATCGCACGAGTTGATCTTGGTCGCGCACATTGTCATGTTGTTCTCGTCGGATCCGTCGCCGCAATTGTCGAAGCCGTCGCATAATAGATACTTGGCGATGCACTTGTGATTTGCACACTGGAACCTCCTCGTTGTGTCGCATTTGAAGTTTGCTAAAGGATGCGATCCGGTTAATTACTTTCATGCATTAGTCGCAAGATTTATAGACTACACATTTGTACATAATATTGTGCATAATGATCTGCAGTATTACGATTAGTAAGAGAGGCACCCTTACCGCACATATCTGGATTCTCGTCGGACCCATCGCCACAGTCATCGCTGCCGTCGCATACGTCGGTAAGATAGACGCACACGTTGTTGTCGCATTCGAATCTCGTCTGCGGACAGTACCTTCCACCTGGATACCTTGGAGGACATCCAATCTCGTCGCTCATGTCCCTGCAGTCCCTTGTTCCATCGCATCGCAGATAGGAAGCTATGCAATGTCCGCTCGCGCATTGGAATAAATAATTCTGCAATAAAAAGGCACACATTAGATATGAAAATAAATTAAACAAATAGAAACGGAAGTTACCGCGGTGTACTTTAGTACCTTGCACACGAATGTCTGGCATCCCTTCTCATCGCTGTTATCACCGCAATCATCCTCGCTGTCGCACCTCCATCTGGAGGCAATACATTTGCCATTGTCACAGCGGAACTCGGACTCGGAGCACTCCCTGTAGCGATCCTTGCACAAGGTCTCTGCCTCGTCGCTGCCATCCCCACAGTCGTCGGCGAAATCGCAGAGCCATTGTTTAGGCACGCATCTGTTATTGGCGCATTTGAAGTCCATCTTCGGGTCGCACTTGAGACAATTCTCAGGCAACTCGTCGGAACCGTCGCGACAGTCGTCTTTACCGTCGCAGAACAGCCATTTGGGTATGCAGCGATAGTTAGCATGACCTGGACAACGCTGCCAACCCGTGGTGCAGTTTCTCTGGCGACACATGTAGGCTGGCTCGTCGCTGTCATCACCGCAGTCGTTGTCCGAGTCACACATCCAGACTTTCTGGATACATCTGCCGTTCTTGCAAGTGAACTCCGTGCTTGGATCGCATGGTCGATTGTCTGCGTTTCAAGATCAATCATTAATTAGTGACAGTAATGTACAAAATTTTTAAGCTCCTGGACAAATAGACGAGTGTCAATGCTTACGGCAAATAGCTGGGTCCTCATCGCTACCATCCTTGCAATCAACGTCCCCGTCGCATTTCCACGACTCGTGGATGCAACGACCATTGGACTTGCATTTGAATTCTAGTTCACCGCATTCTAATGAACAAACTGCCTCGTCGCTCTTGTCACCGCAATCATCAACACCGTCGCACACGGCCACGCTAGGTCTACAATTGCCATTCGTACACTGGAACACGCTGGGACGACACACTCGTGCTGGACAACTTGTTGGCTCATCGGAGCCGTCTTTGCAGTCCTTTTCGCCGTCGCACCTTTATAATTTAACATTTTATTTATATCTATTTTTTTATTTTTATCCAATAAGGGATTGCAAAGAAACCGATAAAGGTATTAGTATAGAAGAGGTGGAAAAATTATGGATTAGTAATTAGTAGACAGAAGATTTTATGCTTATTAATAATATTAATATTGTTTTCAACCCATTGAAGATATTAAGACAGAAAATAAATTTCTATGTCATTCCAGTTGGTTGCAAATCAGAAAGAAAATTTTTATTTTGCATAAAGATCCGCTGTCTAATAATTAGGAATAGAAGAACTGTCCGATTCCTAGCCGCGAGACTGAATAGATATAAAGATTATTACTATTACTTACTTCCAATACCACGGTATGCATTTCTCATCATACGATCCACAACGATGCTGGCCAGCGGTGCAATTGGCCTTGCAGGTCTTGCCATCGCTCTCCAATGTAAACTGGTTTGGACACGCACATTTGTACGAGGTGACACCAGGTTGACCGTAGCCCTCCAGCAAGTACGAGCTCGCGGGTGGTGAGATCAAGCAGAGATGAGAGCAACCACCATTATCCACCGCACAAGGATTCTTATAAGCCAGTTGTCGCAGAGGATGATAGGCATGAATGTCGTAAGGTCTGTGAGTGGTGTTGCGCAACAGTCGAATGTTCTGTCCTGAGAATTTGTCGGCTCGTTGGATAGCCTTTAAGTTCCAATCTGTCCAGAAGATAAAGTCGTCGAAGACAGTGATGGCGAAGACGTGTGGAACAGCGTTTCCTGTGAGGACCTTCCTCCTGTTATGACCTTCTAAATCAGCGAACGCTATGTAGTCCAGGTGAGCATCTGCCCAGAAGATCTTATCGGTGAAGTAGTCGATGGTTAGGGCATTTGGCCAGGCGATGTCATCCTCCCAGGTGAGGATCCTAGTGAAGTTGCTGCCGTCCATTCCCACTTTGCCTATGTATGCCTGCAAGAAACAATTATTAATATCATATAGTAAGGTAAATGTCCTAATCGAGTCAAAACTGTATGTCGAAACATATAATTAAGTAATTAATAGATGTTTTCACCTGCAGATGCCAGGAAGTGAAGTACAAGTACCCGGTACCAGGATGCACAGCGATAGCTCGTGGGTCTGCTATGCTAGTTAACAAAGTTTTCCTGTTGGTCCCATTCATCTCAGCAACATCCAGATGCTTAGCGTGTCGATCCAACCAGTACAACTTAGCACCGACCCAATCGACTGCTATGCCTTCTAGTCCAAGACTGTCATGCCTGATAATAGGCTCTTTCTCGCCTCCTTTGATCGGGGCTCTGAAACCGAACGTTTCTGTGAAAGGCACATTCCGCGTGTCAACCAACCGAGGTACATTAACAGAAAGTTACCTGAATATGGTCTTAGCGGTAACGTCACAGAAGTACAACATCTCTGACTTATAATCAGCGTCCAGGGCAACAACATTAATCAGATCCTGATGCATCAGACTGTAATTGGACGCGTCGATGGACATGTTCCTTACGTAATACTTGTTCGTGAAGATGATCCAAGGCTTGATGTTGTCCCGCCTCTTGCAGGTGTGCTCGTCAGCAGCACGCTCGTACCAGTACTCGTTGCACTTGCAATAGAAACTGCCGGGTGTGTTCTCGCAATGCTGGCTGCACACTTGTGGCGTCTCCACACATTCGTCTATGTCCTCGCAGGCTTTGCCATCGGCTAACAGTCTGTAACCAGGGTTGCACTCGCAATAGTAGCTGGTGGGTGTGTCCACGCATTTGTGTCCACACTGATTCATTTCCACTTGGGCGCATTCGTCCACGTTGCAGTGAGCAGGCTCATCGCTCTCATCCGCACAGTCAGGCTCCTTGTTGCATACCAAACGTTGATCAATGCAGCTCCCGCTGGCGCACATGAACTCTCCCGGGTTGGGGCAGGTGGTGTTCTTCACTTTCGGCGCTGTATTAAAACAAACAATTATTATCTACCAACAATAAAATTGACGCGTAAACATAATGTTAAATGAAGTATACTAAAGAGTGCACTTACGACATCCGTCCTCGTCCGAATTGTCCCCACAGTCATCCTGACCGTCGCAACGGAACTGTTTCCTGATGCACTTGAAGTTATGACAGGCGAACTCTTGGGCGGTGCAAATCTTGTATTTAGTGCTGCATTGCTTCCCTTCGTCGCTACCGTCGCCGCAATCATTATCATGGTCGCACAGCCAATTCTTGTTCAAGCAACGACCATTGGCGCAGGTGAACTGATCTTCTCCGCAGGGAACCGGTGTAGGACAATGGTGCTGAGTGACATTCTCGTCAGCCCCGTCAACACAATCCGGATCTCCATCACACAACCATTTTTTAGGGATACACTGAGCCCTGTTCCAAACTTTGTTCGCCGTGCAGGTGAACTCCGTCTCTTCGTCACACTTTCTGTCATTGCACTGGTGTCTTTCATCCTCGTCGGAGTTATCCAAGCAATCGTTGTCCCCGTCGCAAATGTAAATCCTGGGGATACAGTTGCCATTGTCGCAGGTGAACAGATCTCCGAAGCAAGTTCTACCCTCCGACTGACAGTAATCTGGCGGTTCGTCGCTGGCATCCGGACAGTCTTCGTCTCCGTCGCAGTGCCAAGTGGCTGGGATACACCTGTAGTTCGGACACCTGAAGCTGTTCTGCGGACAGGCTCTCTGAGCGCAGTGCAGAGGATTCTCATCGCTATTGTCTCCGCAATCGTTATCACCATCGCAAAGCCAGTAGGGTTCCACGCAGATGTTGGTCTTGTCGCATTTCAGATGATTAGGAGGACAGGTGGTGTTCATGGGACAGCGTTCGTGGGTCTCGTCCGAGGTGATATTATCCTTGCAGTCGTTGATACCATTACAGACCAGATACTGCGGGATGCAGCGATAGTTGGCGCAGGTGAACTCACCCTGGGCGCAAGGAGGATAAACGCAGCCTTCCTCGTCACTGCCGTCGCGACAGTCGTTCTCGTGATCGCATTTCCAGGTCTTGAAGATGCACCTGCCGTTGTTGCATCTGAACTCGTTGGGACTGCACGAGTGGTAGGAGCAATAATTGGGGTCCTCGTCGGAGCCATCGCCACAGTCATCATCGCCATCGCAGGCCCACATTCTGGAGGTACAGCGACCATTCCTGCAGGCAAACTTGCTGGAGTCGCAGGTGACGTTCTTGGGCACGCACATTCTGTCTTCGTTCACGAGCCGGCTGTTGTCGTCGCACTTGCACTCGACGGACCCGTTCGCGCCCGGATGACAGGACTGATCGCAACCGCCGTTGGTGATGGTGCAAGGGTTCACTTTGCACTGTTGCCTGGCCGCAGAGTAAATGTGCAGATCCCGTGGGGAGTCGTCCAGACGTTTCACCAGCTCCACCTTGTTGGCACCGGTGTGCTTCTCCGCGCGATAGACGCCTCTCAGCTGAAGGTCCGTCCAGTAGATATGTTCTCGGAAGACGGTTATGGCGAAGGGGTATATGGTCGCACTGACTAGAACTTGACGGTTGCTACCGTCCAACTCCGAACGTTCTATCTTCTCGCGAACCGCATCGGTCCAGTACAACATATGATCCTCGTAATCGATGGCCAAGCCACTCGGCTGAGAGAGATCCTTGTCGATGATCGCTTTCTTCAACGATCCCGCCATGGTGGTCCTGAAGATCTTCCCCGAGGTGCCGAAGCGGCCCCAATCGGTAAAGTAGAGAGACCCGTTGCAAGGATCGACGACGATCGCTCTGGGCCTGTCCACCCTGGCAATCATCACCAGATTCGAACCGTCGATGTCCATAGCGTAGATGCTGTTGTTTGAGGAATCGGTCCAGTACACTTTCTTCTGGGTCCAATCGTAAGAGATCCCCTCCGGATTGATGCCTTTGCTGATCAGAGTGTGGATGTCTGCTGAAGATGGGTGGTCCGCCTGCATCCAGGCGATCTTGGCCCACGGTCTGATTTGCGTGAACAGTAACTTCTTGTCCTGATAGTCGAAGTCAACGCCGACTACGTTGGTCAAGTTCCCCACAGGAGAAAAAGGCACGCCTGTGGTTTGAGGATTCAGATCTATGGCCCTGATTTCTGTTCTGGTAGCGAATACCAAATACTCGTCCACGGTTTTACAGCTGGTTGGATACTCCGAACGAGGGCTGTACTCTGCCAGTTTGCCAACAGCACAGTCGCACTTGTACTCAAAAGTGGGCATTGCCGTAGCCGGCGCCATTTCCTTGGGTACAGCGAAGCAAAGCTGCTCGCAGCCTGCCCTCCCACCTGGAGCGCAAGGATTGGTAGGATCGGATGGTTGACTGCCCTGATCGAACATGACGATGTCCCTCAATTTTTGTAGGTTAGACCTGACCGTAGTCGGTGGAATCATAGAGTTGTTTGCGTATTTGCTGGCCTTGAACACTGTTGCCAAGTTTCTGTCCACCCAGTATACATCGTTACCGTAAACTGCAACTCCCATGGGATTCGGCAGGTTGCGTCTGATGATCTCACGATTGCCTCCAGTGTGAGAGACTTTTTGAATAGTATCTTGCTTGGAGTCCACCCAATAGACGTCGTGCGTAGAAAGATCGATGGTTATATCTCTAGGAGTGCTTATGCCAGAGGTGACAATGGGCACCCAGTTGCTTCCGTCCAAGTATGCCTTTCCCAACTTAGGGTACTGGCCGTAGTCTATCCAGTAGAGGTATCGTTTGATAGGATTCACAGCCAGCTCCCTGGGCGAGTCGGTAGTCTTCTTCACGAGGACTTTCCTGTTGCTGCCATCGAGTCTACAGACTTCAACGTAATTATCATGGGGGAAAACGTTAGTGAAGTACAGGTTCCCGGCGATCCAGTCGATAGCCAAGCCTCTGATGCCGTTCGAGCCTATTCCCTGCTTGACCACGTGCTGCAGCTCGGTACCGTTCGGCCTGACACGGAATATACCGTTCCAGAATCCTCTGTTGAACTCTACCCAGTAGATCCAGTTGTCAGCATAATGCACATCGACATGGAGGATGTGATGTCCCACTCCAGCAATGGGTACCATTGCTTCCTTGGCGTCTTCCAGACTGTACCCTCTCGCCACGTCCAGCTGGGTCACCACAGCGAAGGTCTTGAACGGTTCACAGGATGTTTCATTGACCTTGCGGTACTCCATGCCGCAGGCGCAGACTCTTGTGCCTCCGGAAGCTGGTAAACATATCTGCTCGCAACCGCCATTGTTTCCGAAACAAGGATGTTCTCCAGTGACACGTTTCTTGTAGATGGTCAGCGTCTTCAGCTCGGAGTCGTTATCGATTATGGTCGTGGGGTTGCCTCCGTCAGGGAGATCCACTCTTTCAATCTTGTCGTACCGCGGATCAAGAAGAAGCAACCTGGACTCATGAACAGCCAGAGCCTTGGGCAAAGCAATGTTCTCAGAGACGATAGTTCGACGATTCTGACCATCCGTTGAGATGGCTATAACCAAAGCAGGGAACGAGGAGCTGAAGTAAACGGTCTTACTAGGAATGTCTATCGTTATAGCTTCCGGTCTCGAAACGTCATCCACCAGTACAATGGGATTTGTGCCGTCCATGTTGACTCTGCCGATCTTCATTGGTATTCCAAAGCTACCCTCGTCCACCCAGAATACATGTCCCTCCAATGGATCCACGCACATGGCCTTGGGCTTAGCTACAGAAGTCTTGTTCCCATCATTCGCCAGAATTATGGTTCTGTACCTGGTTTTGCCGTCGACCTTGATGGCCTCGATGTTGGACGCGAACTTGTTTCCGATGAACAGGTTCCTTCCCAGCCAGTCGAAAGCCATGGCAGACGGTGCACCGACTATTCCAGTGTCTCCTAACGGATTCGGGAATTCGGTTCTGTTTCCTCCACTGTAGGGAGTCGTGTAGATCGTACCGTTTTCATCGTCGCCGTCTTCAGTCTGCAACCAGTAGATCATCCTCTCTTTTCTATCATAATCGATGAACTTGCCTCCTTCGACTCCCACCACCGGGGTTATGTAGCCGGTCTTGGTACTGCCTGGCACCAAGGACACGTCCACTATCTGCGAACCCCGTAGCACCATAAGGTACGGTGTTTCTTCCTCCTGACACTGTCCGTTGGGAAGCAACCGGAAGCCTATCTGGCACTTGCAGCTGAAACCTTGAGGACTTGTCGGCGATAGAAGACACAAATGAGCACAGGTGGCATTCGAGCAAGGATTAGGTGTCTTCGGTTGCAAGACTGGGTGGTGCACGTGAATAGACAGCGGCTGCGATATCAGATGAGACA
Source organism: Lasioglossum pauxillum (assembly GCA_933228785.1). Classification (NCBI taxonomy): domain Eukaryota; kingdom Metazoa; phylum Arthropoda; class Insecta; order Hymenoptera; family Halictidae; genus Lasioglossum; species Lasioglossum pauxillum. Next base: position 10,880,529 of record OW121699.1, read on the forward strand.
CGACCGTTTGGTTAGCTCCATAAAATTTGTGAGCAGACAGGACTCGGTTCAGTTGCCTGTCCGTCCAGTACATGGTATCCTCGAACAGAGTCAACGAATGAGGATGCAGCAGGTAATGCGAGCTCGCCAACACTTGGATCCTCTTGGTCCCGTCGTACAGGCAGGTGTCGATGAAGTCCAATTTACTGTCAGCGAAGTATATCCTCTTGTTCGCTATGTCCAAGGCGAGACCGTTGGGCCAGTAGATCTTGGTGCTGATGATGGTGGACCTGTTGGTGCCATCCATTCCGATCCTTTCGATTCGAGGGTTCTCGCCCCAGTCTGTCCAGAAGAGCCACCTTGCTCCGGGACTGGGGTCCAAACACATGCCTCTGGGCTGAGTGATGTTCTCCTTGACAAGTATCAATCGACTGGCGCCGGTCTCCTTAGATACCTCGATGGTGTTCAATTTCGAGTCCAACCAGTACAAATTCTCACCGATCCAATCATAAGCAAGGCCTTCCACCAAATCCAATCCAGTGGATATGACGTCCTCAGGGTCGGTACCCCTGTCCAATCTGGATATCTTCTTCAGTTTCATGTCCGACCAGAAGATCGTACCCGTGTGCATATTGCTGGCAGTCGCCACAACGTTCTCCACATTGATCGGCACCCTCTCGAGCGCCTGATCTTGAAGATCGGCCACCAGAATCGTGTGTCTATTCGATATGATCAAGAAAGCAGCGCTGTGGTTGAAAGCTTTGCAGGTGTGCTTGTCATTCTCCAGGAGATACCCGTCGACACAATTACAGTAATAGCTTCCTTTGATATTCGTGCATACCTGGGAACACCGTCCGGGGGGATCGCATTCGTTCAGGTCCTGACAAGTATACCCATCCTTGCTGAGTTCCTCCCCATGTGGACAGGTACATTGTTTACCCATGGGCGTCTGGATGCACCCATTACTGCAGTATCCGGCTCTGTGACTGCACTCTTGGAAGTCGCATCCTGGGCCTTCATCAGCTCCATTCGGACAATCGAACTTCCCGTCGCATACACTGGTTATGTTTACGCACATGTCGCTAACGTTAGGACACTTCCATTGTTGGGAGTCGCACTTAAACTCCGGCGACGTGCAGGCATGCAGTTCAGTATCCTCGTCGGATCCATCACCACAGTCATCCTTTCCGTCGCAGATGTAGGCCTTGAACAAGCACTTCTCGTTCGCACATTTATAGAAACCAGGTCGACAACCGACATTTCGACAGGGACCCGGTTCGTCGGATTTGTCCGGACAATCGTAGGTCCCGTCACAGTACCAGCTCCTAGGTATGCATATGGCCGAGCTAACGCACTGGAATTGTTTATCAGTGTTGCACTGATCTGGCGCCAACGAGGGACAGCCGACCTCGTCGCTGCCATCGTTGCAATCAGAAATCCCATCGCATTTATACGAGTCTAGAACGCACATTTTTTGATCAGCGCAGGTGAATTGTGTGCTGAGACAGGTTACCGGAGGACAGTCCATCTCATCCTGCTGGTCGAAGCAGTCGTTATCACCGTCGCAGACCCAGGACTGCGGTATGCAGTGTCCTGACCTGGGACAGGTAAATTGGAAATACGAGCAGGTCTTTGCTACGCAAAAGTCTCCCTCATCAGAGCTATCCCCACAATCATTTTCCGAGTCGCATCTCCATGTGCTGGGTATACATCTGTTATTATTACAGGCGAACTGATTCGCGCTGCAGGTCACGTTCGGACAATCTGCTTCGTCGCTGTAATCCCCGCAGTCATTCTCAGAATCGCAGCGGAAGCTTTTGGGCACGCACTTGCCGGACCTGCACTGGAACTCGTTGGGTCCGCAGGTAGGTTTGGTACAGTTCTGTTCGTCGCTGTTATCCAGACAGTCGTTCTCGCCGTCGCAGACCCAGGTGTGAGGAACGCACCTCTGGTTCGCACATGTAAAGTCCCCGGCGTTTGGACAGGCCTCCAAAGGCGGTTCAGCGTTCGGGTCGGGGACACAGGCCCTGTCCATGGACAGACGTTCACCATACGGACAGCCGCAGACTTTGGTCAGCCTGGAGGTTCCGTACCTGTTCGTGTTGTTCTGGGGAATGGCGAAGCATAGTTTCTGACACCAGCCGTTGTACACGGCGCAGGGATGGACGAATCGAGAGCTCTGTATACTACGGCTGAATACTTTGACCCCGTACAGTCTATTGGTAGCTGGCTCGCGGACCAAAATGGCTTCCTGTTCACCGGTTCTCTTGTGGAGTCTGATGATCGCGTCCAGACGCCAATCGGTGACGTACATCCACTCTTTATGAATGGCTATGGAGAAAGGATGTCGGATCAGCTTGGAATTAACCGTACGAACGTCCGTACCATTCAGATTGGAGTGTTGAACGTGATCCAGTAAAGCGTCGCACCAGTACAATCTATCTTTCTCGAAGTCAATGGCCAAACCGTTCGGCCATCCCAGCGTCAAGTTCTTGAAAACCATCAAATTAGACCCGTCCGTGTAAGCCCTGCTGATGTTTGCTGGCCTGTCCCACTCGGAGAAGAAGATGTAACCTTCGTTGGGATGGATCACGATAGCTCTTGGTCGTTTCAAGTTCTTCAGCAGCGTTCTGCGGTAGGTGACGTTCCTGGTGCTGAGGACGTTCAAGGTTCCTTTGCGCGAGTCAATGTAGTAAAGATTCTTCGCCTCCCAGTCGACCGCCAGACCTTCGACACCCTCGTTCTGACTGGCTAGTACGATCTCCCGGCCGGTGCCGTTCTGATGGATTCGATAGATCACATCTTGCAATACGTCGCTATAATAAATGTACCGATCGCGAGCATCGTAATCCAGTCCCACGAATCTGGCGCTCCTCGAGACCACAGGCAAAATGGCGTCGCTGAAACCTTCCATCACCGGGTCCAGTACTCTACCTTTAATGAACCTCTGCTGGGAGTACATCAAGAACTCTTGGACCAAGTTACAGTTCCTTTGATCCCTCGAGAGCCTCCAACCAATATCGCAGGCACACCGATACCCCAGTCTATTCTCCTGATCGCTGGCCGCAGTCACGATACACATGTGCTGACAGCCTCCATTGTTATTGCCACAGGGATTCGAGACCTTCCTCTGGATCAGCGGGTGCAGCGCCTTGATGGACCTTGCGTCTCTCATTTTGTACACCGTCTGCAACGACGGGTCCCCTTCGTTCTTGTCCATGCTCAAAATGGCTTGCTTCGTGTTGTCCGTCCAGTAGATCTTGTTCTCGAACATCGTGAGTCTCGTCGGTGAAGGGGTGTGAGATCCTCTGAGCACCATCACTCTGTTTTTCCCGACGTAGTTAGCCGTCTCGATGTAATCCAACTGAGAGTCGCACCAGAAGATCCTCTGGGCGATTATGTCAACCGCCACGCCGGACACTTTGTAAGCCGCCTCGGAAACCACTGGAAAAGCTGCAGTGCCGTCCATATTGGCTCTCACAACCTGTTTGGCGTCGGCGACGAACATGTAGCCCACAGTGGGGTCCAAGGCGATGTCTGCTGGATTGGTTAGGTTCGAACCCAGAGCTATACCGTGATATCTCCCATCCAACTCGAACACGTCGATCTTTTGCACTGCTGAGTCTACTACGTACAGCTTCTCTCCTATCCAGTCCACGGCGACAGCCACCGGTGCCCACGAGCTTGCTAAGAGGATGTCCAAGTTCGAGGCTGTGTCCTTGCCGTTCAACGGCTGACAGTGCACCTTCCTGGTCTTCACGTCGCTCCAGAAGAGCAGGTCACGGGAATACAGGTAGTCCACTCCGCTCGCACCGGTCGTGTTCGCAACGACGGTTCGGTCCTCGCCGGTTGGGGACATCCTCCATATGGCGCGTTCCTGAGCGATCAACAATTCCAAGGACGTGCCAGCCTCCGCTCGACATTTGTGTCGTCCCTCGAGCTCGTATCCCGGGGCGCAGCTGCAAGTGTAGGAGCCGTCGGTGTTCTTGCACAGCTGCTCGCAGAAGCCCCATTCCGAGCACTCGTCGCGATCTGCCCATGATAACAGACGTTTTAAATTATTCTCGTTCGCGAGTTTGGCCACTGACAAGGGACATTGTCCACGTGTAACACGCCGATTTGAATAAAATTTTAGTATTTAGTATATTTCATTCAAATCGGCGTGGTACACTGGGATTAGTGTCCCTCGTGAAAGTATCGTCAACCCTCGTACGTTCTCTGCATGAAAATTCGACTGTTTTCTGTTTCTGATGAGACGTTTGATCTCTCTGCGTTGCAAATGATACACGATTCGTTAATGTAAAAAGTAAGGTCAAGAATAGGTGCTGTATTATCGTAGGACCTTCCATGCAACTATTTCTGAGGAGCGTACGTGGTTTAACATTGAACGTAAGCAATGAATTTATAAGGTCAGACAAACGTACCTACACAAGATCTTGAGTCATTAAAAAGAACACTGCCCTCTGGGCAGTAGCAAACTCCTCCCATGGGAGATGCCTGACAATTGTACTGACACCTTAGCATTCCACACCTGCCCGTTGCTGTAAAGAGACAAGGAGTCGTGAAATTCGTCGAATTTGTACCTGTACTAAATTCAGTCCAATGATGTACAGAAAATGTGAAAGATGAGGATCGACGTACCTGCTCTGTAAGTCCGTTTAAGCGTATTAGTTAAAAGAAAAGTGATTTAGCGTTAGTAACCGTTAATTCCAAGCTACGTAGATTATTTATCATGAAAAGCATGCAGGTACAACAGCTGTATACCGTTGCAACACCTACTTAGAACTTGCTGTTCTGTGACAGCAATGCTTGTTTTGTTTACATTAGAACAAAGCGAAAGGATGTTCATTCGGTATCGAACAGCGCCGATCGATAGGGAATAAAGAAAGTGACATTTACAGCATGCGTCATCTTCGTCGGAGCCATCCTCGCAATCAGGTTTCCCATCGCACAGCTGTGACCGTTCGATGCAATGTGGTTTGTTGTTGGGAGCACTCTTCTTGCACATGAACTTGTTCCTAGGACAGTCTGTCATCGTGCAGCCCTTCTCGTCGGAGCCATCCTGACAGTCTTTGAAACCGTCACAGTGAAACGATTTTGGTATACATAGAGCATTGGCACATCTGAATTGGCTGAGGAGGCACGGTTGAAAGTCTGAAAACGGATTTCATGGTACAGTACAGTTTACTTCGTCGAGATACGCTTTGAGAAAAGATAACGGAACGTACTGCAGTTCTCCTCGTCGCTGTTGTCCCCACAGTCATCCTTGTAATTACACTGGGCCGACTGTTCGATGCAACGCTGCGTGGTGTTACATCGGAATTGGTCTAACCGACAAGCTGGCTTCGTAGTGTCACACTTTTCCTCGTCCCGACCGTTCCGACAGTCTATGTAGCCATCGCACTCTTTCTCCTTTCGGATGCAGAGCTCTGGGGTTGTGCCGCCGCACCGGAAGTCGTCGGGCTGGCATTTCCTGTAATCTTTACAATATTTCCATCTTTCAAACTTGACTTTGCTTCTTGCGAAATCGTAGGAAAGAAATTATCCTGTTCGCTATTGAATAGCGTGCAAAACGAAACTTCTTCGCATAAATAGTCTACCTGCGTCAACTTTTATTCGTGCAACTCTTTGTACAAATGATACGATTTTGATCTACACTCAACTCCGGCTCTTGTGTCAATCTTTTGAACAACGAGCCATGCTCTAAATATAAATAGTCGTTACTCACTACAGCCAGCTTCATCAGTCCCATCAACACAATCAACCGTCATGTCGCATCTTTGATGAGGAGGTATACAGTAAGTCTTATTAAAGATATACTGGCCACAGGTAATCTGTCCAGCATCGCACTCGGGTGGAGCTGAAACATTAATTTTGTTTACTAATAAAGCCACAGTACTATGTAATTTAATCTTCTAATTTATGTCTGTAAAACAATAGAATTTCCTGTTACATAATTTCTCTAAAAAAACTGTGTTTGTTTTTTATCTGATTCTTCTCTTTTCTGTTCTTTTATCATTCGTCACAATGTAATGTTACATCATTCTCAGATACAGTACATGATAAACCATTTTACTCGTGCAGATGCACCACAGCATTTTGTAGATTGTACAACATTAGCGAATTACGGGAACAAAAGGTATCAGAAGTTATGTGATGCATTATATTTACGAGTTTTCTATGAATTTTTCTCCGCGTGACTCCCGGGAAATTTTGCGTGAATCGAAACCGCATTTGAATTTCCCACCCGGAAGTGTGTCGATTACACTGTACAACAAATTCAAACTTTTTTTTTACCTTTCAATTCTCACGATGCAATTCTTATAGAGACAGAGTTTCCATCTTTCAAACTTAGAGAAGATATAGGTAGAGTTTTTCGCGCTGATTCCGAATCTGTCCTTAATTTTTCTCCTAGACGCACAGTTTTTGAGAAATTTGAGTTTGAAAAAATGACCTATTTTTCAACTTTGAACAAATATTGTGATGTTATTATAAAAGATATTAAATTGATCTTTACAGCAAAAGATTCTTTAGACTTTCCCGAATACAGCGATATCCAATATTAAATCATTATGATTGTTTAAACATGTTTAAACGATTATTAAAGACGGAGAGATACCACTTTTGCACCAATTTTTGACGACACTTTTGAATTTATCTCAAAAAATAAGGGTCTAGCAGAAAATCGAACTATATCACACGATAGTGCAGACTTTTATCTTGAGAAACCGCCCTTTGAAGTTTGAAACGTCGACGTTTTTACCGAACCAGAAAGCAAAATATCTTCGCCCGACACGAGCTGCCGTCAGTGGCGCTTACCGCTAGAATAAGCGTTCCACGGGATACGCCGCGGCGAACGCCCGTTGTAGTGGTGAGCGCCACTGGCGGCAGCTCGTGTCGGGCGAAGATATTTTGCTTTCTGTTTCGGTAAAAACCTCGACGTTTCAAACTTCAAAGGGGAGTTTCTCAAGATAAAAGTCTGCACTATCGCGTGATATAGTTCGATTTTCTGCTAGACCCTTATTTTTTGAGATAAATTCAAAAGTGTCGTCAAAAATTGGTGCAAAAGTGTTATCTCTCCGTCTTTAATGATCGTTTAAACATGTTTAAACAATCATAATGTATTACTATTGCACATCACTGGATTCGGGAAAGTCTAGAGAATCTTTTTATGTAAAGAACAATACAATACAATATCTTTTATAATGACATCACAATCTTTGTTCAAAGTCGAAAAATATGTTTTTTTTTTCAAACCCAAATTTCTCAAAAACTGTGCGTCTAGGAGAAACATTAAGGCCAGATTCGGAATCAGCGCGAAAAACTCTATAAGAATCGCATAGTGAGAATCGAAAGGATTTTTGGCTGTTGGACAGTGTTATTACGCACGACGTTTATTCTTTTCAATGTCACTCGCTTCTTGCCGGATAGAGTTTAATAGTGAATAAATACGTACGACACGATTTGAATTCATCTTCAGCAGTTTCGCAGTCTTTTTGATAATTGCAAACTAAGGTGGCCGGTATACAAGTGCCGTCGAGACACCTGAAGCTGTTGCTGCTGCATCCGCTGCTATCGAGTGCTGCAACAAAAACAGACAGTGGATTGTTAGCCAACATGAAACTTCATTCGTACAACTACATTCGAACTTTCGCGCCACTCGCAATTTCTTTAGGTTGGCAGACAGCAGAGCCGTGCCACCATGGAAAAGATTAAATCGTAGGGTCTAGTAACTTCGCGTAACGGGACCGTTGGATACTGGCAATAAGAATTTACGCGATCGGCGCAAGTATCGTTTCAGGAATTTGCTATAATTCGTTCAAACAATCCGATGGTACCAGTCTAGAACGGAACGTGACTCGATGCATCTGTAGCGTGATAGGTGAAAGGTTCAACAGATGCGGTTTCCTCTCTAGGTGTATGTCGGCGAGGATCCTAGGATCGAAAAGATCCGCTTCACGGGATCGAGCGACTTCTTTTGTTCGTATGAATTCCATCCGCGTCGTTTCACAAACAGGATGACAACGATTACAGGCCTCGAACCAGTTCCCGGTTGGAGGAAGTCATTCGGAATACAAGTTAGAATTAAAAGACACGCTTTCGAGAATGCTCGGAACACGCGCGCACTTTGAATTCCCTCGGAACACGAGCCGGGTGAAATTCGTTCTTTCTTATCGATCGGCAACAAGATCGCTCGATCGTTCGTGTAATTGTTCGTTGTACGAACACCCAGGTGGCCAATTAATGCGTAGAAATCGTTAGGTGTGCTCGAAAACCGAGGAAAGTAGCCTTCTCCAGAAGACGCTTCGATTAAATTAATTCGCCGGCTATTTCGCTAGGGATTTTGCTTAAATGGGTTAAACGCCGTGCGGAGCGATTACGGTTCTCTATCGTACCTTTCTTTAGAAACAAAAACTAGTAGGTGTAATTTAAAGACATTGGAAGAATTTAAAAACACCATTATATTATTTTCGACTTACTAAACATATTAGAAAAGGAAATAAGTTTCTATTTCGCTGAAGATCCGCTGATATAGGTTACCAACTTACAAATACGATAAAACATGACAGTGGAGTTACTAGATGCATCTTACCACCTTAGAAAAATATCCTATATCGAATATGGTCAAATTCAAAAAGAACATGTCCCAACGGAATCATTTTAATTCTGTCAATTTTGAATCCTCCGTTTGTAGATAATACAAGAGGATGGCAAAGTGGCATAACCTCAAAAAGAGTCTGGTAACCCCGATAAAAAAAACGGGCTTCTCATCCGCGCGTGAAGGAGCCGTTCGCAATTACGGATTGCATGCGCACGGGTGATTACAATTACGCGTAATTGCAACGGCGGCAATTACAAAATTTTCAGCGCGGCCAACGTTTTCGCCGAGTCCACGCGAGATGTTATCTAATTCGTGTATATAGTACCAACATTATATGCAACCCGCTTTCTTCTCTTTCTCCCGGCGAACGCTTTTATTTTCGTAGGAGGATAAGAGAGCCGGGAATGTGTTTTCAATCGGCTGGCGTTTATGTCTGCGGAACAAAAAGGATGAAGAAAGAACGTCGGTGCCGTGGATGGGAGACAGAACGGTACCGGCTGGCACCGTGCAGATAGAATCTCAATGGAATCTAGCTAGAATCGGTTATCTAGCACGTTCCCTGCCTGCCGTATATGTGCATCCTTTCAAGGATAACCATCGACAGGACGCTTAACCTTTCTCGTCCGATGACGCACCGACGATAACAGCAACAACAATCCCGCTGTCCAACGAATTTTAACTTTTTTTTACCAGCACTCTTTGTTGCTTATTTAACCGCGAAATACAGGTGATTAATCCGAAAACTCCTCGCCTACAGTGGGTGTACAAAGTATTCCCTAGCAGCACAAGATATTGTATACACATTCATATAATATTAAAAAGAGATTCAATCTGTTTTTAATATTCAAATATACATACAATATTTATTTTACATTAAGTACCAAATATTCTTTTTTATATAAGTTAGGAAGAAATATTTTTCTCATATGAAAAAGTGCGGCTTAAAAAATATTTATCCAATATTTTTGTGCTACTAGGGTTCGTACACTTTTTAAAAACAAATAACTTTGTTATAATTGTACCAAACAACCTGATTTTTTATAATCAATTAGAAGCATTGGTTTACGAAATGATATACGGAAAGGTTTTCCAAATAATTGTGATTTACAAGGTTAAGTGCAAAAATAAAAAAGGCATTTTCTAAACCTTTTTTCTTTGGGCCCTTAATAAAAATTAAAAATATACATTTTGTAGATCTACAGTAGCGGACAAAAGTTTAAGACCGCTCTAAAGAAGACGATAACTTTTTTAATATTGTACTATACGATTTGAACTTTTTTGGGAAGCTAGAGCAATTAGTTTTCTAAAGGATGTGAAAAGAAATTTTTTCAAAAATTGCAATTGATCGGAACTGTTGAAAAAAATATTAAAAGTTGAATTTTTAACTTTTTTATGTGGGCATATATTGAAAATTTAAAAAATACGTCTTGTAGATCTGTGTCAATTAAACATATTTTGAAAATTTTGTCAAAATTGGTCGACGTTGCAATAAGCTACAAACGTTTAAAGATGGTAAAAATTGCACATTTTCACGATTTATTGCCGAAAATCTTGAAAATCTGCAATTTTTACCATCTTTAAACGTTTGTAGCTTATTGCAACGTCGACCAATTTTGACGAAATTTTCAAAATATGTTTAATTGACACAGATCTACAAGACGTATTTTTTAAATTTTCAATATAGGCCCACATAAAAAAGTTAAAAATTCAACTTTTAATATTTTTCAACAGTTCCGATCAATTGCAATTTTTGAAAAAATTTCTTTTCATATCCTTTAGAAAACTAATTGCTCTAACTTCTCAAAAAAGTTCAAATCGTGTAGTACAATATTAAAAAAGTTATCGTTTTCTTTAGAGCGGTCTTAAACTTTTATCCGCTACTGTATGTTGGTTATACACATACACGCATCGAAAGATGCGAAAACTTCGATTTTCACCATTTTTTAACCGCTTGTAGCTCGTATGTATGTTAATCGATTTCGATGAAATTTAAAGCATGTGTATAACTAACATAGATCTACAAAACATATATTTTCAAATTTTCATTAAGGGCCCAAATGAAAGTTTTAAAAATTGCCTTTTTTATTTCTGCATGTAACCTTGTAAATAATAATTTTTAGAAAAATTTCTCTTGCATATCATTTCGTAAACCAATCTTTCTAATTGATTATAAAATATAGGGTAGTTTGGTACGATTATAAAAAAATTATTAGCCTTTAAAAGGTGTGCGAATACTTTGTACACCCACTGTATTTATACAGGATCTGCAACCTGTTGTATTTGCTACTGTTTTTCATTGACTAGGATACGTGGAATGTTGTACCACGAATATACTCGACTTATTTCTGTCATTGCCGACCTTGCATGACCCTGAACGTCATTGTATCATGCAGCGATGAGTACCGGCAATCTTAATTCGATAAATTTTTCATTTCCTTATATTTCTTTCATGCTTCCGCGTAGAAGCACTGTTTTCATCCTGTTTTCAATGAACTATCTTCAATAAGCAATACATATCGACTATTTATGTCGACGCGACGTCTCGGAAAAGTTTTCACGTGGAATCACTGTTTTTATTCCATTGCACAATCGAGTCATAAACATCCTGCACTTTCAGCTATCTCTTATGCAAGTCAAACAAATGAGGATTCCGAGAAGCGTACGAGACTACGGTATTTTTTTTCTAACAGATCACCAGAACGAGCAGAGGTATGCCACAAATGTTTTCGTGTTACCCGGCGATCAAGCGATTTCGGAATATTTCAGCAATCTTGGTCACGGTTCAACGACAAACGTGTCCCCGACCAGTTAGCAAGTGGCGTATCGCTGATTTAACATCAGCGAAGACGACACGTTTCGCGAACGTTTCGCAACGTTGATCTCGATCTGCCGCGAGTTTCTTTTTCCATCTGGAAAAATATATTTATACCCGAGCTGTTCCGACTGTACGGGAAATTGTCACGATTTCTTTGATTTTATTTATTTCTGTTATTAATCAGGTGTACGCGGACTCCCGTGACCGACGGCATTTCTCCGAAACAGACTGTGCGATCCGCCGTGTCACACTAATTGGGAAAACAAATGGAAATTGTTTAGTTGGAAGAATGGGGCATATAAAATGGGCTAATGTTAATTACAAATTACTTTAGAAAATAATAGTGAATCTAGCGAACTGGCACTTTGCTACACCGTGTTAAGTAACTTTCACTTTATTATCATAATCATGACAGAAATAGTGCGATTTAATTGGCCCTAATCATGCATTCTATATAAAGAGCGGCTATATACATTATTTGATACTTGCAACAAAGTATGACGACTGGTTGTTTTCCAAGCAGACTGTTGTTTCTAATTGAGAAAATGTTTTTATTGTTCCAAAAAAACAAAAATGTCTAATCTACACGTCTGCGGAAGATAAACGTCGGGGATAAACGTCGAATGCGGAAGGATTTCATATTTCAATTTATATTCATTACATCACTTATCTGTTGCGCAAATTTGCATCTTCGAAGATGTCTCATGCTGCAACGACGATAGTTGCGCAGTTATTTTTGACGCGAAAGTATTGTAAAAATAGAAATTACCAATCACCTTTTCAATCTACTGTCTAACGTACAAATCCCAAAACAGCCAAAAGATTGGGGGCCGACAGCGGTTGTACCGGGCTCGCTTCGAACATTATTTAAACAAGTTTGAACGTCTGCAACGTAATAGAACAACGTGTCATCATACTCGGGAGAGTCTCTAGAATCATCTCACGCAAGAATCACTCTCCTAGCTATCACAGTTCCAGCGCAAAAACGGTCCAAAGTCCCGACAAATGTTCAAACCTGAATATCTCAAAACGTGGGATAGATAGCGAAGAGCGGTTTTCAAATTCGTAGTCGGCCCGCGGAGGTGTAAAATTCTGGATGATCAGAACGCGGAAGAGCAAAATGAAGAACACGATGAAGAGCTCGAAGTCCGAAAAAGAGGGTCCTGAATAATTCAAAAACACGTGTCCGGGTGTCAGCTCGCGGAGAGGAGGTCTTCTCTCGGCTAGAGAAGGTCGCGAGAGAGGATCGCTCGCTCGCGCGCGCTAGTAGAGAGAAGAAAAAAAGAGGAACGATCCATGGCGAGGAACGAAGGTAGGCGAGTATAGTGCACTTCTCCGGCTTCCCTCCTCCACGGCTCCTCTCCTCTTCCTCGAGTTTTCTGATCGAGTCTCGCCGAGTCTGTCCGAGTCTGTCGGGCTGCCTGCCCGGTACCAGGGCGCACCGCCTGGTACGAGCACGGTGCACTCCGCCTCTCCTCTCTCTCCGCTCCTCTCTCCTCCATCCACCAATCTCCTCTCCGCTCCGCTCCGCTTCCACCCCGTACGGTCGCGCTCCTCTCTTTTTCCGTCTCTCGTTTTCTCGCGGCCTGTTTCGCTGTCCCTCTCCGCGCGGCGACACACACCGCGCGCGCACCTCCGTTCACGACGGAGATGAGAAAATTCGCAACCTGCGCCGCAGACACGGAATATGACCGGGGTTGCACGATTCTCGAACCCTTTGCACTTTCATATTTCGTCGTTTCTTCAAACGGCTTCGGATAATGCTCGTTTTCTACAGGTCTGCCATCCGAGACGCTAAAAAAACTCAAAGGGACCCGTTAAATTCGCTAGGAATTTACTCGGGGAATAACCTCGTGCTAGAACGACTTCGAACTTACTTTTATTAGAAATTCACTAGACATTCGCTAGAAATGTACTAGAACAATATTGTGTTCAAACTACGTAGTCGTATTTTCACCTAATTGAAAATTAACTAGACTAGAAGAATAAAATTCTCGGTCGAACTAGTCCGATCTCCACGTCTGACGAAAAAGTTACTAGAAACACAATGTGGATCCCCGTACAATTGTTAAAATTTGAAAAGTTATGCTTTTGTTTCAGCTAAAAATGTTCGACCGTCACGGTACCTCGAACAGGTCGAACCAGAAAAGATTTTTCAGTCTAGGCCACATCCTTGAGCAGGTCGTCGGTCGTTAACTTTGATTTGGCAATTAGTAAGGTGTCTGTTGAGTCATGTTAGCCCCTCTCGTCCCTCGGCCCTCCCTCAAATCACCATAAAGAGTTCGATCGTTAAATTTTGTACCTCTCTTCCGTGTGCTTCTCTTTTTCATAAATTAGCTGCCAGTTGACCTTCAACGTTTTCGGAATTATGAGGCTGCGGACGAAGATAATGTGGAATGTTGCTGCTATACTATAGTTGTACATACATATATAGATAACGTGGTATGTAACAGCGGGTACTGTCGTTCATTGACGGCATTATAAATGTTAGAGCCAGATACAGATTCGAGATTCTCGCACGTAGATGATTAGATTCGGCTGAGGAATATAGCGCAATAATTAGCGATCCGCTTGGCGCGAAAGAAACACTTATCTGTGCGTACGCGTCTCTCGCCATTAGCCGGGGGAAAACGAGATTCTCTGAGGCCGTTTACGATGGTCTCTTCTTCTCCGTGACGGCATGATTGTAGGCGACCGGTTTACCAACGTATTTGCCACATTTTTCTGGTTGAAACGACACCGAACAGGATACAGTGGAACCTCCATTACCTTAACTCAATCAGCGGTTCGGTTCGGATAATCGAGGTTTCATTGATTGGTGGATTAAACAAGTAAATACGATCCGAACTGTACCGTGTTTGGGCGCATTTCAATCGGAAAAATATGACGAATATTTTGGTTAAAGTTCGGTGAAGAAATAATGAAAAATACGAATGCTAGATTTTTTTAATTGGTACAGTGATTTTGGGCCAGCCTGTATATTATTCAAATATAAAATATATCTTTCCAACTTGTGTGTCAACAATTTTGATAAAATTTCATGCAGATCACAATAAAGAACAGATATATTTCATAT